>OY283140.1:33718111-34291111 GCA_958299785.1 Medicago lupulina | reverse complement strand
GATGGGGAATCGTCGCGATGTTTTCTTTCATTCCTTTATGTATCAAATTTTGAAACATGTTGTCGGAGTTTCATTATTGTTGAAGTTTTAAATGGAGTTGAAATAATGCTTATGACTGTTGGTGGCCTTTTGTGCCAATTTATCGAAGTTGTTAATGTTGAAAACAATTTTCCGTTGCAAATTATTAGTTGTTTTATTTTGAATAAATAGTATATTTTCTATTTACGAATTTTTGAAAAGCAGTGTAATGCTCCGTTGTTGATTTACTCCGATTTTATATTAATATTACGTTGTTGGGAAAATGGGGTGTTACACTCAGAATCTTTCTCACATGATCAAAAGCTACCTAAATTTTCTTAAGTATTTAGAGTCTAGAGACTAGAGTCTGAAACCTTGAGTACATGGCCTCAATAGTTTCATCATCCTTCATCTTGAACAACTCATACTGATGAACAAGTATTGTAGCCTTTGCTTCTCTTACTTTCTTGCTTCCTTCATAGTTTGCACATAGTGAAGAAAACATTGCCTTAGCAGTAGATTTGTCACTCATCTTCATATACTCTGTGCGAGGCAATGCAACAACAAGAATGCCTCTGATCTTGTGATGCTTCGTGTAAAGCTTCTTCTGAGCAGGAGTGTGTTTCTTCCTATCACCAACAGCTCCTTCTTCATCAAGGGCCAAGTCACCAACACCATCTTTAAGAACATCCCAAAGCTCTTCATCCAAGCCCATAATGTAACTATACATTTTGGTTTTCCACCAGGAGAACTCTTCAGGATCTCCATTAAATCTTGGAGCTTTGTTGGAGTCAGATTTCTTATCTTCAGAGGTACCATAATCATAACCAACAACACTATGATTACCACTAGAGCCAGAAACAGAAGATTCACCAGCATACATGTTTTTCTCAGATCTTGAATTGTTACAGTGTTAAGTGTTCAAAACAGAACCAAGGCTTTAGATACCAATTGAAGGTGAGAAAAACACAAGAAGAGGGGTTGAATTGTGATCTCCTATGCTCAAGAACAAAATCAAGAGACTTCCTATGCTCAAACACAACTGCAAGAGACTTCTATTCAAACAGAATTACAATGAAAAATGTTTGAGGTTGAACACTTAATAAACACATTTTGTTCCAACAACAACAACAACAACACTCAATCATGAATTCATAAACAATTATGACAACATCGTTTTTCACCAATTTGAGCAAAAACAACAAAGGTTTCACATGAATATATTTCAAACATGTAAAATCCACAATAACAACATGTTTAACATTAAAATCACATACCCAAACTTAGCATTAAAGTAGGAACACGAATTTCAACTTCTAATTTCACAAAAATCTCAATTCACCAAAATAAGCACTTATGAAATTAGGTAGAAAAGAGATTATAGCTTAAATTATGAATGGATCTTATCCCCCTTACCTCTCACCAAGAAAATCCTAGCTTTGACTTCACTTTTGCTCCACCCTCTCGAATCTCCACTCTTTTCTTCCTCTCCAAAGCTTTCTTCTCTCTAACCCTTGTTCCTGCTCTTTTTCTCTCTCTACCTCTCAAAAGTTTTGTGAAAATGTGTGAATGAGTATATGACCTAATTTGTCATAAGAATAGTGTTTATAGAGGCTCTACTCAAATGGGCTCAACCCTAGTTGTCTTAAATGGGCATAAAGTCTTACTAATTAATTCTTCTAGTTACTACTCTCTCAACCGTCAAAATAACGAATAGTTACCATCTCCAATTAATTACCACCACTTACTAATAACTTAGTAAAATCGATCTCTCTCGCTTCAAATATTAAAAATAGTTCTCGTACCCAAAAGACCATTTTACCCTTGTTCACCAAAAGACCAAAATACCCCTGAGTTCAAAATGACTAAAATACCCTTTCTAAGCCAAAATTCACTAATCCCAACCAAAATACACACAGAGATTAATAATCGCACACAAGCACATATAAACACATATAAAAGTAATCAAAATAATTCTAGCGAAAAATGGGTTGTTACATTCTTCCTATTTTCTAGAAATTGATGAATACAAATTCCAACCAGTGACAAAATGACACTTGCACAAACCCTAACGTTTTTTTAATTAAACTAACGAAAAATGTCAAAATGTGTATCGGAGATAAACTTACAATACCAAAATGGAACAAATCTTAATTATGGGACCCAAGCGATACTAATTAAATAGTTAAGGGATGAAAATAACAATTTAGCCAACTTTTTTAGCATTCTCCGTGAAATTTGTGGCAATATTTTTCTTTGCTCTCGGCCACACACATGTTAGCCCCAGAGCAATTTTTTTTGTTTATTTGAATTTCATTTAGCTTTTTTTCTTGTGGGGTAAGGATAGGAAAATAAAGACGAATCAATTGTAAAGACAATTTGTCTTGTCTTATCTTATCTTGTTATATATAAAAGGAAAAAGTTCTTCCAATAATCCTAAAAAAAACCTAGGCTAATCCTAACCAATTTTACTGAAATGCCTTTGCTTAGGCGCCAACATACAGACTTGTTAAAATGACAATCTTACCCTTCTTTGTCCATCAGCAAAAATACCCTGTCATTTGTACCTTTAGGCATCTAAAATGCAATGTAAGTGTCAAAATTAATGCATGCAACAAGTTAGGTTATCCATGCAATAAACCAAGTGTCATGATTCACGAGGAATACATGCAACAAACCAAGTTTCAAGAGGAATACATGCAGCAGGCCAAGTGTTACCAATGATATAAACCAAGTGTCATGACTCGTGAGTACATGCAACAAGCCAAGTGTCAAGAGAAATATATGCAGCAGCCCAAGTGTTACCCATGAAATAAACCAAGTGGCACGACTCATGAGGAATACATGCAACAAGCCAAGTGTCAAGAGGAATACATGTAGCAAGGCAAGTGTCATGCATGCAATAAACCAAGTGTCATGATGACTCATGAGGAATACATGCAACAATTCAAGTGTCAAGAGGATTACATGCAGCAAACCAAATGTTACCCGTGCAATAAGCCAAGTGTCATGACTTATGAGGAATACATACAACAAGCCAAGTGTCAAGTGGAATTCATGCAGCAAGCCAAGTATTACCCATGCAATAAACCAAGTGTCATGACTCACAAGGAATACATACAACAAGTCAAGTGTCAAGAGCAATGCATGCAACAAGTTAAGTGTTACCCATGCAACAAACCAAGTGTCAAGAGGAATACACGCAACAACTAAGTGTTACCCATGCAATAACCCAAATGTCATGATGAATGCATGCAACAACTCAATTTTTATCCATGCAGTAAACCAAATGTCAAAATGATTACATGCAACAAGCCAGATGTTATTGATGTAATAAAACATATCTCTTTCTTTTACCCCCATGAATTCCAACCCTTTTTTTTTCATGAACTCACCAAAAACTCCACCCTTTATCATCTTCTTTTTTTTTCCTTCTGAAAAGGGTATCTCGCTTCTTCTCTCATCAGTCACAACCCTATCTCTTTCTTCTGGATCCTTTCTGCCGTCTACTTTCTTTTGTCGCTCTTTGCAATATATTGTAAATTTGGATCAGACATCTCTAATGAAACTTGAAATTCTGGCACGTTAGACTTAAGATGTTCTACGAGATGTTCCAACACCAGTTCGATGAATTACGATGTTGAATTAAAGGTTAGAACATTAAGCTAACAAAATAAAACAGATGAAAGAAAACAAACAGAAAAATAAAAATGCACATTTAGTAAACGAAGTTACCTTCAAAAACAAAACAACTAACACCGTGCTTCACAGCTTTGGTGCAGTGCACAAACTACCTAACTCTTTGCTTAAAAGCTCAAGAGCAGTGAACAAATACAACTCAAAGCACAGTCCTAAACATGTATCAATCTGACACACGAAAGACACACAAAAATGACAGACTCAAAACACTAAAGATCTATTCTTCAAAATGATGTCTTGAATAATGAACTAGGTCTTGCAGCCTTGTCTAAATACTGAAGCAATACGGGTCAAATCATTTTTCGGGCTTAATATAAAACCGGTGATCCATTACTCAGTAAACAGGACTGGATAAGGAAACTCCTAAAAAGTAGGCACATCTTTAGGAACATTATGATCACCTTCAAAGACTTTCCTAAGTCGTTAGCATTTCCTCAGGAAATCACATTTGTTCTAATCTTCTAATAAAGACACGCAGGTTGACCAACACTAATGAAGGCGTGGATTCCTTAAATAAATAAACGCGTGCGTAAAATAAGGCAAGGCACATAACACACAAAACCATGCCTGGATGTTGGAACATCGTGTTCCACATCTGAAGTGAATATTTGTTTTAGGAAAAATTGAAGCCAACATACAAATATCCAACAAAACTTCTTCAATCGACAAATTCTTCTATAACTCTGTCAACACCTAGATTCACACCACCAATGGGCCCACGTCCATGATCCCTTACTCCGACTTCAAACCTTCTGTTGTTGACAATCGCAGATCGCAATAAAATCAATAACATGTGGCTTGAAATCGGTCTCCTCCTTCCTTCCCATACAATACTCTCTCTCTCTCCCTCTCTCTCCATCATATCTCTGGATTATTAAATTATTATTGAATAATGGGTGTAACAAAAATCGCTCGAAGTTTTGGAATGATTATAAATGTGTATGGTTTCTTTTAAAGAGTTAGTGATCTGATTATGTATTTACTAATTTTTATATATAGTTTATTTGTTTCTTTGCAGATTTGTTGAATTCTAAAAAGTGAACAATCTTATAAATGTATGACCTAATATGTACGTAGATCAAACAAAGACTTGTTTATGTTATTGTTTTATTTTTTAGAGTAAATTACACTTCCCTCCCCTCAAAGATGTTTGAATTACACCCCCCTCCCCTCTTATGTTAAAATATACATTCCCCTCCCCTCTTATTCAAAACATATTAGAAATTTTTTCATTCCCCTCCCCTAAGAAAAGCTTTAATTACATTCCCCTCCCCTCTTATGTTAAAATCTACACTTTACTCCCTCAATATATTTTTTTTAATTCTAATAATCTAGCAAAAAAATAATAATGTAATACACTTCAAAAAAATAGTATTGCAGGTCTATTTTAACATAATAAAAAATTGAATACATATTTTTTTGCTATTTTTTATTCACAATTTCATTAACATGTAGTTTTAAACCTTATTATAAAATATGAAACAAGCCAAAATAAAATTAAAATATGTGAAAATTTACTAAAGACAATAAATCATGGTTATTTAAAAGTTAATTTTAAACTCTAAATTATAAAATCAATAGCAAAATATTTAAATGAGTAAATTACACTCCCCTCCCTTCAAAGATTCTTGAATTCCACTCCCCTCCCCTCTTAAGTTAAAATATACACTCCCCTCCCTTGAAAAATAAAATTTATACTCCCCTCCCCTATAAGATGCTTGAATTACAACCCCCTCCCTTAATAATTAAATATGCACTACACTTTAATCTATTTTAACATAAATACATTTTTTTTATGATATATACTAATTTTGAACCACCATTTTAAAAAGAATAAATTTATTTCTTTATAGTTTAAATGTCAATGATAATTAAATTTAAATATTTTGGTATTAATTTTATAATTTAGAGTATAAAATTAACTTTTAAACAACCATATTTTAGTGTCTTTGGTAATTTTTCACATATTTAAATTTTATTTGGAGTTTTTTCATATTTTATAATAAGGTTTAAAACCATATCATAATGAAATTGTGAAAAAATAGCGAAAAAATATGTATTCAAATTTTGGTTATATTAAAATAGACTTGCAATACTATTTGTTTTCGAAGTATGTTAGATTATTATTTTTTTGCTAGATTATTAGAAATAAAAAAAATTATTGAGGGAGTAAAGTGTATATATTAACATAAGAGGGGAGGGAATGTAATTTATGCTTCTCTTAAGGGAGGTGATTGAAATGTTTTCTAGTATGTTTTGAATAAGAGGCGGAGGGGAGTGTATATATTAACATAAGAGGGGCGAGTGTAATTCAAGTATCTTTGAGGGGAAGGGAGTGTAATTTACTCTATTTAAATTTAATTATCATTAACATTTAAATTATAAAGAAATGAATTAATTTTTCTTAAAGGGTGGTTTAAAATTAATATATATCATAAAAATATTTATTTATGTTAAAATAGATTAAAGTGTAGTGCATATTTAATTATCAAGGGAGGGAGTTGTAATTCAAGCATCTTTATAAGGGAGGGGAGTGTAAATTTTACTTTTCAAGGGAGGAAATTGTATATTTTAACATAAGAGGGGAAAGGAGTGTATTTCAAGCATCTTTGAGGGGAGGGGAGTATAATTTACTCTATTTTTTATGATGGATTTTTACACAAATGATTTACTGTACATTTTTTTCGAATTAAATTTATGACAATAATTTTATTCACCAAAATTTGTAACAATATTACATTCGACATATAACTCACACCGGCCAAGCACAGGAGCGCCATCTAGTTTATGCCAAATATTTTTTTAGGTAAAAGAATAAGAGGTAAAGATTATGATATACAACTCATTTATAATTGCATACCCGTTTTTTAGTAAGATACAATGTACTGTACCAATGGTCAAATATTCATATTGAGCACAATCAACTCATAAAAGAAATAAATCTTCATTACATAGCCCAAATCAACATTCTTTAAAAAAAAAACAGCAATAAATCAATAACGAATACATATTAGATTAACCAAAATTACTTTAACCACAAAATTAAACTTAATTAGTTAAAATCATTTCAACCTTCTATATGACTATGTATATGGACAAAATCCTATTACACTCTTATCATATATATTGTGAATTTTATTTTACTATATAAAGTATTATTTTTTGTCATCATACATCAATTTTAGAAAGGATATATTCAAAATATAATTTTTTTTGACAAAGTATTCAAAATATATTAAATTCCATAACTGCTTATTTTTTGACCAGAGAAAACCAAAAGTACTTGTTTATCTAGTTTTTTTCTTCTTTAAAAATGTAAAGCGAAAATGTACATTTTGTATTTTTCGACAAAACGTAAAACCAAAGAATAATTTTAAGAAGATAGGAATTAATTGTCTGGTACAATGAATTTTCTTGATATAATGTTTTTCAAAAATTATTTTCTTATTTAAACTTTCTTCCTTTTGTGCAGGCATCAGTATCAATATATTATGTTCAAATTTGAGTACCAATCTTATTAAGTCACTTGTTTTGATTTGTTCTTTCATAAAAGAGCCCATAGTGAGTAACAACTGTCATAATCTTTCATTCATCCATGGTATGTTTCAGCAAACATTTGTGTTTAATGTATCATTTGATATTTACTTCTTCTTATTTTTCATTGTTAGAATTTTTTTTCAGTTTTCATTGACTTCATTTTAAATATGTATTTCATAGGATCCAGAGCTTAGCAATATTGGAAGTGATAATTATACTGACTACAAAGGCAGGAAAGCAGATCAAAGAAAGCATGGGGGAGTAAGAGCTGCTTCTATTGCATGTGGTAAGCAAATTTCATTGTTAATTCATATATATTTTAATTAGTTTATTATTTGGATCAGTTTAGTTAATAGGAAATGGATTAATCAATTCCGATTAAATATTATTTAATAATGTTGAGAGCATCATCTATGTGAATCTTTGTGTAAGTGTTTTTTGATTCAAATATTTTTAAGACCCTTAAATCTTATTATCATAGGCCATAATAATTTTTTTTTTTTTTGAGGGAAGGCCATAATAATATTTTATATGCCAAAATGTCGTTGTAAATATTATCTCTTTGTAAGTGTCTATTATAGGCCAAAATTTGTTTGTTGATTCAAATAGTTTTATGGACCCTTAAATCTTATTATTATAGGCCATAATAATATTTTATAATTATCGACCCGTAAATCTTTTGTAAGTGCTTTTTTTTTAGGGAAAGTGTCTTCTTTGGATTATATCATCAACTCCTCAATTTAATTTTTTATACGAAAAACTGTGGGCATGTAGATTACTCTACTGATTTTTATTAGAATTAAAAAAAAAAAATATTAGGGAGAACCAAGTTTGGAAAGGATATTGCTCTTCAATTGTTGTCAGCAAAAGCCAATTGAACATTATTGTGGTCTTTTTTTTTTCTCTTCAATTCTTGTCAACAAAAGCCAATTTGAACATTACTGTGGTCTTTCTTTTTTAACGGCAAAGTTTATTAATAATCAAGTCTTACGCAAGATGAACAAAGATTGATAAAACATAAACAACAAAGTAAAGGACACCGTATATTACTGTGTTCTTTCTAGCTTGGTTTTGGCTATTGATGATTTTGTTTCGTTGTTTCTTTTGGTGTTTTTGGTCTGTCTTGGTTATTACATTTGTTTGCATGCACGCCTGTGTAATGTGTGCTTTCTAAACACATGGTGTTTTTTTTTGTTGTTCTTTATGCTATCCCTTCTTCACCGATGGTGATTGATTTTAATAAATTTATTTTTAATCATCATAAATTTACAAGATTTCCGAAAAAATTATAAAAAAAAATATGTTTGACTTATAATTTAATATTTTCACAATAAAAGTTTTTCAAAATATTTTGTTACTAATAACTTTAGGAAATAGGTATATCACTTTTAATAAATTGAGTTTTTTTTCCTTAATAAGTTAAAATCTCTGATAATGAAATTGATTTTTGAAATATTTAATTCTAAATTCGAAACAAATATTCACCTTCCCCATATTATCTTACTTTCAATTTTAGTCCTTCATATTTTTAATTAACAATTTTGTCAAAGGGAATTTATTCATATGCTCCTCACTCTTATTTACTATAGCAAAATATATATTTTATACCAACATATGCTGGGTCAAACGAAAGGGATTAGAGTCGTCTAACATGATGAACTAATGTTGTGTTCACACTTAGTACCAATAATGCCTCAAATAGAATAATCTCGTATTGAGTTTGAAGAGTGTGGCCACCAAAGATTAGTCTGATTGGTTTGTAAGGATGCAACATATATAACTCACAACAATGTGGTTTCAAATTCCACTAAGATTTTCATTGCTTTGTAATTTTCTCACTATCTAAGTAAGAAAATGTAGATGAGTTATTTGCATAGCATCACTAGCTAGACTCATGATAGTAATCAAAGTTCAGAAAATGCTCACAAATTAAAACAACAACAACCAAGCCTTATTTAACTAAGTGGAGTCGGTTACATGAATCAAATTGCACCATTTTTATGATCAATATTAACAAATAAACGACCATTTTTATGACTGCAGTTGTAGAGATAATGCTAAGCTTGATCACCTCATGCAATGGAGTAACCTTAGTTGACTATTTTTTCAAGTCAATGCATTATTCAGTTGCTGAATCTTCGAACATGGTTACCAACTTCTTGGGAACGGCCTTTTTGCTTAGCATTATTTGGGGGTTTATTAGTGACTCTTACATAACAAGATTCACTACATTCGTAGTTTCTGGTACCCTACAATTGATGGTATGTAAATCTCATTTTCTCTTCAATATATTGTTCAAACACATGTAGAGTGTATTTGTATTTTAATGTTCAAATAACACAATTTTTATTTATTATCCTCTGGACCACACAAATTATAGAGAAAAGTTAATACTCACTTTAGTTTGTGATCTAGACCGTAGATTAAGATTCGACAGTAGAGATTCAAATTTTCAAATTTGTTTAAGTTATGTTTTGTGTCGTTTGATCTCTATACAACGACTTAAGTGGACCAATTTCAAACACTATATAAAATCCCCAATGTAAGAACTCCAATCTTTCTCTTGTTCCTAGTATGAGACATCTAAAGGTATCCAATTAAGAAATAAGTTACAACATTCTTACATTAATCATAATTTCGTTAAAACCTTAGTTTGCAAGTTTTTATTTGACAAATCTTCTACTCTTCACTTTGTTTTCCTTAAAATGCAGGGACTAGTGATGCTAACATTTCAAGCTCAAAACCCAAATTTGCAACCACCAGAAAACCAAACACCATCCTATGTTCAAGCTTTATTTCTTTTTACTGGACTTTATGGTATAGCCGCAGGACTTGGTGGAATGAGAGCTACCTTAGCTGCACATGGTGCTGATCAACTTGATCAAAACAACAAGAGCCTCATTTCCTCTTACTTCAGTTGGTATTTCTTTAGTTTATGCACAGGAGGACTTTTGGCAACATGTGTTATGGTTCCAATTGAACAAAAATATGGATGGAGTACAAGTTTTCTGATATTGCTTTTTGTTGCAAGTTTAGCATTGTGCACTTTTGCGTCCGGCTTTACTTTGTATAGATATAAACGACCTTCTGGAAGTCCTTTAACTCGGATCATTCAGGTGATATACATGTTTGCAATATAAAAAAGATTTAATTTATATTTACTTGCTAGTGTAAAGATTTTTTTTTATTCTCAATCTATCATAATAAAAGGACTACAACAAATATTTGAATTCAATTAAAAGCATTTCTAAAGTCATATGTGATTCGCTTTGATTTGTTGACAATGTTATTCTTTTTTACAGTAATAAACAGTGTATCAACATTCAAATACATACAAAAAATCGTAAAATTTAGTTTATTTATTGATGTATATTTCCAATTTATTTATTTTTTGTTGTATTTTTTTGTTTCAAGACGCTTGTTGCTTCAACTAGGAATATAAAGGTTTCAACCGGTGGAAGTTTGAATCATGATGTCTCAGAACTATTACTTGCTAGAGAGCAATCCCATGATAAATTCAAGTAAGCTCTTTATCTTTTGATCATCTTATTAATTACACGATTGAATTAATGACTCGTTTAGATTAACTTATGAGTTTATTTAATAATATATGTACATGTGAGAGTTTACGAAAATAGTTTATGATGTATCCATAGTTGTTTTAAGTTTTTTTGTATATGTTCTACTAGTTTATGACATTTTTTGTATGCATATTTGTAGTTATATATATATAAATGTGTCTAGCTATAACTTTTCATCACAATAAAAAAATCATCCACCATGAGTCCTTTCAAATAATCCATTATAATGTTTGAGTCCATGAATTTGTATCATTGGAATTCCATCCTGCCAAATTTCATGTTAACGGGGAAATCAAAAATTTAAAAAAAATAAACAAAATTAAGAATCATATAATAATGTAAAATGCTATAATTTTGCAGGTTTCTGAACAAAGCATTGATGGATCAAAACATTGGTGTTGCTCAAGTTAAGGAAACAAAAACCTTCATAGGCCTTCTCCCAATATTTGTCACAACAATCATGATGAACTGTTGCGTAAGTCAAATTTTAACATTCTCAGTACAACAAGGAAACCTCATGAACAGAACACTATACAATTTCACAATCCCTACACAATCTATAGCATTTGTTCCAATTATTATATCACTCACTTTCATAATCCTATTTGAACAATTCAAAAAAATGAACAAACACAAAGACAATACAAATAACAAATTCTACAAACCACTTTTTAGAATGGGAATTGGATTGGCATTAGTATCAACATCAATGTTTGTGGCATCAATCATTGAATCCAAGAGGCTTGAATCATTCAAGAATGGGAAAACACTTTCTGTGTTTTGGTTATTGTTTCAATACATTTTATTAGGGTTAGCTGATACACTTACATTGGGAGGAATGCTTGAATTTTTCTACTCAGAAGCACCTGAAAGCATGAGAAGTATTTGTACTTCATTATCTTGGTGTTCAAGTTCTATGGGATTTTTTATGAGTTCTGTGCTGGTAACTTTAAGCAATTCACTTAGTGGAAGATTTGGAAAGGAATGGTTTGGTGGAAATGATTTGAATCATTCTAGGTTGGACCTTTTTTATGCTCTACTTTGTATTATTAACATTTTAAATTTTCTGCTCTATATTTACTTTGCTAAGAGGTATTAAATCTCTTACTAAATGTAATCTTATATATAAGTTTGGAATAAAATTTCAATACAATAAAATATTTATTGAATTTTCTATTGGACAATTGATTGTTGTAGCATTATATTACATGGATGATAAAATTAAATAACTTTTCATTTCCTGCTAATTAGAAGCAGTTTTATATTTATTTTACAAACAACTGCCTATTTTACACATAATTTCTTTTAACTTTTTTACAATTTAGATAATCTTTGATTTCTATGGTGGGTTGCTTGTCATTTGGTTTAGAAATAAGTCAAGTCAAACTTGGTCCAACTTGACTTGAGGTGCATATTTTCACTTCAATCTTAACTCAAGCACGCAAACATTTAAGTTTGGTCCAATAAGTTAAATGAAAGACTATTACTTTTTTCACCTTATCTGTTTCTCATGCACCTTAAATGAAATACTTTTGGTTTGGATTATATAATCCGAACTAGAAAGCCAGCCAGAAATGTTTGGATTATATAATTCGAAAGTTTTACCAGTGTTTAATTAGTATTGGTTTATGGAGAAATAGATGGTGGGTGGGTGGTGGGGGGGGGGGGGGGGGGGGGGGGGTGGTGTTGAGATATGGTTTGTTTTCTTTTTAGGGTGAAAGTGATCTTGATGGTCAACCTTGCACCCAGACAGACCAACCTCGCACTCAGACTGACCGCACTTCTTTTCAGCTTGTCGCCATCCCCATTGATCCCGTTAATACAATCCCTAAATTTGCAAAGTAGCCTCTTTTTATGAAAGGTCGGAGATGGAAACACATTGTTGTAGAAGGAAGAGGAGGAGAGAGTTTGAGATGATGGTGTGAGAAATGGTGAAGGTGTTTTAGTTACTGAAGGTGTAGGACTCGGTATTTGCCCTCTTTACTCTGGTGGGACTGACTTTGACAACCAAAAAGCTCTCTGATTGGCTCTAGCAGTCCTTTCGATCTCCGGATCGAATTGTAAATCGTCCTTGCCTTGTCTACCTTGCATAAACAGTAAAATACCTTAGTAGCACTGCACAATCAAAAGTAACAAAATTTTAAAAACAGAAAAATAAATTGCAGAAATCCTAAATTATAACGAAATTGCCTTGTTGAAATAATTCAACAGTCCCCGGCAACGGCGCCAAAAACTTGATAGAAATTTGGCAAGTGTACCAAAACCTATCGAAGTAGTAAAATATCGATCCCACAAGGACTGTTTTTAACTTCAATAATTCAACTTCGTTAAGCAATAGGATGTGTAAAAGTTATATTTGTTTTGCCACTAGGCGGTTTGTTTGATTTGATTTTAAGAAATCAATTAACAAAAAGTAAAAGTTGTTAAGAAATAAGAGACAGATGAGATCAGGTCTTTCAAATTATTTATGTTCCCCTAATTGGTCACTGTACTCTATTCTTGTGAATGATTCTTTAGTTCCACGATAGTTAACAATTTAGCCCTAATCAATCCCTTGAGTTAGGACCATCCTCTTAAACTACAGCCCCTAATTCCTTAGGTGGTCTAATAATCCTTGAAGGTTTAAGCACGTTAACCTAATATCACTAACAAACGATTATCCATTCCTTGACTAACCATGTTTATTAGAACAATTAAATGGGTCTAAGTTGAAAGCTAGGGGCAGTAGTCATTCATACTCACGAGTTTATATGTGATCAAGATATAAAAGAATTAAGAACAATTGAATTGAATAGAAACTAAATAATTGTTCACATTAATTAGAGTTTCATCACAGCAACAAGATTCAATTAGGGTTACATAAAATCATATCAGACCTAATCTCTAGGAGATTTAGCTACTCATAATCAGACTTATAAATAGCATAATCAACAATGGAATTAAAACATACATGAACTGGTAAAAGGCTGAAGTAATCGCCCTCTTAGCCGTCTCTTGATGTCAAAATCACACTTTCTTCTTCTCAAATCGTAACCCCCGTTTTCTGAATAGTCTTCAGCTTAAATAGGCTCAGAATTTTGCCCAAATCGTCTCACGTTTTTAGTAAATCGTGACACATTTTCACTTGTGTGACAAGAAACTAAATTAGGGTTTCACTAAATCGTGTCACGTTTTTGCCAACGTGACACGTTTTCCTTAATGTCAAAACAATACATTCTGTCTTGTGAAATCGTGTCACATTTTTAACCAAACGTGCCACGTTTTTGTCTTGTCCTTTTTCTTCAGTTTTCTTGCTTTTCTTGCTGCTTAAGTCGCCTTGTGAACTCCAGAATCTGATAATATTTACATAAAAATTACGTAATGACAGCATGTCATCACAACCCCAAACTTAAATCATTCCTTGTCCTCAAGGAATTTACATGCAAAATTGACAATCGACAGTAAAATAACAATTACCTGATCAAGTGATGGTAACCAAAAAGTTCATCTCCCTACTAGCTAAAGGTGAGCTAGTTTGACTTGAATGCATCCACCAATACACAACTCCACGCAACAAAATGAATAGGGTTCACACTCAATCACATGCAAAACTACATATTACCATACGCTTGAAAAGTTTCTAAACGTCAATTAAAGTCAATATCAATACACACTTTGAGGTCTTTCAGGGTTATAACGGGGCTTAGGTGAAGGTGGGATAATATCTGGATAAGTAGGCTACACAAAATGCGAGTTAGGCACTCCTACGAAAGTTAAAGCACAATTTCCATTCATCTTTCACCTATGAACACAATTTTTGTCAAGACGGGGCTAGAGAACATTTTTAACCATTGGGACTTTCGAGTTTAAAGTTACTCGGATTTTCAATGTTTTTGTCCCTTTTTCATTCTATATCTTTTTTTGATACACCATTTTTTTAGTGTATGTATTTTTCATGATAAAGTTCTATGTTCTCAAGTTCCCCCACCCCAAACTTAATTGGTTTCAAATTCCAAAAGCAACCCCAAACATAATTTGAAAGACAATTTGGGATAAATCCTAAAAGTTTCTAAGTTTGTAATGCAGTTTGTCACCGAACAAAAAGTTCTATCCTACCGGCTCAACTTGGCTAAGAAAAGGATAAATTCAATATAATCAGGGTAGGCTTCAAAAAGGCTCACAGGACCAAACATTTTTGCCTCAGTGTGTATATGACAAAAACCAATCAACAGTAAAGAAACAATGCAAGTTCTAGAAATGTAGCATGGACACTCTATATAAGTAAATTGAAAAACAAAATTTGGCCATGAACCTTATAGTTATGATATCTGGGAGTTGTGACTACCTAGCACTGTCGTACTCTTCGTCTTTGAATCAAGTCACTCCTCCTTATGAACTTTTGGAAACATCACTTGAACACACATTTGTTACTAAACTGGAAAAAGTTAATGAAACACATAAATTCATCAATAATAAACAAGTTCAGGAACAATTACATAACAGGGGATACAACTGATTAAATTGAAAACTGTTCGAACATAAAATAAAAGTACACAAAAAGTGCTGAAACAAATGAAAGAAAACATCATAAGGAGTGAGCCATCAGTAGCCCAGACAGTCTTGCATCAAGTCCGGATCAATCCATGTGCTACGGTTCTGCTCCTCAAAAGAATCCTCGCCAAAATGGTGTCGCGACCTAGCACCACCAGCAGCAAAGTTGACCTAAATCTCTTGCTCTCTAGCCTGGGAACGACCTCTGGTGACATCAAAGTACTGGTCCATAGCCTCCTCGGACCCGTCAAATCGGTCAAACGACCCCGTGATAGCTCTCCTGTTGAGGCAGACCACCTCAGTAAGCTCTGGTCCGAACCTAGGACGGTTCCAATACTCTTGATCAGACACTCATTCATCCAATTGCAGTGGCCGAACATGTAGTCCAGCATCATGGGATGAATAGGTGCATGGGCACCTGGTTGGCTGCTTCCTTCCCCCTGCACAGACTGTGGCTGAGGCGGGAGCTGCCGTGGCTGTGGTTGAGGTTGAGGGCCTGCTTCCTCCTCAGCTCCCAACTGCTGCATGCGTTTCAAATAGTCCTTCAAAACGGCCTCCATGTAATTATCAGTAATAGGCTTCATCATCTTTGTCTCTGTGTCATTCACACAGAGCTCACAATCTGCTTCTTCACAAAGCCAGTTGATGAGGCTCATGTGAGGGATGGCCTTCTTATTACCTGCAGCAAAATTAGCAATGTTGTTGGCAATCAACTCGCTAACATTAATAGGGCTACCATCCAAAATAGTGGCGATAGTGTGCACTCGGGCCAAAGGAATCTCAGATGAACATGAGGTGCCCTCCAATGTTTGCACCACAAATGAGGCCAAAGCTTTCGCAATCGGCTTGAAATCCGACTTCAACAACATCCTCCTGCTCCCTTGCCACTGAGCACCCTCAACACATAGTAAAGACTTTACCTCTTCCTAAGTCTCATCATCCTAGCTCTCACAAGTTTCTCTCCTCCTCTTAACATCACATTGTTCCGTACCTTTTCCCAGAGAACCGAGTGTTGGCATAGAACTCAAGTGTCATTGTCTTGTTGGCCTCCTGGAAGACCATATCATTAAGCCCATGCCACCCCCGGGCAGTGAGTACCTATTCAAATTTTGGGTTTCCTAAAAGTTTGTGGAGTAGAAAATATTTTTGTATTTTTGCTTTTTTTGAAAGCAAATAAAAAAGCAATAAGACTAGAAATACTACCTGCGATAAAATGGTGGGTTGCCTCCCACAAAGCGCTTCTTTACCGTCACTAGCTTGACTAGCACGGACCCTTAAAGGTCCTTCAATACCAGTCCTACCCTTTCTTTTGGTAGGTCGCCACCCAGATATGGCTTAACTCTCTGCCCATTCACCTTGAAACTTATGTCACCTTCTAGCGTGATTAACTCAACAGCTCCATGAGGTGATACACTCTTGACCAAGAAAGGGTCAGACCACTTTGACTTGAGCTTTCTAGGAAACAGCTTCAACCTGGAATTATACAACAAAACTAGTTGCCCAGAGTTAATGTCCCTAGATACTAAGTTTTTGTCATGATACATTTTGATCCTGGCTTTATAGATGAGCGCATTTTCATATGCTCTTAGCCTCATCTCCTCAAGTTCATTCAGTTTCAATAGTCTTTTCTTACCAGCGGCTACTTGATCAAAATTTAAGGCCTTAATGGCCCAGTATGCTTTATGCTCTAGCTCAACTAGAAGATAACAGGCCTTCCCATAGACTAATTGATAGGGTGAAAGCCCTATATAAGTCTTAAAGGCCGTCCTATATGCCCACAGTGCGTCGTCTAACTTCCTAGACCAATCCTTCCTATTGGACACCAATGTCTTCTCTAGGATATGTTTTAGCTGACGGTTTGAAACCTCTACTTGACCACTAGTTTATGGGTGATAGGGAGTTGCAACTTTGTGCCTGATGTTATATTTTTTTAGCACATTTTCAAGAAGATTGTTGCAAAAGTGCTTCTCCCCATCACTGATCAAGACTCTAGGGGTTCCAAACCTAGTGAAAATATTTTTGTGGAGAAAATTGACAACAGTTGTGGCATCATTAGCAACACACGGTATCGCTTCAACCCACTTAGTAACATAATCAACACAAACTAGAATATGAAGATAAGAGTATGAGGAAGGGAAAGGTCCCATAAAATCAATGCCCCAACAATCAAATGGTTCTATTTTAGTTATTCATGTTAGGGGCATCTCATTCCTCCTAGAAATGTTACCTGTCCTTTGGCATTTGTCACACCGTCGTACAAAGTCTTGGCAGTCCTTGAACAAGGTGGGTCACCAGAAGCCACTTTGCAAGATTTTTGCAGCGGTTCTTTCTCCACTATGGTGGCCCCCATAAGCTGAGCTATGGTAGTGCCACATGATACTATTAGCCTCTTCACCTGCAACACAACGTCTAATCAAACCGTTAGTGCTTACCTTAAACAAAAAAGGATCATCCCACAGATAGTGGTTTGCATCCTTGAAGAACTTCTTCTTTTGTGCAGAAGCCAGGTCATCCAGAACTATGTTACCGGCCTTATAGTTTGCCATGTCAGCAAACCAAGGCCTTTCTCCAATAGCAAACAATTTCTCATCGGGGAACTCGGACATGATGGCTTTCTCCTTCTTCATAAATTTTCGTTCAGAACTGTGGCGGTTCAATAGGAAGGCAACTTTAGAGCTCAGGAGAGTTTCTATCTTCTCCTTGATTTTCTATAATATGTTTTTATCTTTAGTAGTTTGTTTTTATTTACCATGTGTAATTAAATCTTTTTAGGTTAGAGTTCTTAGATGATCCTCTATTTATTTTTCTTGGATATTTATTTAATATAATATGTCGTTTATTTTATTTATTCTTTTGTCCGCTATTAAGTTCCTGGATGAGTGATTTATTTGAACAAAACGTAACCCTAGATTAGGTACTTATGTTGTGACAGGACCTAACATTGCTACTACTATTTTATTGCTTATATCTTGATATTTATAGCATTATACAAGTAACTATCTATTTAGGAAGTAAGTGATTATTAACTAGCGAAAGATACCGAAATAGGGTTGACTCTAGTTGTAGGTACTTAGGAGGTGACATCACTAAGACTGAGTGGTGTTCTACCAAACCTAGGATAAAATTATTTAGTAATTAGGGAAACAAGCGTCTATAGGAATAAACCTTTATTGAACCATTCTCTTAAAACTCTTAGTAAGGTAGACATAGATTAGGGTTGCCCGTTTGTAGAACTACTAGGAGCGTCAAGAGGGTGTGCTATGAGTGTCCTAAGATTCATAGATGGGTCAACCTAAGGGAACCTTGGCCTTCATTGCCTTGGGAAACACTAAAACGCCAATTTAAGTTTATGTTTCAATTACCTTTGAATTAACAAGACCCCAAACGTAAGGATCATCGTGCGATCAACAAGTGCAGTTAGACATTGGAGGATAGACCTAGATCAACCGACATAGTATAGACCCTGCACGTAAGGATCACCATGCGATGAGCAGGTGCAGCTTGACAGCTGACTAGGTTAGAACGTCCCAACGACCTTATCACTTGTATAGTCTACCTAAGATAAATAAACACAACATATATGTTACTTAATATCAAACAATATAAACAGGGGGGATTCAAAGAATCCTAACCGTTGCTTACATTTCTGCAACCAAAACAATTAAACTTGCTCTGTTGCAAACAGATAAAAACTGCAACCCAAGAGCGCTTAGATGAGAGGGAATGAGTCTCTTCTAGCTTAACCAAAGTCCTGGGTTCGAATCCAGTCTTGGGCATGCAGCAGCATTGAAACTCTTAGGGAGAGCTTGTCGCCCATTTGGGTCCCACAATGCTCGAGGGATTAGTCTCCGCAGTTGCGCGCGGAGGATACCTGGTTTAAACCCAAAAAAAGATAAAAATTGCATCCTATCTTTTATACTATCAAACTTTCAAATATAAGTAACGTGAATTGTTTGGAGGAAACGCCAATCCATATGGATATTATACTCTACTTATCACTTGTCAGATTTGTCCATCAGATACTAACTGAAGGTGAGAAAAACACAAGAAGGGGGGTTATTGTGTTAGCTTTTTCTTCTTTTAAAACTAATTCCAAAGTCCAGAGTCTGCTAGAGTTCAGATTGTTGAGCTATGTTCAGAGTTCATATTCTGGATCTATGTTCAGAGTCTGACAGAGAGAGAGAAGAGAAAGACACAAAGCAATTATACAGGTTCCTTCCACAATCCGGAAGTAGTCTTGTCTCCCTTGCACTCTTGATGACAGGTCATCTTACGTTATTCTTAGCATCTTTTTCATACATTTTCAGTAGGTTTTAGCAGCAAAAAGGAGGATTATTAAAACGATTACATATGATTTTGGAACTTTTGTAATGTTTTCTATATTTGAGTCTGTAATTCTAGTTTTCCCGAAACATAGCAATTTTAAGGGGTTTTTGAAGTAATTCACGAAGAAATCATGCAAATCGGCAAATCAAGAACAATTGAAGAATTGTCAAGACATTGGAAAGACAAAAATGAAGATTCAAGAATCCTCATGAGACTTTACATAAGAAGGAATTTTGTTTCCAAGTTCCGAGGCAAGTTATTTGAAGACGAAAACCTAAAAATGATGAAGATCAAAGAATTTGGGCCTGGAAGCATAATCAAATGCGCTTAGGGCATATGCAAAACAACACATGCGCCTACGGCATATTGCATGCGCCTTAATCATGCTTAAATGCGGGGTCACAATTGTCATTTTATTCTTTTTTTTTGCTTTAGCCCGCATTTTTAGCCCAAACCCAATTAGAAAATCTCCACTATAAATACTAGTCTTCCTCATTCAGAATTTCTCGTTCAAATCTGAAGCAGTTCAAGAGGAAGGCTACTTTGGAGCTTCGGGAGAAAATCTATCTTCTCCTTGATTTTCTAGGGTATGTTTTTATCTTTAGTAATTATTTTTTAGTTACCATGTGTAACTTAATCTTTTTAGGATAGAGTTCTAAAATGAACATATGTATATTTTTGTTGGATATTTATTTAATTTAATTTGTCGTTTATTTTATTTATTCTTTTTGTCCATTATATAGTTTTATTAGGGAGAAGTTTTATTTCTGTGAGAGGTGCAACCCTAGATTACGTACTTAGGTTGTGGCAGGACCTAATATTGCTATCACTAACTGGATGCTTATATCTTGATATTTATATCCCTTTACTAGTAACTATCTATCTAGGAATTAAGTGATTATTAATTAGCCAAAGATACCATAGGAATTGTTGACCCTAGACGTAGGTACCCAACGACGAAAACTCGTTAGGTCGTGTGGTGCATTACCGAATCTAGTAATTAACTTGTTAGTAATTAGGGAAATAAGCACCTAGCTGTCCGACTTAAAGCTATAACCTAGTACGACCATTCTCTTGAAACCCTTGGTAAGGTAGACGTAGATTAGGGCTTTCCGTTTGTAGGACTACTAAGTAGGCGTAGAAAGAACGTGCTATGAGTGTCCTAAGATTCACATATGGCAGACCTAAGGGAACCTTGACCTTTATTGTCTTGGGAAACACTGGAAAGCGAATATAAAGTTTATGTTTCAATTACCTTTGAATTAGCAAGACCCCGCACGTAAGGATCGTTGTGCGATCAGCAAGTGCAGTTAGCCATCAGAGGGAAATGCCTAACTAGGTACCCAGTGACTATAACCCATTGGGTCAGGTGGTGCCCTACCAATTAGGAAACTCACAATGGCCTCATCACTTATATAATTTTTTACCGAGGTAAATAAAACGTGACATTTAGATTACGTATTATCCAACAACTAATATACAGAGGCGATTCGAAGAATCCTAACCGCTGCTTACTTTTCTGCAACCAAAAACAGGTAAATTCGCTTTGTTGCAAACAAATAAAAATTGCAACTCACTTTTATACCGTCAAACTTACAAAAATAAGTAGCAAGAATTGTTCGGACGAAAGGAAAATCCTTGTGGATAAGATACTTTACTTATCACTTTATTACTTAATGTAAACGACTGGTACATTTTCCATAACCATAAACAAAAAATATAACACATAAACTTCCAAGGAGAGTTCACTATAATCCAAATCTAGTTACAAATGCTCAAGCACACAAGTAGGAGACTTCAAATACTCAAGCACACAAGCAAGAGATTTCCTATGCTCAAGCACAAAAGCAAGAGACTTCTAAACAAACAAATTACAAAGAATAAGTTTGGTTTGAACACTTGATATACAATCAGTGGTGTTCATAATACAAATTAGATAAAGACTCTTAAGACTCTAGAATTTCTAAGATATGAAAGATGTTAAGAAATTCTAAGTGGTTGATGCACAACAATTTCGGCAGAGCTTTGACACAGTTAAAATGTTGTAGAATCTCTGCAAATCTCCAAGTCTTCATTCTTTTATATAGAGGTATGAAAGATACGTTGGAGAATTGCTAGCACATGAAAAGAGTCGTTGTAGAAGCTTGATAAATCACCAATGATTTGTTGCATGATTTGGTTAATGTCCTAGAAGGGTATAATTTGAAATACATTCCTTGTTTGGAGAATTATCCAGCAGAGACACAGCTGTAGCTTGTACTATGCGCAGACATGAGTGGAGTAGTGGTTGTACAATTGTACTATTGTCCTTTTTCTGTGCTATTTAGTTGATAAGCATCCAATACCTTCTAATTCCTTTAAAATAGCCATTTCTCTAGGCTTTCATTCCTTATGCAATCTTGTGTCTTCAAATAACCAAATAAACTGAATTCAGGGTTCAGACTCTGGTGGCTTCAGACTCTCGTGGCTTCAGACTCTGACTGTCAGCTTCTCATGGTCTTCAGACTCTGACTTCTTCAAACTCTGACTTGCAACATAAGCTTCCTTTGTAAATTTCTTTGCTCTCATTCGTTCTTCTAGAACCAATACCTTGTTTTAAGACTTATTAATTTTAGTCTATTGTCATGCACACTTGAACAAATATTAACATATCCAATTGAACTTTTAATACTTGATTATCATTAAAACTTAAGGTGGTAATGTTAAACACATTTTCTTCCAACAATCTCCCCCTTTTTTATGATGACAAACACCAGTATTAACAGTCAATTGTTGTTAATCTAATTAACAAGTTGACTTTAGGGTCTGAGGTTTGTAAGCTCCCCCGAGTCTAATAGTCCTTAAGGTGAGGTTTGTAAGCTCCTCCTGAGTTCTATTCAAGTTAATTAAATTCATTTTAAGCATAAAAACTTCACTCAAAAATAATTCACATGAAATCCAAAGACTAAGAGATGAGAAGAAGGTTAAACACATTGTGTTCTAACATGCAGGACCATAGACTAAAATTTATACGTCTTTAAACAAAGTGTTGTTTCTGGACGAACAAATGAGAGCAAACAAATTTTCAAAGGAAGCTTGTTGCAAGTCTGAGTCTCAAGACAATCAGAGTTTGAAGACCATCAAAAGCTGACTGCCAAAATCTGAAGTCACCCAGAGTATAAAGTCAAGAACCTAGAGTTAGTTAATAAAATTTAAGACACAAGATTGCAGAAGGAATAGAAACCTGGAGCAACGGCTATTTCAATGGAATTGATTACTGCTCTCCCCCTGCACTTTTTGCTCGCATCCAGCCAAACTGACCAAAATATCCCTATATTAGTTAACTAACGCATGTGTAAAAAAAATAAGACTTAGTTTTTACACATACGTATGTGTTAACTTATTCCGAAATTAACACCTGGATGAGTTAAGTCACACATGTTTTGTTTTGCATTTTCACAATGTAACTCACGCTGCATCATCACGTATGGCGGCAAAGGACACCATGTCCTGGTTTCATTCTTAAACATGTTGGACATAACAATGTTTCTATTTTATTTGGGTACATGAAACATCATCATCACGTATGCAGTACACCATGTTCTAGTTACATTCTTAAACATGTTGGACATAACAATGTTTCTATTAATTCATGCCAAGTACTGTTCACGGCGTGTAATGAAAAGGACACTGCACTTGGAAGTACACAAGAAAATATAGTATATATATTTGTTGGTTAGTTTTTAACATTGTGAAAATGCAAAATGAAAAAATGGTTAATTTCGGCATGAGTTAACTTATGCAGCGTGACTTAAGTCATACATGTGTAAAAACTAAGTCTTTATTTTTTTTTATATTTAACTAACGCAGGGGTGTTTTGGTCAGTTTTGCTGGGTGGGAGCGAAAAGTGCAGGGCGAAGAGCGGTATTTCTAACCAAGTTAATTAAATTCATTTTAAGCATAAAAACGTCACTCAAAAATAATTCACATGAAATACAAAGAGTAAGAGATGAAAAGAAGGTTAAATACATTTTGTTCCAACATGCAGGACCATAGACTAAAATTTATAAGTCTTTAAACAAAATGTTGGTTCTGAAAGAACAAATGAGAGCAAAGAAATTTTCAAAGGAAGCTTATTGCAAGTCTAAGTCTGAAGACAATCAGAGTTTGAAGACCATCAAAAGCTGACTGCCAAAGTCTCTGAAGTCACCCAGAGTCTGAAGTCAAGAACCTAGAGTTAGTTAATAAAAAAAATTAAGACACAAGATTGCAGAAGGAATAGAAACCTGGAGCAACGGCTATTTCAGTGGAATTAGAAGGCATTGGATTCTTATCCACCAAAAGTGTACAGAGAAAGGACAATAGTACAATTGTACAGCTACTACTCCACTACTCCACTTTTATCTGCACATAGTACCATTATAGTTGTGTCTCTACTGATTAATTCTTCATACAAGGAATGAATTTCAAATTACTCCCTCCTCGGACATAAACCAAATCAAGAAACAAACCATTGGTGATAATCAAGTTTCAGTAATAACTCTTTGATGTGCTGACAATTCTCCAACGTATCTTTCATACCTCTAAATAAAGAATTGAAGATTTGTAGAGACTCAACAACATTTAAACTGTGCAAAAACTCTGCTGAAATTGTTGTGCATCAATCACTTAGAATTTGTTAACAACTTTCATATTTTAGAAATTCTAGAGTCTTAAGAGTCTGATTTGTTTTGTATTGTGAACACCACTGATTGTATATCAAGTGTTCAAACTCAAACATATTTCTGTGTAATTTGTTTGTTTAAAAGTCTCTTGTTTTTGTGCTTAAGCATAGGAAATCTCTTGCTTGTGTTCTTGAGTATTTGAAGTCTCTTGCTTGTGTGCTTGAGCATTTGTAATCAGAACTTGATTTTAGTGAACTCTTCTTGGAAGTGCAAGGGAGACAGGACTACTTCCGGATTGTAGAAGGAACTTGTATAATTGTTTTGTGTATTTCTCTTCTCTCTCTATCTTTACATTATTTGCTGCATTAGACTCTAAACTCTATCAGACTCTGGACTTGTAAGAAAAAACTAACACAATTCAACCCCCCTCCCCCCCCCCCCCTCTTGTGTTTTTCTCACCTTCACAATCTCCTTACATTTTCACTGGATTTTTCAATATAATCACACAAGATTACAAATTACTCAGACACACAAATCTAATAATTCTTGCCTCTCCATGAGGACTTCTTACTGCCAGAGTTTACAAATAAATTTGTTTTGGGTTTACACTTCTGACTCAAAGAGTATTAAACAAAGTTAAGCTCAAAGTGATTTCTAAACACCTAAGAAATTCTAAGATATAAAATTTGTAAGAATTTTTTAAGTGTTTTGTACTTTAATTTTATCAGGGTTTTGGCACAACTTAAGTATTTCAAATCTCTCTATTTTCGTCAAAGACGCAGAGTCCTTATATAGGCATATTAGGAAAAACCGTTGTTTAAATAACTAATATATCTAGTTATAATATAAACTAGATACATTAGTTATTCAATGTATCTTAAAAGTGATGTTTTGCTTATAATAATGGATGGAGGGAGTAATCTATATTTTCGATCCTTGTTTTATTGAAGTTTTTATTATTTCTCTTCAACACAGTAATCCATGTGATAGATTCCAACAACAAGGAAATCGGAGCCAATGCAATAATCTATAGAATGTAAATCTATTTCGATTTTTCATTATGCTTCAAGATGTCAAAGCCCATGCATATGTGGAAACTTCCAAAGATAATTATAGTATAGTGATATATAATCCAATATAGTTTATACTACCTAACCTTGTTTGACTTTAGGAACAATGCAAAAATCTGCAAAATACAATCATGAAGGAAAAGTTCATCAAAACAGAGAATATTTAGCATTTTCAAAATTCAACTTTGCTCTACTTTAGATTTGGATTTCGTGCATTCAACAATTTCAATGTATAAAGTTCAAATCTAAATATAAATATGGTTAAATTTTGAAAATGCTAGTTGTAATAACATTTTCTCTGTTTTAATGTACTCTTCCTTCCTTATTGTTTCTAAGGATAAACAGGACATAAAATATAGATTTTATGCAATATCTATCACTATAGTTTTCGATGCACTGTAATTATCCTTGAAATTTTCAATATATTCACAGGTTTTGATACCTTAAATCATGAAAAGAAATGGAAATCATCTTACATTCAAGTAATTATTGCATTAGATGTAATTGCTTTGTTGTTACAAGCAATCACATAGACTTTTATATTGAAGAGTCTATGTGATTGCCTAATTATTATTTCATATCGAAATATTCATTTATAGTTGCAAAGCCTTTTTTACTATGATACAATGTACTATACTAATGGTCAAACATTCATATCGAGCACAATCAACTCATAAAAGAACAAATCTTCATTACATAGCATATATCGACATTCTTTCGAAAAAAGCATAAATATACATACTTAAATCTATAATGAATACCTATTAGATTTAACCAAAATTACTTTGGCTACAAAATTAAATGACTATTACTTTTCTCACCTATCTATTTCTCGCGTGTCTTGTTTTTTTTACAAAAATTCTCATGTGATTTTCGGATTTTAGAATCTGAACTGAGTATTTCCTTTGTTATACAATGAAAAAAAAATAAGTTTTTTCAACAATTCAGATTTTTTAGATTATATAATCCAAACACCCTTAAACACCCATTTTTCAAGGAAAAAACAGTTCGAATTATATAATCCGAATTGTATCAGCACAAATTTTGAGTTTGTTTGTAAAAGGGATAACTAGTATAAGGATCATATTAATCTTCCTAACTCTCAATCTTCTGTTTTAGATCATCGTTAGTTGTTTTTAGTAAAAAATCTGGTTTTTGGGCTGCTTGATTAGATTTCTCCAAAACTTCTCGAGAAAATCAGAAGAAAAAAAAAACAGAAAAACCCATGGGCATTTTTCCGATTTATAAAATCAGAACTCAGTTTAGATTATTTCAGATTTTATAATCCAAAAACCCATGAACATTTTTAAAAAATTTACAGAGCGTGCGAGAATGGCATAGGATGAAAAAAGTTTAAGTAATAGTCAAATTATATTTAATTAGTTAAAATCATTTCAACATTCTACATGACTATGTATATTGATAAAATCCTATGACACTTTTTTTTTAAGGAAAAAAATTGAATTACGTTCTTATCATATATATTGTGAATTTTGTTTTTTGAATAAAAAAATAAAAAATATTCACAATATATATGATAAGAGCGTAATTGGATTTTATTTGACTGTATAAAGAAATATTTTTTGTCATTATACTATTAATTTTAGAAAAGATATATTCAAATGTACATTAAATTTCATAAGTACTTATTTTCTTACCATAGAAAGCCATAAGTACTTGATTATCTAGTTTTTTTCTTCTTTAAAATTGTAAAGCAAAATTGTACATTTGGTAGTTTTTGACCAAACTTTAAAGCAAAAATAATATAAAAAAAGATCGGAATTAATTGTCTAGTACAATGAACTTTCTTGATATCATGTTTTTTAATAATTATTTTCTTTTCCTAAAAAAAAATTATTTTCTTATTTAAACTATTGTCCTTTTTAAGAGGCATCAATATCAATATATTGTCTTTAAACCAGCATACCAATCTTATTAAGTCGCTTGTTTTGATTTGTTCTTTCATAAAAGAACCCATAGCGAGTAACAGCAGTCATAATCTTCATTCATCCATGGTATGTTTTAGAAGACAGAATAGAGCTCATATTCCATTTTTCTTTGGCTTTGAAATAGGCTTGCTTATAGAGCAAAAGTGATAGGGAATTATTTCTAATGTATCATTTGATATTTTCTGCATGGTTTCTTATTTTTAATTTTGTGAAATTTTTTCCTATTATCTTTGACTTGATTTCAAATATGTATAGGATCCAGAGCTTAGCAATATTGGAAGTGACAATTATACTGACTACAAAGGCAATAGGGCAGATCAAAGAAAGCATGGTGGAGTAAGAGCTGCTTCAATTGCATGTGGTAATCGAAATTTCATTGTTGATTCCTTACATGTTTCTTAGTTTATTATTTGGATTATATTACTTCATCCATTTTACAATACTTATCGTTGTTGAGAAAACCAATAAATTGAATAAATTTTGTTATTTTTGATGAAGTTCTTTGTGTTTTTTCTATAATACCCTTAGTCATTTATTATTTCTCTCTCTAAAATAAATAGGTAAGAGTAGTATTGATAAATCAATCATTAATGTTGCATTGAAACTTGAAAATGACAAGTAAAGTGAACCAAAATTATTCTTCAAAAGCGACATGTATTGTGAAATGGATGAAGTAATTAATAGGGAATGGACTAATCAGTCCCAAGTAAATATTGTTTAAAATGTTTTTTTTTTTTTGAGAAAAAATATTGTTTAAAATGTTGAGAGCTCAGTCTTACAATATTGAGCATGTAAATATCTTTATAAATGCTCCAAGAGATGCAAGAAAAGTCTCTTCTTTGAATGGGATCACTGTCTTCTCATTCTAATTCCTTTTTTTTTTTAAAAAGAAAAATCTTGGACATGTAGATCCCTAAACTCAAGTATTTAAAATAAATTAAGTTTTTTGGACATGTAGATCTTGACAAAAACTTAATTAATTAAGTTTTTTTTCAGACTCAATAAATTAAAATCTTTGATTTGAAATATTTAATTCTAAACTCAAATAGTTATCTTCCCCATTTCACTTTACCTTCAATTCTAGTCCATTCATATTTTTAATTCACAATTTTGTCCTCCTAGTTTTCAAAATGTTTACATCTTTTTTACCTATATATTTTCAATGTTTTATATAGTGGAATACTTTTTTTTTGAAAGATATATAGTGGGATACTTATGTGGCACAGTGACAACTAAAATGAATAGATAGACCGAAACGATACTTATGTCCAAATCTATTTTTTAGACAACTCAATATTTAAGCTAAAATTCAAGTTTACTTTACACATGATATACGATGCATTTTATGTTTAAAAGAGTAATATAAAAATTAGGGATCTTCCAGTAAATTTTATTTATGGATCTTATAAAAATAAATTATTTATAAAATCAATTTTTTCAAAGGGAATTTATTGATATGCTTATCACACTTATTTATTATAAAATATATATATTTTATATTAACAAGGGTTGAGTCAAACTAAATGAATTAAACTCGTGTAACCAAAACAAAATATGAATTAAACTCGTCGGTCTAATAAGGTGAACTAATGTTCAAATCTTGAGAGATGTGTCCTTATATATATATATATATATATTACACCAACAAGAGTTGGGTCAAACTAAAAGAATTAGACTCGTCTAATAAGGTGAATTAATGTTGAGATCCTGAGAGATGTGTCCACACGTAGTACAAATAGTGCCTCAAGTAGAAGAATCTATTGAGGAACATATGAAAATTAATAAAAACTAAATCGTGATAAATATTTTTTAAATTAAAATCATGAAATTAAAAATGAAAAATAGTGTTTACAGTGTTTGCTTCCGTTCAAAAACATGACATGAGCGTATGCATAGCTACTTATCATTACATAAATACGTCATTTAGTAAAGGGTCACGAGCAAGTAGAAATATGATTACGACATGATCAATATTAACAAATAAATGGCCATTTTTATGACTGCAGTTGTAGAGATAATGCTAAGCTTGATCACCTCATGCAATGGAGTAACCTTAGTTGACTATTTTTTCAAGTCAATGCATTATTCAGTTGCTGAATCTTCAAACATGGTTACCAACTTCTTGGGAACGGCCTATTTGCTTAGCATTATTTGGGGGTTTATTAGTGACTCTTACATAACAAGATTCACTACATTCGTAGTTTCTGGCTCCTTGCAATTGATGGTATGTAAATCTCATTTTCTCTTTAATATATTGTTCAAACGCATGTAGCGTGTATTTCTATAATTGAATGTATTGACAAAATTTATATTTATTATCTTCAACACCTAGAATTATAGATCCCTAAAAGCATGTTCACTGACATAAGTATGTAGTTAATAGTCACTTCAGTTTGTGATCTCGATTCTAATTTTCAAATTTGTCAAGGTTACGTTGTGTGGACTAATTGCAGACACCATAGAAAACCTTAGTTTACAAGTTTTTATTTGACAAATCTTCTACTCTTCACTTTGTTTTCCTTAAAATGCAGGGACTAGTGATGCTAACATTTCAAGCTCAAAACCCAAATTTGCAACCACCAGAAAACCAAACACCATCCTATGTTCAAGCTTTATTTCTTTTTACTGGACTTTATGGTATAGCCGCAGGACTTGGTGGAATGAGAGCTACCTTAGCTGCACATGGTGCTGATCAACTTGATCAAAACAACAAGAGCCTCATTTCCTCTTACTTCAGTTGGTATTTCTTTAGTTTATGCACAGGAGGACTTTTGGCAACATGTGTTATGGTTCCAATTGAACAAAAATATGGATGGAGTACAAGTTTTCTGATATTGCTTTTTGTTGCAAGTTTAGCATTGTGCACTTTTGCGTCCGGCTTTACTTTGTATAGATATAAACGACCTTCTGGAAGTCCTTTAACTCGGATCATTCAGGTGATATACATGTTTGCAATATAAAAAAGATTTAATTTATATTTACTTGCTAGTGTAAAGATTTTTTTTTATTCTCAATCTATCATAATAAAAGGACTACAACAAATATTTGAATTCAATTAAAAGCATTTCTAAAGTCATATGTGATTCGCTTTGATTTGTTGACAATGTTATTCTTTTTTACAGTAATAAACAGTGTATCAACATTCAAATACATACAAAAAATCGTAAAATTTAGTTTATTTATTGATGTATATTTCCAATTTATTTATTTTTTGTTGTATTTTTTTGTTTCAAGACGCTTGTTGCTTCAACTAGGAATATAAAGGTTTCAACCGGTGGAAGTTTGAATCATGATGTCTCAGAACTATTACTTGCTAGAGAGCAATCCCATGATAAATTCAAGTAAGCTCTTTATCTTTTGATCATCTTATTAATTACACGATTGAATTAATGACTCGTTTAGATTAACTTATGAGTTTATTTAATAATATATGTACATGTGAGAGTTTACGAAAATAGTTTATGATGTATCCATAGTTGTTTTAAGTTTTTTTGTATATGTTCTACTAGTTTATGACATTTTTTGTATGCATATTTGTAGTTATATATATATAAATGTGTCTAGCTATAACTTTTCATCACAATAAAAAAATCATCCACCATGAGTCCTTTCAAATAATCCATTATAATGTTTGAGTCCATGAATTTGTATCATTGGAATTCCATCCTGCCAAATTTCATGTTAACGGGGAAATCAAAAATTTAAAAAAAATAAACAAAATTAAGAATCATATAATAATGTAAAATGCTATAATTTTGCAGGTTTCTGAACAAAGCATTGATGGATCAAAACATTGGTGTTGCTCAAGTTAAGGAAACAAAAACCTTCATAGGCCTTCTCCCAATATTTGTCACAACAATCATGATGAACTGTTGCGTAAGTCAAATTTTAACATTCTCAGTACAACAAGGAAACCTCATGAACAGAACACTATACAATTTCACAATCCCTACACAATCTATAGCATTTGTTCCAATTATTATATCACTCACTTTCATAATCCTATTTGAACAATTCAAAAAAATGAACAAACACAAAGACAATACAAATAACAAATTCTACAAACCACTTTTTAGAATGGGAATTGGATTGGCATTAGTATCAACATCAATGTTTGTGGCATCAATCATTGAATCCAAGAGGCTTGAATCATTCAAGAATGGGAAAACACTTTCTGTGTTTTGGTTATTGTTTCAATACATTTTATTAGGGTTAGCTGATACACTTACATTGGGAGGAATGCTTGAATTTTTCTACTCAGAAGCACCTGAAAGCATGAGAAGTATTTGTACTTCATTATCTTGGTGTTCAAGTTCTATGGGATTTTTTATGAGTTCTGTGCTGGTAACTTTAAGCAATTCACTTAGTGGAAGATTTGGAAAGGAATGGTTTGGTGGAAATGATTTGAATCATTCTAGGTTGGACCTTTTTTATGCTCTACTTTGTATTATTAACATTTTAAATTTTCTGCTCTATATTTACTTTGCTAAGAGGTATTAAATCTCTTACTAAATGTAATCTTATATATAAGTTTGGAATAAAATTTCAATACAATAAAATATTTATTGAATTTTCTATTGGACAATTGATTGTTGTAGCATTATATTACATGGATGATAAAATTAAATAACTTTTCATTTCCTGCTAATTAGAAGCAGTTTTATATTTATTTTACAAACAACTGCCTATTTTACACATAATTTCTTTTAACTTTTTTACAATTTAGATAATCTTTGATTTCTATGGTGGGTTGCTTGTCATTTGGTTTAGAAATAAGTCAAGTCAAACTTGGTCCAACTTGACTTGAGGTGCATATTTTCACTTCAATCTTAACTCAAGCACGCAAACATTTAAGTTTGGTCCAATAAGTTAAATGAAAGACTATTACTTTTTTCACCTTATCTGTTTCTCATGCACCTTAAATGAAATACTTTTGGTTTGGATTATATAATCCGAACTAGAAAGCCAGCCAGAAATGTTTGGATTATATAATTCGAAAGTTTTACCAGTGTTTAATTAGTATTGGTTTATGGAGAAATAGATGGTGGGTGGGTGGTGGGGGGGGGGGGGGGGGGGGGGGGGGGGTGGTGTTGAGATATGGTTTGTTTTCTTTTTAGGGTGAAAGTGATCTTGATGGTCAACCTTGCACCCAGACAGACCAACCTCGCACTCAGACTGACCGCACTTCTTTTCAGCTTGTCGCCATCCCCATTGATCCCGTTCATACAATCCCTAAATTTGCAAAGTAGCCTCTTTTTATGAAAGGTCGGAGATGGAAACACATTGTTGTAGAAGGAAGAGGAGGAGAGAGTTTGAGATGATGGTGTGAGAAATGGTGAAGGTGTTTTAGTTACTGAAGGTGTAGGACTCGGTATTTGCCCTCTTTACTCTGGTGGGACTGACTTTGACAACCAAAAAGCTCTCTGATTGGCTCTAGCAGTCCTTTCGATCTCCGGATCGAATTGTAAATCGTCCTTGCCTTGTCTACCTTGCATAAACAGTAAAATACCTTAGTAGCACTGCACAATCAAAAGTAACAAAATTTTAAAAACAGAAAAATAAATTGCAGAAATCCTAAATTATAACGAAATTGCCTTGTTGAAATAATTCAACAGTCCCCGGCAACGGCGCCAAAAACTTGATAGAAATTTGGCAAGTGTACCAAAACCTATCGAAGTAGTAAAATATCGATCCCACAAGGACTGTTTTTAACTTCAATAATTCAACTTCGTTAAGCAATAGGATGTGTAAAAGTTATATTTGTTTTGCCACTAGGCGGTTTGTTTGATTTGATTTTAAGAAATCAATTAACAAAAAGTAAAAGTTGTTAAGAAATAAGAGACAGATGAGATCAGGTCTTTCAAATTATTTATGTTCCCCTAATTGGTCACTGTACTCTATTCTTGTGAATGATTCTTTAGTTCCACGATAGTTAACAATTTAGCCCTAATCAATCCCTTGAGTTAGGACCATCCTCTTAAACTACAGCCCCTAATTCCTTAGGTGGTCTAATAATCCTTGAAGGTTTAAGCACGTTAACCTAATATCACTAACAAACGATTATCCATTCCTTGACTAACCATGTTTATTAGAACAATTAAATGGGTCTAAGTTGAAAGCTAGGGGCAGTAGTCATTCATACTCACGAGTTTATATGTGATCAAGATATAAAAGAATTAAGAACAATTGAATTGAATAGAAACTAAATAATTGTTCACATTAATTAGAGTTTCATCACAGCAACAAGATTCAATTAGGGTTACATAAAATCATATCAGACCTAATCTCTAGGAGATTTAGCTACTCATAATCAGACTTATAAATAGCATAATCAACAATGGAATTAAAACATACATGAACTGGTAAAAGGCTGAAGTAATCGCCCTCTTAGCCGTCTCTTGATGTCAAAATCACACTTTCTTCTTCTCAAATCGTAACCCCCGTTTTCTGAATAGTCTTCAGCTTAAATAGGCTCAGAATTTTGCCCAAATCGTCTCACGTTTTTAGTAAATCGTGACACATTTTCACTTGTGTGACAAGAAACTAAATTAGGGTTTCACTAAATCGTGTCACGTTTTTGCCAACGTGACACGTTTTCCTTAATGTCAAAACAATACATTCTGTCTTGTGAAATCGTGTCACATTTTTAACCAAACGTGCCACGTTTTTGTCTTGTCCTTTTTCTTCAGTTTTCTTGCTTTTCTTGCTGCTTAAGTCGCCTTGTGAACTCCAGAATCTGATAATATTTACATAAAAATTACGTAATGACAGCATGTCATCACAACCCCAAACTTAAATCATTCCTTGTCCTCAAGGAATTTACATGCAAAATTGACAATCGACAGTAAAATAACAATTACCTGATCAAGTGATGGTAACCAAAAAGTTCATCTCCCTACTAGCTAAAGGTGAGCTAGTTTGACTTGAATGCATCCACCAATACACAACTCCACGCAACAAAATGAATAGGGTTCACACTCAATCACATGCAAAACTACATATTACCATACGCTTGAAAAGTTTCTAAACGTCAATTAAAGTCAATATCAATACACACTTTGAGGTCTTTCAGGGTTATAACGGGGCTTAGGTGAAGGTGGGATAATATCTGGATAAGTAGGCTACACAAAATGCGAGTTAGGCACTCCTACGAAAGTTAAAGCACAATTTCCATTCATCTTTCACCTATGAACACAATTTTTGTCAAGACGGGGCTAGAGAACATTTTTAACCATTGGGACTTTCGAGTTTAAAGTTACTCGGATTTTCAATGTTTTTGTCCCTTTTTCATTCTATATCTTTTTTTGATACACCATTTTTTTAGTGTATGTATTTTTCATGATAAAGTTCTATGTTCTCAAGTTCCCCCACCCCAAACTTAATTGGTTTCAAATTCCAAAAGCAACCCCAAACATAATTTGAAAGACAATTTGGGATAAATCCTAAAAGTTTCTAAGTTTGTAATGCAGTTTGTCACCGAACAAAAAGTTCTATCCTACCGGCTCAACTTGGCTAAGAAAAGGATAAATTCAATATAATCAGGGTAGGCTTCAAAAAGGCTCACAGGACCAAACATTTTTGCCTCAGTGTGTATATGACAAAAACCAATCAACAGTAAAGAAACAATGCAAGTTCTAGAAATGTAGCATGGACACTCTATATAAGTAAATTGAAAAACAAAATTTGGCCATGAACCTTATAGTTATGATATCTGGGAGTTGTGACTACCTAGCACTGTCGTACTCTTCGTCTTTGAATCAAGTCACTCCTCCTTATGAACTTTTGGAAACATCACTTGAACACACATTTGTTACTAAACTGGAAAAAGTTAATGAAACACATAAATTCATCAATAATAAACAAGTTCAGGAACAATTACATAACAGGGGATACAACTGATTAAATTGAAAACTGTTCGAACATAAAATAAAAGTACACAAAAAGTGCTGAAACAAATGAAAGAAAACATCATAAGGAGTGAGCCATCAGTAGCCCAGACAGTCTTGCATCAAGTCCGGATCAATCCATGTGCTACGGTTCTGCTCCTCAAAAGAATCCTCGCCAAAATGGTGTCGCGACCTAGCACCACCAGCAGCAAAGTTGACCTAAATCTCTTGCTCTCTAGCCTGGGAACGACCTCTGGTGACATCAAAGTACTGGTCCATAGCCTCCTCGGACCCGTCAAATCGGTCAAACGACCCCGTGATAGCTCTCCTGTTGAGGCAGACCACCTCAGTAAGCTCTGGTCCGAACCTAGGACGGTTCCAATACTCTTGATCAGACACTCATTCATCCAATTGCAGTGGCCGAACATGTAGTCCAGCATCATGGGATGAATAGGTGCATGGGCACCTGGTTGGCTGCTTCCTTCCCCCTGCACAGACTGTGGCTGAGGCGGGAGCTGCCGTGGCTGTGGTTGAGGTTGAGGGCCTGCTTCCTCCTCAGCTCCCAACTGCTGCATGCGTTTCAAATAGTCCTTCAAAACGGCCTCCATGTAATTATCAGTAATAGGCTTCATCATCTTTGTCTCTGTGTCATTCACACAGAGCTCACAATCTGCTTCTTCACAAAGCCAGTTGATGAGGCTCATGTGAGGGATGGCCTTCTTATTACCTGCAGCAAAATTAGCAATGTTGTTGGCAATCAACTCGCTAACATTAATAGGGCTACCATCCAAAATAGTGGCGATAGTGTGCACTCGGGCCAAAGGAATCTCAGATGAACATGAGGTGCCCTCCAATGTTTGCACCACAAATGAGGCCAAAGCTTTCGCAATCGGCTTGAAATCCGACTTCAACAACATCCTCCTGCTCCCTTGCCACTGAGCACCCTCAACACATAGTAAAGACTTTACCTCTTCCTAAGTCTCATCATCCTAGCTCTCACAAGTTTCTCTCCTCCTCTTAACATCACATTGTTCCGTACCTTTTCCCAGAGAACCGAGTGTTGGCATAGAACTCAAGTGTCATTGTCTTGTTGGCCTCCTGGAAGACCATATCATTAAGCCCATGCCACCCCCGGGCAGTGAGTACCTATTCAAATTTTGGGTTTCCTAAAAGTTTGTGGAGTAGAAAATATTTTTGTATTTTTGCTTTTTTTGAAAGCAAATAAAAAAGCAATAAGACTAGAAATACTACCTGCGATAAAATGGTGGGTTGCCTCCCACAAAGCGCTTCTTTACCGTCACTAGCTTGACTAGCACGGACCCTTAAAGGTCCTTCAATACCAGTCCTACCCTTTCTTTTGGTAGGTCGCCACCCAGATATGGCTTAACTCTCTGCCCATTCACCTTGAAACTTATGTCACCTTCTAGCGTGATTAACTCAACAGCTCCATGAGGTGATACACTCTTGACCAAGAAAGGGTCAGACCACTTTGACTTGAGCTTTCTAGGAAACAGCTTCAACCTGGAATTATACAACAAAACTAGTTGCCCAGAGTTAATGTCCCTAGATACTAAGTTTTTGTCATGATACATTTTGATCCTGGCTTTATAGATGAGCGCATTTTCATATGCTCTTAGCCTCATCTCCTCAAGTTCATTCAGTTTCAATAGTCTTTTCTTACCAGCGGCTACTTGATCAAAATTTAAGGCCTTAATGGCCCAGTATGCTTTATGCTCTAGCTCAACTAGAAGATAACAGGCCTTCCCATAGACTAATTGATAGGGTGAAAGCCCTATATAAGTCTTAAAGGCCGTCCTATATGCCCACAGTGCGTCGTCTAACTTCCTAGACCAATCCTTCCTATTGGACACCAATGTCTTCTCTAGGATATGTTTTAGCTGACGGTTTGAAACCTCTACTTGACCACTAGTTTATGGGTGATAGGGAGTTGCAACTTTGTGCCTAATGTTATATTTTTTTAGCACATTTTCAAGAAGATTGTTGCAAAAGTGCTTCTCCCCATCACTGATCAAGACTCTAGGGGTTCCAAACCTAGTGAAAATATTTTTGTGGAGAAAATTGACAACAGTTGTGGCATCATTAGCAACACACGGTATCGCTTCAACCCACTTAGTAACATAATCAACACAAACTAGAATATGAAGATAAGAGTATGAGGAAGGGAAAGGTCCCATAAAATCAATGCCCCAACAATCAAATGGTTCTATTTTAGTTATTCATGTTAGGGGCATCTCATTCCTCCTAGAAATGTTACCTGTCCTTTGGCATTTGTCACACCGTCGTACAAAGTCTTGGCAGTCCTTGAACAAGGTGGGTCACCAGAAGCCACTTTGCAAGATTTTTGCAGCGGTTCTTTCTCCACTATGGTGGCCCCCATAAGCTGAGCTATGGTAGTGCCACATGATACTATTAGCCTCTTCACCTGCAACACAACGTCTAATCAAACCGTTAGTGCTTACCTTAAACAAAAAAGGATCATCCCACAGATAGTGGTTTGCATCCTTGAAGAACTTCTTCTTTTGTGCAGAAGCCAGGTCATCCAGAACTATGTTACCGGCCTTATAGTTTGCCATGTCAGCAAACCAAGGCCTTTCTCCAATAGCAAACAATTTCTCATCGGGGAACTCGGACATGATGGCTTTCTCCTTCTTCATAAATTTTCGTTCAGAACTGTGGCGGTTCAATAGGAAGGCAACTTTAGAGCTCAGGAGAGTTTCTATCTTCTCCTTGATTTTCTATAATATGTTTTTATCTTTAGTAGTTTGTTTTTATTTACCATGTGTAATTAAATCTTTTTAGGTTAGAGTTCTTAGATGATCCTCTATTTATTTTTCTTGGATATTTATTTAATATAATATGTCGTTTATTTTATTTATTCTTTTGTCCGCTATTAAGTTCCTGGATGAGTGATTTATTTGAACAAAACGTAACCCTAGATTAGGTACTTATGTTGTGACAGGACCTAACATTGCTACTACTATTTTATTGCTTATATCTTGATATTTATAGCATTATACAAGTAACTATCTATTTAGGAAGTAAGTGATTATTAACTAGCGAAAGATACCGAAATAGGGTTGACTCTAGTTGTAGGTACTTAGGAGGTGACATCACTAAGACTGAGTGGTGTTCTACCAAACCTAGGATAAAATTATTTAGTAATTAGGGAAACAAGCGTCTATAGGAATAAACCTTTATTGAACCATTCTCTTAAAACTCTTAGTAAGGTAGACATAGATTAGGGTTGCCCGTTTGTAGAACTACTAGGAGCGTCAAGAGGGTGTGCTATGAGTGTCCTAAGATTCATAGATGGGTCAACCTAAGGGAACCTTGGCCTTCATTGCCTTGGGAAACACTAAAACGCCAATTTAAGTTTATGTTTCAATTACCTTTGAATTAACAAGACCCCAAACGTAAGGATCATCGTGCGATCAACAAGTGCAGTTAGACATTGGAGGATAGACCTAGATCAACCGACATAGTATAGACCCTGCACGTAAGGATCACCATGCGATGAGCAGGTGCAGCTTGACAGCTGACTAGGTTAGAACGTCCCAACGACCTTATCACTTGTATAGTCTACCTAAGATAAATAAACACAACATATATGTTACTTAATATCAAACAATATAAACAGGGGGGATTCAAAGAATCCTAACCGTTGCTTACATTTCTGCAACCAAAACAATTAAACTTGCTCTGTTGCAAACAGATAAAAACTGCAACCCAAGAGCGCTTAGATGAGAGGGAATGAGTCTCTTCTAGCTTAACCAAAGTCCTGGGTTCGAATCCAGTCTTGGGCATGCAGCAGCATTGAAACTCTTAGGGAGAGCTTGTCGCCCATTTGGGTCCCACAATGCTCGAGGGATTAGTCTCCGCAGTTGCGCGCGGAGGATACCTGGTTTAAACCCAAAAAAAGATAAAAATTGCATCCTATCTTTTATACTATCAAACTTTCAAATATAAGTAACGTGAATTGTTTGGAGGAAACGCCAATCCATATGGATATTATACTCTACTTATCACTTGTCAGATTTGTCCATCAGATACTAACTGAAGGTGAGAAAAACACAAGAAGGGGGGTTATTGTGTTAGCTTTTTCTTCTTTTAAAACTAATTCCAAAGTCCAGAGTCTGCTAGAGTTCAGATTGTTGAGCTATGTTCAGAGTTCATATTCTGGATCTATGTTCAGAGTCTGACAGAGAGAGAGAAGAGAAAGACACAAAGCAATTATACAGGTTCCTTCCACAATCCGGAAGTAGTCTTGTCTCCCTTGCACTCTTGATGACAGGTCATCTTACGTTATTCTTAGCATCTTTTTCATACATTTTCAGTAGGTTTTAGCAGCAAAAAGGAGGATTATTAAAACGATTACATATGATTTTGGAACTTTTGTAATGTTTTCTATATTTGAGTCTGTAATTCTAGTTTTCCCGAAACATAGCAATTTTAAGGGGTTTTTGAAGTAATTCACGAAGAAATCATGCAAATCGGCAAATCAAGAACAATTGAAGAATTGTCAAGACATTGGAAAGACAAAAATGAAGATTCAAGAATCCTCATGAGACTTTACATAAGAAGGAATTTTGTTTCCAAGTTCCGAGGCAAGTTATTTGAAGACGAAAACCTAAAAATGATGAAGATCAAAGAATTTGGGCCTGGAAGCATAATCAAATGCGCTTAGGGCATATGCAAAACAACACATGCGCCTACGGCATATTGCATGCGCCTTAATCATGCTTAAATGCGGGGTCACAATTGTCATTTTATTCTTTTTTTTTGCTTTAGCCCGCATTTTTAGCCCAAACCCAATTAGAAAATCTCCACTATAAATACTAGTCTTCCTCATTCAGAATTTCTCGTTCAAATCTGAAGCAGTTCAAGAGGAAGGCTACTTTGGAGCTTCGGGAGAAAATCTATCTTCTCCTTGATTTTCTAGGGTATGTTTTTATCTTTAGTAATTATTTTTTAGTTACCATGTGTAACTTAATCTTTTTAGGATAGAGTTCTAAAATGAACATATGTATATTTTTGTTGGATATTTATTTAATTTAATTTGTCGTTTATTTTATTTATTCTTTTTGTCCATTATATAGTTTTATTAGGGAGAAGTTTTATTTCTGTGAGAGGTGCAACCCTAGATTACGTACTTAGGTTGTGGCAGGACCTAATATTGCTATCACTAACTGGATGCTTATATCTTGATATTTATATCCCTTTACTAGTAACTATCTATCTAGGAATTAAGTGATTATTAATTAGCCAAAGATACCATAGGAATTGTTGACCCTAGACGTAGGTACCCAACGACGAAAACTCGTTAGGTCGTGTGGTGCATTACCGAATCTAGTAATTAACTTGTTAGTAATTAGGGAAATAAGCACCTAGCTGTCCGACTTAAAGCTATAACCTAGTACGACCATTCTCTTGAAACCCTTGGTAAGGTAGACGTAGATTAGGGCTTTCCGTTTGTAGGACTACTAAGTAGGCGTAGAAAGAACGTGCTATGAGTGTCCTAAGATTCACATATGGCAGACCTAAGGGAACCTTGACCTTTATTGTCTTGGGAAACACTGGAAAGCGAATATAAAGTTTATGTTTCAATTACCTTTGAATTAGCAAGACCCCGCACGTAAGGATCGTTGTGCGATCAGCAAGTGCAGTTAGCCATCAGAGGGAAATGCCTAACTAGGTACCCAGTGACTATAACCCATTGGGTCAGGTGGTGCCCTACCAATTAGGAAACTCACAATGGCCTCATCACTTATATAATTTTTTACCGAGGTAAATAAAACGTGACATTTAGATTACGTATTATCCAACAACTAATATACAGAGGCGATTCGAAGAATCCTAACCGCTGCTTACTTTTCTGCAACCAAAAACAGGTAAATTCGCTTTGTTGCAAACAAATAAAAATTGCAACTCACTTTTATACCGTCAAACTTACAAAAATAAGTAGCAAGAATTGTTCGGACGAAAGGAAAATCCTTGTGGATAAGATACTTTACTTATCACTTTATTACTTAATGTAAACGACTGGTACATTTTCCATAACCATAAACAAAAAATATAACACATAAACTTCCAAGGAGAGTTCACTATAATCCAAATCTAGTTACAAATGCTCAAGCACACAAGTAGGAGACTTCAAATACTCAAGCACACAAGCAAGAGATTTCCTATGCTCAAGCACAAAAGCAAGAGACTTCTAAACAAACAAATTACAAAGAATAAGTTTGGTTTGAACACTTGATATACAATCAGTGGTGTTCATAATACAAATTAGATAAAGACTCTTAAGACTCTAGAATTTCTAAGATATGAAAGATGTTAAGAAATTCTAAGTGGTTGATGCACAACAATTTCGGCAGAGCTTTGACACAGTTAAAATGTTGTAGAATCTCTGCAAATCTCCAAGTCTTCATTCTTTTATATAGAGGTATGAAAGATACGTTGGAGAATTGCTAGCACATGAAAAGAGTCGTTGTAGAAGCTTGATAAATCACCAATGATTTGTTGCATGATTTGGTTAATGTCCTAGAAGGGTATAATTTGAAATACATTCCTTGTTTGGAGAATTATCCAGCAGAGACACAGCTGTAGCTTGTACTATGCGCAGACATGAGTGGAGTAGTGGTTGTACAATTGTACTATTGTCCTTTTTCTGTGCTATTTAGTTGATAAGCATCCAATACCTTCTAATTCCTTTAAAATAGCCATTTCTCTAGGCTTTCATTCCTTATGCAATCTTGTGTCTTCAAATAACCAAATAAACTGAATTCAGGGTTCAGACTCTGGTGGCTTCAGACTCTCGTGGCTTCAGACTCTGACTGTCAGCTTCTCATGGTCTTCAGACTCTGACTTCTTCAAACTCTGACTTGCAACATAAGCTTCCTTTGTAAATTTCTTTGCTCTCATTCGTTCTTCTAGAACCAATACCTTGTTTTAAGACTTATTAATTTTAGTCTATTGTCATGCACACTTGAACAAATATTAACATATCCAATTGAACTTTTAATACTTGATTATCATTAAAACTTAAGGTGGTAATGTTAAACACATTTTCTTCCAACAATCTCCCCCTTTTTTATGATGACAAACACCAGTATTAACAGTCAATTGTTGTTAATCTAATTAACAAGTTGACTTTAGGGTCTGAGGTTTGTAAGCTCCCCCGAGTCTAATAGTCCTTAAGGTGAGGTTTGTAAGCTCCTCCTGAGTTCTATTCAAGTTAATTAAATTCATTTTAAGCATAAAAACTTCACTCAAAAATAATTCACATGAAATCCAAAGACTAAGAGATGAGAAGAAGGTTAAACACATTGTGTTCTAACATGCAGGACCATAGACTAAAATTTATACGTCTTTAAACAAAGTGTTGTTTCTGGACGAACAAATGAGAGCAAACAAATTTTCAAAGGAAGCTTGTTGCAAGTCTGAGTCTCAAGACAATCAGAGTTTGAAGACCATCAAAAGCTGACTGCCAAAATCTGAAGTCACCCAGAGTATAAAGTCAAGAACCTAGAGTTAGTTAATAAAATTTAAGACACAAGATTGCAGAAGGAATAGAAACCTGGAGCAACGGCTATTTCAATGGAATTGATTACTGCTCTCCCCCTGCACTTTTTGCTCGCATCCAGCCAAACTGACCAAAATATCCCTATATTAGTTAACTAACGCATGTGTAAAAAAAATAAGACTTAGTTTTTACACATACGTATGTGTTAACTTATTCCGAAATTAACACCTGGATGAGTTAAGTCACACATGTTTTGTTTTGCATTTTCACAATGTAACTCACGCTGCATCATCACGTATGGCGGCAAAGGACACCATGTCCTGGTTTCATTCTTAAACATGTTGGACATAACAATGTTTCTATTTTATTTGGGTACATGAAACATCATCATCACGTATGCAGTACACCATGTTCTAGTTACATTCTTAAACATGTTGGACATAACAATGTTTCTATTAATTCATGCCAAGTACTGTTCACGGCGTGTAATGAAAAGGACACTGCACTTGGAAGTACACAAGAAAATATAGTATATATATTTGTTGGTTAGTTTTTAACATTGTGAAAATGCAAAATGAAAAAATGGTTAATTTCGGCATGAGTTAACTTATGCAGCGTGACTTAAGTCATACATGTGTAAAAACTAAGTCTTTATTTTTTTTTATATTTAACTAACGCAGGGGTGTTTTGGTCAGTTTTGCTGGGTGGGAGCGAAAAGTGCAGGGCGAAGAGCGGTATTTCTAACCAAGTTAATTAAATTCATTTTAAGCATAAAAACGTCACTCAAAAATAATTCACATGAAATACAAAGAGTAAGAGATGAAAAGAAGGTTAAATACATTTTGTTCCAACATGCAGGACCATAGACTAAAATTTATAAGTCTTTAAACAAAATGTTGGTTCTGAAAGAACAAATGAGAGCAAAGAAATTTTCAAAGGAAGCTTATTGCAAGTCTAAGTCTGAAGACAATCAGAGTTTGAAGACCATCAAAAGCTGACTGCCAAAGTCTCTGAAGTCACCCAGAGTCTGAAGTCAAGAACCTAGAGTTAGTTAATAAAAAAAATTAAGACACAAGATTGCAGAAGGAATAGAAACCTGGAGCAACGGCTATTTCAGTGGAATTAGAAGGCATTGGATTCTTATCCACCAAAAGTGTACAGAGAAAGGACAATAGTACAATTGTACAGCTACTACTCCACTACTCCACTTTTATCTGCACATAGTACCATTATAGTTGTGTCTCTACTGATTAATTCTTCATACAAGGAATGAATTTCAAATTACTCCCTCCTCGGACATAAACCAAATCAAGAAACAAACCATTGGTGATAATCAAGTTTCAGTAATAACTCTTTGATGTGCTGACAATTCTCCAACGTATCTTTCATACCTCTAAATAAAGAATTGAAGATTTGTAGAGACTCAACAACATTTAAACTGTGCAAAAACTCTGCTGAAATTGTTGTGCATCAATCACTTAGAATTTGTTAACAACTTTCATATTTTAGAAATTCTAGAGTCTTAAGAGTCTGATTTGTTTTGTATTGTGAACACCACTGATTGTATATCAAGTGTTCAAACTCAAACATATTTCTGTGTAATTTGTTTGTTTAAAAGTCTCTTGTTTTTGTGCTTAAGCATAGGAAATCTCTTGCTTGTGTTCTTGAGTATTTGAAGTCTCTTGCTTGTGTGCTTGAGCATTTGTAATCAGAACTTGATTTTAGTGAACTCTTCTTGGAAGTGCAAGGGAGACAGGACTACTTCCGGATTGTAGAAGGAACTTGTATAATTGTTTTGTGTATTTCTCTTCTCTCTCTATCTTTACATTATTTGCTGCATTAGACTCTAAACTCTATCAGACTCTGGACTTGTAAGAAAAAACTAACACAATTCAACCCCCCTCCCCCCCCCCCCCTCTTGTGTTTTTCTCACCTTCACAATCTCCTTACATTTTCACTGGATTTTTCAATATAATCACACAAGATTACAAATTACTCAGACACACAAATCTAATAATTCTTGCCTCTCCATGAGGACTTCTTACTGCCAGAGTTTACAAATAAATTTGTTTTGGGTTTACACTTCTGACTCAAAGAGTATTAAACAAAGTTAAGCTCAAAGTGATTTCTAAACACCTAAGAAATTCTAAGATATAAAATTTGTAAGAATTTTTTAAGTGTTTTGTACTTTAATTTTATCAGGGTTTTGGCACAACTTAAGTATTTCAAATCTCTCTATTTTCGTCAAAGACGCAGAGTCCTTATATAGGCATATTAGGAAAAACCGTTGTTTAAATAACTAATATATCTAGTTATAATATAAACTAGATACATTAGTTATTCAATGTATCTTAAAAGTGATGTTTTGCTTATAATAATGGATGGAGGGAGTAATCTATATTTTCGATCCTTGTTTTATTGAAGTTTTTATTATTTCTCTTCAACACAGTAATCCATGTGATAGATTCCAACAACAAGGAAATCGGAGCCAATGCAATAATCTATAGAATGTAAATCTATTTCGATTTTTCATTATGCTTCAAGATGTCAAAGCCCATGCATATGTGGAAACTTCCAAAGATAATTATAGTATAGTGATATATAATCCAATATAGTTTATACTACCTAACCTTGTTTGACTTTAGGAACAATGCAAAAATCTGCAAAATACAATCATGAAGGAAAAGTTCATCAAAACAGAGAATATTTAGCATTTTCAAAATTCAACTTTGCTCTACTTTAGATTTGGATTTCGTGCATTCAACAATTTCAATGTATAAAGTTCAAATCTAAATATAAATATGGTTAAATTTTGAAAATGCTAGTTGTAATAACATTTTCTCTGTTTTAATGTACTCTTCCTTCCTTATTGTTTCTAAGGATAAACAGGACATAAAATATAGATTTTATGCAATATCTATCACTATAGTTTTCGATGCACTGTAATTATCCTTGAAATTTTCAATATATTCACAGGTTTTGATACCTTAAATCATGAAAAGAAATGGAAATCATCTTACATTCAAGTAATTATTGCATTAGATGTAATTGCTTTGTTGTTACAAGCAATCACATAGACTTTTATATTGAAGAGTCTATGTGATTGCCTAATTATTATTTCATATCGAAATATTCATTTATAGTTGCAAAGCCTTTTTTACTATGATACAATGTACTATACTAATGGTCAAACATTCATATCGAGCACAATCAACTCATAAAAGAACAAATCTTCATTACATAGCATATATCGACATTCTTTCGAAAAAAGCATAAATATACATACTTAAATCTATAATGAATACCTATTAGATTTAACCAAAATTACTTTGGCTACAAAATTAAATGACTATTACTTTTCTCACCTATCTATTTCTCGCGTGTCTTGTTTTTTTTACAAAAATTCTCATGTGATTTTCGGATTTTAGAATCTGAACTGAGTATTTCCTTTGTTATACAATGAAAAAAAAATAAGTTTTTTCAACAATTCAGATTTTTTAGATTATATAATCCAAACACCCTTAAACACCCATTTTTCAAGGAAAAAACAGTTCGAATTATATAATCCGAATTGTATCAGCACAAATTTTGAGTTTGTTTGTAAAAGGGATAACTAGTATAAGGATCATATTAATCTTCCTAACTCTCAATCTTCTGTTTTAGATCATCGTTAGTTGTTTTTAGTAAAAAATCTGGTTTTTGGGCTGCTTGATTAGATTTCTCCAAAACTTCTCGAGAAAATCAGAAGAAAAAAAAAACAGAAAAACCCATGGGCATTTTTCCGATTTATAAAATCAGAACTCAGTTTAGATTATTTCAGATTTTATAATCCAAAAACCCATGAACATTTTTAAAAAATTTACAGAGCGTGCGAGAATGGCATAGGATGAAAAAAGTTTAAGTAATAGTCAAATTATATTTAATTAGTTAAAATCATTTCAACATTCTACATGACTATGTATATTGATAAAATCCTATGACACTTTTTTTTTAAGGAAAAAAATTGAATTACGTTCTTATCATATATATTGTGAATTTTGTTTTTTGAATAAAAAAATAAAAAATATTCACAATATATATGATAAGAGCGTAATTGGATTTTATTTGACTGTATAAAGAAATATTTTTTGTCATTATACTATTAATTTTAGAAAAGATATATTCAAATGTACATTAAATTTCATAAGTACTTATTTTCTTACCATAGAAAGCCATAAGTACTTGATTATCTAGTTTTTTTCTTCTTTAAAATTGTAAAGCAAAATTGTACATTTGGTAGTTTTTGACCAAACTTTAAAGCAAAAATAATATAAAAAAAGATCGGAATTAATTGTCTAGTACAATGAACTTTCTTGATATCATGTTTTTTAATAATTATTTTCTTTTCCTAAAAAAAAATTATTTTCTTATTTAAACTATTGTCCTTTTTAAGAGGCATCAATATCAATATATTGTCTTTAAACCAGCATACCAATCTTATTAAGTCGCTTGTTTTGATTTGTTCTTTCATAAAAGAACCCATAGCGAGTAACAGCAGTCATAATCTTCATTCATCCATGGTATGTTTTAGAAGACAGAATAGAGCTCATATTCCATTTTTCTTTGGCTTTGAAATAGGCTTGCTTATAGAGCAAAAGTGATAGGGAATTATTTCTAATGTATCATTTGATATTTTCTGCATGGTTTCTTATTTTTAATTTTGTGAAATTTTTTCCTATTATCTTTGACTTGATTTCAAATATGTATAGGATCCAGAGCTTAGCAATATTGGAAGTGACAATTATACTGACTACAAAGGCAATAGGGCAGATCAAAGAAAGCATGGTGGAGTAAGAGCTGCTTCAATTGCATGTGGTAATCGAAATTTCATTGTTGATTCCTTACATGTTTCTTAGTTTATTATTTGGATTATATTACTTCATCCATTTTACAATACTTATCGTTGTTGAGAAAACCAATAAATTGAATAAATTTTGTTATTTTTGATGAAGTTCTTTGTGTTTTTTCTATAATACCCTTAGTCATTTATTATTTCTCTCTCTAAAATAAATAGGTAAGAGTAGTATTGATAAATCAATCATTAATGTTGCATTGAAACTTGAAAATGACAAGTAAAGTGAACCAAAATTATTCTTCAAAAGCGACATGTATTGTGAAATGGATGAAGTAATTAATAGGGAATGGACTAATCAGTCCCAAGTAAATATTGTTTAAAATGTTTTTTTTTTTTTGAGAAAAAATATTGTTTAAAATGTTGAGAGCTCAGTCTTACAATATTGAGCATGTAAATATCTTTATAAATGCTCCAAGAGATGCAAGAAAAGTCTCTTCTTTGAATGGGATCACTGTCTTCTCATTCTAATTCCTTTTTTTTTTTAAAAAGAAAAATCTTGGACATGTAGATCCCTAAACTCAAGTATTTAAAATAAATTAAGTTTTTTGGACATGTAGATCTTGACAAAAACTTAATTAATTAAGTTTTTTTTCAGACTCAATAAATTAAAATCTTTGATTTGAAATATTTAATTCTAAACTCAAATAGTTATCTTCCCCATTTCACTTTACCTTCAATTCTAGTCCATTCATATTTTTAATTCACAATTTTGTCCTCCTAGTTTTCAAAATGTTTACATCTTTTTTACCTATATATTTTCAATGTTTTATATAGTGGAATACTTTTTTTTTGAAAGATATATAGTGGGATACTTATGTGGCACAGTGACAACTAAAATGAATAGATAGACCGAAACGATACTTATGTCCAAATCTATTTTTTAGACAACTCAATATTTAAGCTAAAATTCAAGTTTACTTTACACATGATATACGATGCATTTTATGTTTAAAAGAGTAATATAAAAATTAGGGATCTTCCAGTAAATTTTATTTATGGATCTTATAAAAATAAATTATTTATAAAATCAATTTTTTCAAAGGGAATTTATTGATATGCTTATCACACTTATTTATTATAAAATATATATATTTTATATTAACAAGGGTTGAGTCAAACTAAATGAATTAAACTCGTGTAACCAAAACAAAATATGAATTAAACTCGTCGGTCTAATAAGGTGAACTAATGTTCAAATCTTGAGAGATGTGTCCTTATATATATATATATATATATATATATATATATATATATATATATATATATATATATATATATTACACCAACAAGAGTTGGGTCAAACTAAAAGAATTAGACTCGTCTAATAAGGTGAATTAATGTTGAGATCCTGAGAGATGTGTCCACACGTAGTACAAATAGTGCCTCAAGTAGAAGAATCTATTGAGGAACATATGAAAATTAATAAAAACTAAATCGTGATAAATATTTTTTAAATTAAAATCATGAAATTAAAAATGAAAAATAGTGTTTACAGTGTTTGCTTCCGTTCAAAAACATGACATGAGCGTATGCATAGCTACTTATCATTACATAAATACGTCATTTAGTAAAGGGTCACGAGCAAGTAGAAATATGATTACGACATGATCAATATTAACAAATAAATGGCCATTTTTATGACTGCAGTTGTAGAGATAATGCTAAGCTTGATCACCTCATGCAATGGAGTAACCTTAGTTGACTATTTTTTCAAGTCAATGCATTATTCAGTTGCTGAATCTTCAAACATGGTTACCAACTTCTTGGGAACGGCCTATTTGCTTAGCATTATTTGGGGGTTTATTAGTGACTCTTACATAACAAGATTCACTACATTCGTAGTTTCTGGCTCCTTGCAATTGATGGTATGTAAATCTCATTTTCTCTTTAATATATTGTTCAAACGCATGTAGCGTGTATTTCTATAATTGAATGTATTGACAAAATTTATATTTATTATCTTCAACACCTAGAATTATAGATCCCTAAAAGCATGTTCACTGACATAAGTATGTAGTTAATAGTCACTTCAGTTTGTGATCTCGATTCTAATTTTCAAATTTGTCAAGGTTACGTTGTGTGGACTAATTGCAGACACCATAGAAAACCTTAGTTTACAAGTTTTTATTTGACAAATCTTCTACTCTTCACTTTGTTTTCCTTAAAATGCAGGGACTAGTGATGCTAACATTTCAAGCTCAAAACCCAAATTTGCAACCACCAGAAAACCAAACACCATCCTATGTTCAAGCTTTATTTCTTTTTACTGGACTTTATGGTATAGCCGCAGGACTTGGTGGAATGAGAGCTACCTTAGCTGCACATGGTGCTGATCAACTTGATCAAAACAACAAGAGCCTCATTTCCTCTTACTTCAGTTGGTATTTCTTTAGTTTATGCACAGGAGGACTTTTGGCAACATGTGTTATGGTTCCAATTGAACAAAAATATGGATGGAGTACAAGTTTTCTGATATTGCTTTTTGTTGCAAGTTTAGCATTGTGCACTTTTGCGTCCGGCTTTACTTTGTATAGATATAAACGACCTTCTGGAAGTCCTTTAACTCGGATCATTCAGGTGATATACATGTTTGCAATATAAAAAAGATTTAATTTATATTTACTTGCTAGTGTAAAGATTTTTTTTTATTCTCAATCTATCATAATAAAAGGACTACAACAAATATTTGAATTCAATTAAAAGCATTTCTAAAGTCATATGTGATTCGCTTTGATTTGTTGACAATGTTATTCTTTTTTACAGTAATAAACAGTGTATCAACATTCAAATACATACAAAAAATCGTAAAATTTAGTTTATTTATTGATGTATATTTCCAATTTATTTATTTTTTGTTGTATTTTTTTGTTTCAAGACGCTTGTTGCTTCAACTAGGAATATAAAGGTTTCAACCGGTGGAAGTTTGAATCATGATGTCTCAGAACTATTACTTGCTAGAGAGCAATCCCATGATAAATTCAAGTAAGCTCTTTATCTTTTGATCATCTTATTAGTTACACAATTGAATTAATAGCCCGTTTAGATTAATTTATTTGAGTTTATTAATAATATAAGTACATGTGAGACTGTTTGTGAGAGTTTATAAGTTTATGACGTGTCCATAGTTGTTTTAAGCTTATTTTCGTACGTTCTATTAGTTTATGACATTTTTTTGCAAGTTTTTTTTTTTTATATATATAATGTGGTGGCCATGAATTTGTTTCTTTGGAATTCCATTCTGTCAAATTTCAATTTTTTAGGGAAATCAAAAAAATAAAAAGAATAAACAGAAATTAAGAATCATATAATAATGCAAAATGGTATAATTTTGCAGGTTTCTGAACAAAGCATTGATGGATCAAAACATTGATGTTGCTCAAGTTAAGGAAACAAAAACCTTCATAGGCCTTCTACCAATATTTGTCACAACAATCATGATGAACTGTTGCGTATGTCAAATTTTAACATTCTCAGTGCAACAAGGAAACCTAATGAATAGAACACTACACAATTTCACAATCCCTACACAATCTATAGCATTTGTTCCAATTATTATATCACTCACTTTCATAATCCTATTTGAACAATTCAAAAAAATGAACAAACACAGAGACAATACAAATAACAAATTCTACAAACCACTTTTTAGAATGGGAATTGGATTGGCATTAGTATCAACATCAATGTTTGTGGCATCAATCATTGAATCCAAGAGGCTTGAAGCATTCAAGAATGGGAAAACACTTTCTGTGTTTTGGTTATTGTTTCAATACATTTTATTAGGGTTAGCTGATACACTTACATTGGGAGGAATGCTTGAATTTTTCTACTCAGAAGCACCTGAAAGCATGAGAAGTATTTGTACTTCATTATCTTGGTGTTCAAGTTCTATGGGATTTTTTATGAGTTCTGTGCTGGTAACTTTAAGCAATTCACTTAGTGGAAGATTTGGAAAGGAATGGTTTGGTGGAAATGATTTGAATCATTCTAGGTTGGACCTTTTTTATGCTCTACTTTGTATTATCAATATTTTAAATTTTGTGATGTATGTTTACTTTGCTAAGAGGTATTAAATCTCTTAGTAAATGTAATTTGGAATAAAATGTAATTTTACATTTGATTTTGGAATAAATAATTTAGTTGGACAATTAATGGTTGTAGCATTATATTACATGGATGATAAAGTTAAATTATTTTCCATTTCCTGTTAGAAATTGATGTCTATTTCTTTTACAAACAGCTATCTATGAAACAGATTCTCATTGAATTGATTGTGAATGAGTTTCACCTTTCGGTATATATATGTAGTGGGTGTAGGCTTAGTGTGTTACTTAAATGCAACAAATTATTAATTCATTTATATAATGTTGATCTTATCTTTCAAACATAAATATGCAATCCCATATAAATGCACATATATTTTCATTCATGAAAAGCTTTTGAAATCTTATTTGATTACTTTACGATTGAAGACTCGATCATAAGTTTTAGATATCTTATCTTATATTTTAGATACCTCATATTAAAAGAGATTGTGGTGGCTTTTTTAGGTTGCATGAAACTCCCGTAAATTGATGTTAAAAGTGACACTTGCGCCTCATGTGGTTACAAAAGTTCATCATTTTGTAGCGGTTTACGAAATTCATGCTTTTTCACAATCCCGCTTTTTTCCTTTGTAATGCGTGTCAATAAACATATATTGGGCAAAGAAAATAGCATTTTTTATTTAAAAAAGAGAATGGTTGAAAGAGCAAGTTTGTTAGGAACGCAGATTTAGCGAGGAATTGCAGATTTAGGGAGTTGATGGTCAAATTTCGAACTACAAGAATGGTAGTCTTCTTCCTCCTCTCCTCTTACTTAATATTTTTATGTGTATTGTTCTAGTACTATACTGAATTTTGTTGATAAATAATTGGCTTTAGGTTGTCGTTGAAATTGGAATCTATATTATATAAATTTAAGACCTTTTTTTTTTGGGAGCTTTTACGGTACACCCGCAAATTAAGGTATATCGGTACTCCTATTTCAAAAATCTTTAAATTAACTATTATTTTTATGGAATAAAGAGTTATTTTTTGATATTTATATTTTAGAAAATGTTATTTCATAAGAAAAAACATCATTTCATTGTTTATAAAAATCATACTAATTTTTTTTACGTTTTATTGTAAAAAATAATCAAAATTCTCTATTATGAGTACTAAAAATTCAGAAAAATTAAATTTTATTTTGTTGACGATTTTGGTAAATAAGAATTAATTATAGGTGATAGAAAACAATTTTTCTCTTCAAAAAATAACACTTTTAACTATTAATTTATTGATTTGGTGTACCAATACACTCATATTTGTGGGTGTACCATAGAATTTGCCTTTTTTTTTAAGTCTTTTTATGGAAATGATTTTCTATTCTTTTGGTGTTGACATCTGTCCCTTTATTTTTACAAATACTTTCGCCATATTCATCCTCACAAAATGCTCTCACCACAATCATCCTCACAAATTTGTATTTAATGTTCATGTTTGTGTATAAGAGGAAGTTTTTCAAATTCTAATTCTAATATTTCAAATTCAAATAATAAAAAATTAAATTAAATAATTTAAATTGTAATATTTCAATATAGAGATTAAAATAAAACAAATAATCTAATAGTTCAAAATTAAATATTTTAATGTCAACTAATAAAAATATGGTTTGATTAAAGTGATGGATATTAAAATAATTTAATTAGATTTCATAATAACCACTAATTTTTTTATACAATATTTAATTTAATTTGATTTTGTTTTTAATTTCAAATGTATGACTTTTAAAAATAAAACATGGACTAATTTTTATGTTTAATTTCGTAGTAATATGATGATGATGATAATAATAATAATAATAATAATAATAATAATAATAATAATAATAATAATAATAATAATAATAATAATAATAATAATAATAATAATAATAATAATAATAATAATAGTAGTAGTTTTGTTAGAAAAAATAGTAATAAAAATATGTAACATGATATGCTTTTGTGATTCTAAAAAAAATGTTTTCCAATCACACTTATGAGAAAATTGTCGTAATCAGATATTAGATAAAAATTTGTCAAAAAGAAATAAATAAATGATCGGGAATTATTTTTTTTGAAAGAAGGATTGTTAATCACCTAATAGAAGTCGATCATTAGAATAGGAAGTTTTGATACCATTTATCAAGTAATCATGATTGTAAATCAAAAATAATTAATGTGGTCAGAGGATTGCAATCAATCAGTATTATTAGTAACATATATATGCATCATAATTGGTAGTAAAAATTGATAATAGTAACGCATATTATTATGGTTTATAAAAAACTTGCATTCTATATTATATAAATTTGAGACCTTTTTTTAAGTCTTTTTATGGAAATGATTTTCTATTCTTTTGGTGTTGACATGTGTCCCTTTATTTTTGCAAATACTCTCACCATATTCATCCTCACAAAATGCTCTCACCATAATCATCCTCACAAATTTGTATTTAATGTTCATGTTTGTGTATAAGAGGAATTTTTCAAATTCTAATTCTAATATTTCAAAAAAAAAAAAATTGTTAAGCAAGGAGAGAGGACAGGCATCAGGAGGCATCATCGACATCCCAACTAGGTTGGCACCCCGAGATACCTCCATCCTGTGCCGCCAAACTCGAAAATTATTAAAAAAGGGGGAAAAGATATTTACATAAAGTGGGGGGACTATACCAAAACCCACAAAAAACAGCAAAATACAGGAAAAGAAACAGAAAAAACAACAAAACAGCCCAAAAATAGATTAAGGGAATCTATAATTCGGTAACCCACATCTGTCCCTAAAAACAAAAATCAATCTTCACCTCATCTGGAAGAGTGTCAAGCCAACCAACTATGGAATGACCCAAAGCAGCCAACTTGTATGCGCAACAATATCCTATAATATTCCAATGGAGAAGATTCATTGAGGCGGTGGTTGAGTGTCACCCCGTGCATGGGATTTTGATGTCTGCTTTGATAAGACATGTTGTACCTTAAGTTTTTGTTTCTGATTTCGTGTAAGAACAGGCATGAAACCATCAGCTGCTGACCTTGCATCATATTCACGGACTCTTTCCCACAAATCTAAACCATGCTGGATATTCTTGCTAGGATGAACCTCTTGTATTTGCAAAGTAACCACATTCTGTTCCTTTGATGCTTCGGTAACCATAGGCATTTTCAATGCTTGTGAACCAGGAAGAACATCATCTATACCATCTAGAGACCCATCAGAATTCTCAAGTGTAGTATCAATGAGAGAAATATCGTGATGGTCTTGGAAGTCAACAGACAGCTCATGCATGTCCTCATGCTCAACAGGGGATGGACTTGCAACACTCTCACGAGCACCCTTGGGACTCTCCACCAGCTCCCGTGGGATCACATGATCATGTTCCACACCAGCCTGAAGCGGTTCAGAAACATCATCGACTGTGGGGATCTCCAACTCCTCCTGCGATGTTTGAGTTGTCTGTTCCACTCCGACAGGTCGCATGTCCTCACGCCCAAGAGGGGATGAGTGTGTGACACGCTCAATAGAACCTTTGGGACTCTCCACCAGCTCCCTCGGGTTCACATGATTGTGTTTCACACTATCCAGAAGTGCGTTAGTAACATCAGTCACCGTGAGGTTCTCCAACACCCCCGGCGATGTCTCATGAGACCTCCCCACTTCTACGGGTCGCGCGTCATCGTGTGCTATAGGGGAAACAACCTTCTCCAACACATGTATAGTCATAGCTAATTCATCAGTCGAAATACGATCAATACGGTCAAAAACATTATGAAGCAGCAAACTGAACGAGTTTAATGATATGTCTGAAGCCGGCACTGCAGGTAAAGAAACCGGAATTGATTGAGTGAGTGTGTTGACCGGAATTGATGCAGCCTGTGTTGTCTGAGGAGCTGGGACTATCGTCCTAGAAGTGGTAGTAATTGTGGAGTTGACAAAAATTTGAATCCATGAGCCATTACCTCCATTGACCGAGATAGATGCACCCCCATCCTTGTGTTGTGGTACTTTAGGGGGCGCAACAACAATTTCTTTTATCGGTTGTTTCCCACGAATCACCATCTCTTTGGCGGCTTTCGGATTTAACCATCTACAAGTAGTGATGTTATGTCCAATGGAATAGCAATGATGGCAAAACAAAGGCCTCCGTTCATATTGTATCTCCACCATGAACGCAAACCCGTCACGTTCAACAAGAACCTCATCATATGCTTTCTTCGATAAATCAATGTCCACTAAAATGCGAGCATAATGACCAAAGGTACGATTTCTAGTTGGCCCATCAATATCTATAGGTGTTCCAACTGCGCTTGCAATTTCCTTCAAGGTTCTCTCCCGCCAATACTCTTGCGGTAACTCCACCAAACGAATCCAAAGCGAAACATGAGTTTGTTTTTGCGCCAAAAGCTTAAAGTCTTTGGTCCATTGAGAGAATCTCAACAAACCAGGCTTGAGATTTACCGTGCCTTCTGCCCAAATTTTCTTTAAATCTTCCACCGATTCGAAATGAAAATCATAAAATCCCTTACCAAGAGGCACCATTTTCCAGCCTGCCGTTGTCTTCCAAACCTTCGCAATTTTAGCACTGAGATCACGCGCAGAAAAAGGTTTATCCCCTTTGTTAAGAGTCAAACGCGCCCTTAACACATTCCTACAATCTTCTACTCCCTTCCGGTATTCCTCCTGACAGATTTTGATGCTTAACGCATCTCCTTTAATGCACGGAGAAGGGAAAGGTCTGTCGTCAATTTCCTTTGTCCCCGCAAGAGCTGCTGCAAAGGACAATGTTTGTGCTGAACCAGAGGGTACTGTTCACGTTGTTGGTACTGAAACAGGTGGTACCATAGCTGTAGAATCCACCGTAGCTGAAGATGGTGCAACTTCCAACACACTCGGCCAATGGCACGCATAAGCATGGGCCATGGCCAAGCTGCGAAGTCACAGACGGTAATAGCCCACCAAATGAAATGATGTTACGTTGAAAACTAGCACTCATAATGAACTTGAATGAGCAAGGAATGTGAGTGAAGAAGATCACCCGAGAATATACTCAAGCAATTTCACAAACAGTTGGTGGGCAGACAAACATGTTTCCTTTTGAATACCTTTTGAGTTGCAATTGATTTCTTAACAAAAATATAATTGCAAAGAACCAAATTGCAAAGAACCAATTGTAAATTAATAAGAAAAGCAAGTGAATTCAAAGCTAACATGCAATTGAACTAGCATCCCACCAAGTGATGATACGTTGAAATCCTGATGGTGAATGGAACTAGCAGCCGTGAAATGAAACAAATCAATCCTGATACGTTGAAATCCTTAAGTAATAGTGATAATCCCTTTCCACCACATCTAACCCGTTTTGTATTACACAAGATGATGAATAATTCCTTGAATCTTTTTTCCTTCAAATAATACAAAATTAAATTAAATAATTTAAATTGTAACATTTAAATTTAGAGATTAAAATAAAACAAATAATCTAATAATTCAAAATTAAATATTTTAATGTCAACTAATAAAAATATGGTTTGATTAAAGTGATGGATTTTAAAATAATTTAATTAGATTTCATAATAACCACTAATTTTTTTATACAATATTTAATTTAATTTGATTTTTTTTTAATTTCAAATGTATGACTTTTAAAAAAAACATGGACTAATTTTTATGTTTAATTTCGTAGTAATATGATAATAATAATAATAATAATAATAATAATAATAATAATAATAATAATAATAATAATAATAATAATAATAATAATAATAATAATAATAGTTTATTTAGAAAAAAATAGTAATAAAAATATGTACCATGCCAACGCCGTGTATCAAAGGAGATGCACTCAGTATCAAGATCGGACAAGATGAGTATCATCGAGGTGTCGAGGAATGCAAGAATGCGTTACGGGCTAGATTGATTTTAAACAAGGGTGATAAACCTTACTCGGCACGTGATTTGAGTACCAAATTAGGGGTGTTGTGGAAGACAACGACAGTTTGGAAAATGGTGCCTCTAGGCAAAGGATATTATGATTTTCATTTTGAATCGGCGGAGGATCTACGCAAAATATGGGCAATAGGCACCGTTAATCTTAAGCCAGGTTTGTTACGTCTCTCTCAATGGACCAAAGATTTCAAATATCTTCATCAGAAGCAGACACATGTATCACTCTGGATTAGATTGGTGGAGTTACCGCAGGAGTATTGATGGGAGAGAACGTTGAAGGAGATAGCGAATGCGGTTGGTACTCCTATCGACATTGATGGTCCGACAAGAAACCGTACGTTCGGTCACTATGCTAGGATTTTAGTGGACATTGATCTTTCAAAGAGAGCATATGATGAAATTCTTGTTGAGAGAGAGGGGTTCGCTTTTAAGGTGGAAGTTCAATATGAGAGAAGACCTTTGTTTTGCCATCACTGTTACTCTATTGGTCACAATGTTTCAACTTGCCGTTGGATTCACCCGCAAGCAGCTAAGGACATGAATGATCGTGAGAAACAACCAATTGTGGCTGCAAAAGCACCTCCTAAACAAACACGACATCAACATGGTGGGGGGGCTTCAACTTTGGCCAATGGAGATACGTGGACTTGGGTCCCGGTTCCTATTACTTCTACAGTCACTACTACTCAAAGGGTTTCAATCCCATCTTCACTGGCTACAAGTTCTCAGTCGATTCCGGTTCTAACGTCATCCCCTGCTTTGACGTCTACTACATAGATGGTGCCGGTCTCTATTGTTTCTTCAGCTTTGGATACCTCTCAGACGACTGTTCCTGGTTTCCAAACCCATATGGTTCATATTCCTTCAGTGTCGGCTTCAGACGTTTCTTCGACCTCTTTCAGCCTTCCTCTTCATAATGTTTTTGACCGCATTTCACCTTATGTGTTGCCATTTCCTAGACCTGTGTTGGAGGTTGTTTCCCTTGTAGCGTACGCTGACGTGCACCCGGTAGAAGTGATGTGGTCGCATCAGACATCTCCGGAGGAGTTGGCAATGCCCACGGTTAATGATGCTACTGATTCGCTTCTGGATGGTGTGGAACATATTCATGTGAGCCCGCGGGAGCGGGTGGAGAGTCCCAAAGGTGCTCATGAGAGTGTCCCACATTCATCCCCTGTTGAGCATGATGACATGAATGAGGTGTCTGTTGATTTTTTTCAGGAGTACCCGAATGATTTTGTTGCGCAAGAGGTTGAACATTTTGGTTCTCGCAACATATCGCCTGTTGACCGACCCATTGCTCCTCATGTAACTTCCCATGAGGCTTCTGATGGGTTTCTGGATGGTGACGTTGGAAATGAGGTTAGCATTCAGGATGGTACATCGCTACCTGTTGTAATAGAGATCCACAGTAACGCTAGAATTTAGCAAGACTTGGAGTTATGGCGCAGAATTAAGGAGTATGATCAAAAAGCTGCGGAAGACCCTTTTATTCCTGTGTTAACTAGAAAGCAGAAGCAACACCTTAAAAAGACCACTATTGGTAAGCCTTACAAAACCCGTTCTACGGGTGTTAATTCTACCTCTGATCAATGATAGTTATGTATTGGAAGGCCCATGGTTTTGGTCAATCGGAAACCAAAGTTACCTTGAAAATTTCAGCAGGATCTTTATGTGGACTGGTGTGGATTACGTCGGTTTAGATACCGTAGGTGGCTGTTATTTTGGCTCTTCTTATCTTTTGTTTGTTTTTGTTGGTTTTCCTTTTTTCCCGAGGGTTTTGGTCTAGTCCCCCCTCTTGTTTTTCCCCCTTTTTTTAATAAAATTTGAGATTGGCGGTATAAGATGGGAGTTCATCGGGGTGCCAACCTAGTTGGGATGTCGTTGCTTCTCCTTGATGCCTGTCCTCTATAACGCCCCAGTTGCTATTTTACTATTTTTGGTTGATTTTAATATGTTTGGTGTGTTTTTATATGAAAATGTTGATTTATGTGAATATTAGTGTGTTATTATTTGATATATATTTTATTATATAATTATTTGTAGAATTTTACGAAAATAGGAGAAATAATATTTATTTTAGATAAAGAGGGATTTATTTGGAGTTAATAGAATTAAGGAGGGTTAATGAGAAATTTAATAAGATTTAGTGAGGGAGTAAATAGAAAAAAGGAGTTATGTTTTGGTTGGTAAGGAATAGAAGGAGGCAGACATAAGCTTTATACGTACAGTAAAGAAAACATAGCTTTTTGGGAGGAAGAGAGAAGAACCAAGAGCAAGGAGGATTAGCCAAGAGGAGAGTTTTGCTGTAGCTTTTTATTCATCTAATCAGGTAAGGGTGAGCCTAACTTCAATAATCTTAATTGTGAATCATCTGTTCTTGATTGGCATAGAGATTGAGAGGAATTGGGATGGGTTTATGAACTAGGGTTAAGATGAATTTGTGATGAATTGATGAGGGTTTGATGTGTAAGGCTGTAGAACTTGTTACAGAACCTAGATTATCCCCTAGGATGACATTACAGATGATTTAGGGGTTTGATTTGAGAGAATTGGCATGTTTTGGTGAGTTTAGGTCTGAACCCGTGTGGGTTCTGAGATCGCTCGCCTGTGGCGAGTGATCACTCGCCGTGGCGAGTAGCCTTTGTTTGCTCGCGAGGCGAGCAGCACAGCTCGCCGTGGCGAGCTTGTCCCTTAAATTTTAGGACTTTGGCCCAAGTGATGATGGTTTTGAGTGCCCTTATATTTATAGAGATGACCTGTGAAGTTGGTTTAGCCAAATTGGATTTAGAGAGCTTAAAAATGAAGATTTTTGGTGAAAATGTCAAAAAGGCCGAGAGCACCCAGGATTGCTCGCCTTCAGCTCGCCCCCAACTCGCCTTTGGCGAGTGAGCTGATGTGAGTACTCGCCAGTGGCGAGCAGGTACTCGCTGTGGCGAGTTAGTTAGTTGTTTGGACTGTTTGTTGTTTTTGCGATCTGATTTCGCATGGGACTTGAGAGGGACCCTTGGGGTAGTGTTAGAGATGTTTTATACCCTTAGATGAGTTACGTAAAGATGATTGCTGATGGTTCTTTTATGTTGTGAATAATTGATGTATTGTTGATAGTAAGTGATGTTTAAATATGATGTTATGTGATTGTGATGATGTTACGTGTTGCGATGTATATGATTAATGAGATGATGTTCTGCCATGTAACTATTATACCTGCATGTGTCAGTTTTGCATTATGAATGATGTTTTGAGACGGTGTATTAAGTTGTTAAACGACGAGTCCATGCATTTGCATATTTATGAGACGGTGGAGCTTTATGCTCAAAGCGACGGTGGAGCTTTATGCTCAAAGCGACGGTGGAGCATTTGCTCAAAGCGACGGTGAAGCATATTAATGCTATAAATATATGGTACCACATGCATGATGTTGAGACGTTAGGTGTTGCATTTAGTCGAGTCAATTGTGACATATATGAGATGATGTTTTGAGACGTTGATGCTTGATATGGTGTTGTTATGATGATGCTTATGATGATGTTATGATGTGCTATAATGTATATGTTTATGAGTTGGATGTATGACTGTTAATCTTGACATATGATTTATATATTAATATTATTGTTGTGAATCTCACCCCTTCTGCTGGAATTGCCGCCTCGTGGGCAAGTGCAGGTAGCGAAGAATAGATAGGAGTTGGCTCTCGTGTCGTAGGCTCTGATACGTAACGGGATGGGGATTTTGATGTTTAATTCTTTCATTCCTTTATGTATCATTTTATTTGAAGGACATGTTGTTGGAGATTTTATCTTTATGAAATAAATTGTAGTATGATGAGGTCTTTGTGCCAAGGATGATGACATAGTTGTTGATTGATTATTAAATAAATATTCCGCTGCAGATTTTTATAAAATGAGGTGTTGAATTAAATAGTTTTTATAATCTATTTAAACTGAATTTTGAAAAGTAGATGTAATACTCCGTTGTATGTTGAACTCTGATGTTTTATATAATATTACGTTGTTTTGGGAAAACGGGGTGTTACATCCTCTCTCCTGGTTTACCTAAAAAAAAAAGATACTAAAAAAAAATGTTTTCCAATCACACTTATGAGAAAATTGTCGTAATCAGATATTAGATAAAAATTTGTCAAAAAGAAATAAATAAATGATCGGTATTTTTTTTTTTTTTGAAAGAAGGATTGTTAATCACTTGATAGAAGTCGATCATTAGAATAGGAAGTTTTGATACCATTTACCAAGTAATCATGATTGTAAATCAAAAATAATTAATGTGGTCAGAGGATTGCAATCAATCAGTATTATTAGTAACATATATATGCATCATAATTGGTAGTAAAAATTGATAATAGTAACGCATATTATTATGGTTTATAAAAAACTTGCATTCTATATTATATAAATTTGAGACCTTTTTTTAAGTCTTTTTATGGAAATGATTTTCTATTCTTTTGGTGTTGACATGTGTCCCTTTATTTTTGCAAATACTCTCACCATATTCATCCTCACAAAATGCTCTCACCATAATCATCCTCACAAATTTGTATTTAATGTTCATGTTTGTGTATAAGAGGAATTTTTCAAATTCTAATTCTAATATTTCAAATTCAAATAATACAAAATTAAATTAAATAATTTAAATTGTAACATTTAAATTTAGAGATTAAAATAAAACAAATAATCTAATAATTCAAAATTAAATATTTTAATGTCAACTAATAGAAATATGGTTTGATTAAAGTGATGGGTATTAAAATAATTTAATTAGATTTCATAATAACCACTAATTTTTTTATACAATATTTAATTTAATTTGATTTTTTTTTTAATTTCAAATGTATGACTTTTAAAATAAAAACATGGACTAACTTTTATGTTTAATTTGGTAGTAATATGATGATGATAATAATAATAATAATAATAATAATAATAATAATAATAATAATAATAATAATAATAATAATAATAATAATAATAATAGTTTATTTAGAAAAAATAGTAATAAAAATATGTAACATGATATGCTTTTGTGATACTAAAAAAAAATGTTTTCCAATCACACTTATGAGAAAATTGTCGTAATCAAATATTAGATAAAAATTTGTCAAAAAGAAATAAATAAATGGTCGAGATTTTTTATTTTTTTGAAAGAAGGATTGTTAATCACCTAATAGAAGTCGATCATTAGAATATGAAGTTTTGATACCATTTAGCAAGTAATCATGATTGTAAATCAAAAATAATTAATGTGGTCAAATGATTGCAATCAATCAGTATTATTAGTAACATATATATGCATCATAATTGGTAGTAAAAATTGATAATAGTAACGCATATTATTATGGTTTATAAAAAACTTGCATTCTTACGTGTCATGTTATTACAAATCAGATATCACCATATTATGGCAGGAAAAAAAATCACGATTTAATTTACACCTGGCTGCATTTCCTCCCTTAATTTCTCAATTACATCAATACTATTGAATTATTTAATTTTTAATGCCATGCTCTTGTTTCAAATAGCGGTCATTTGCAAGCAATTTGTCATACCATTCCAATTGAAAGTTATACTTTCTGCACTATTTTATCTCAATCACATGTCTCTTTTCTTTTCTTCGTTTTTATTTCGTATAAATTTCACGCCAGAATCCAAATCCGTTATTTCTACCTTTGAAGTTTGTGCTAACTTTTGTTACAAAAAAGTTTGTGCTAATTTAGTTTCATTTATATGTAAACAATATGAACAAGCTAATTTTATTTAATTTAGAAGGTGATGATACTCCAATATTTTAGTCAAAATGATCTTACTCCCTCTTGCATATTTTGCCATTGTTTCATTTTCTCCTTTCCATGCTATTTGTTTTCCATGTTTGTTGTTTTTTTTTGTCTTCTGGTGCTATCTTTTGTGTGGCTAAAATTAAAATTCTTAACAAGGTTGGTGATTTGTAAATATACAACGAACAACCAGAAAATATTACAACAATAACCCTTAACAATTTATAAACAAAATCAACATCAAATGTCAAAATTTTAGCACCGTTGGTAAAACTTTTAAAAAACTATACACCTTTCTGACTAAAATATTATTTAATTACATGTTTTTTTGTTTGTTGACAAAGTTACATCTTTATTAACGGTTGCAATATTTTGGGTACTGTCAAAATTAGAGAAGAAATTTTCTCCCTTCAAACTATCCAAATAAATAAGAGAATATAATGAGATTAAAATGAATTATTTTATTCTATAATGAGAATATTTTTGTATTACCGTATAGTTTCCTCTTTCTTTTTCAAGTTTTGGGTAGATGTGATGGTTTCTAGCTGCAATAAAAAAGTAAAAATAAAATTTTGTATCCCATACTCCCTTCGGTCACATTTATCAGCAAAAATCCACTTTTTAGGCTCATTCAATACCTAATGTTTTGGTCTATAATATATACCAAAATACATTAGGGATTCAATTAACCTTTGTTTTTTTTTGACAAAAGGGATTCAATTAACCTTTTTTTTTTTGAAGGTGGGATTCAATTAACCTAAAAAGTGATTTTTTGCTTATAAATGTGACCGGAGGGAGTATTAAGTGACACAGTTGACTCTATCACAGATATCAATACATATTTTTTTTATCTTTAATTCTCTATTAGAAAAAATTATGAAAATTTAATATTTTAAAAATATTCATCAAGACGAATCCAACAACATCTTATTTGACATTATTTATCTTTATATATTAGTAAAAAAAAATATGGTTGAACTATGTTAATTCAATCGTGTACATTGTCAAATAAGTCAAATTTCTATACTATTACCCACTTAAATACATATAGGGTAAACCACGTTATTTATCACTATTTTTAAAAAAACATTATTTATCTCTCGACTCTCATTCTCATAATTTTTTTTTTTGGTACAAAAAATCTGAAAATTGACCTCAGAGGGAGTTGAACATGCGACCAGGAAGAGTAGCTAAAGAACAACATAATTTATTTTTAATAGAAAATGCATTCCTCATTTAGTCATAATTAAATAATATAATAAATAAGACCAAAAAAAATAAAAAAAAATAAAAAAATCTAATAAATGCATACAATATATCAATTATTGATAAAAAAAAATGTCGTAAGTAGGATATGATGGAGAATAGTTTTTCAGTCTATGTCTACAATAATTGTTATTCAAAAAAATGTCTACAACAATTAGAAACATATGGTAACATCATTTTTTTTAAAATGTCTATAATAATGTGAAAGGAATGAAGCATTTTGGGAAGAGAGTTTTGAATGCTTATTTTTCATCATCTATATTGATTCTTTCGCAACTTCACCAATATTGATATCCCCTTAGGTATCTGGTGTCCATACTTAGAATTGATATGAATATTTTAGCTGCAAGAACCGCTCGACCAAGAAGGAAGTTCATACTGCAACATAAACGTCGTAATTTCAGGCAGATTTTGACATGCACCTTATTTATTATCTTAATTTTGATTTTTTGAAGGGGTCTTCGGTTGTTTGGCTTTATACGTTCTTGCTTTCGATTATTGTAATTATTTAGGTTTTTAAATTAAACGAATTATAATCATCCCATTAGCTAATATAATCTTGTAGAAAAATTGCAAATAACTGAACATCGATAGACCAAAAAAGAGGACTGTAATATTAATATAAGTTAAATTTAATGCATCATAGGAGTGAAAATTGAATGAGTTGCTTCAAGATGATGTGACTTAATGCAACCGACAAAATACTCTTATATGAAGTCCACCCTTATGGTTGCTCTAACATGGGTAAAACTGACACACCAAACAACCAACTCGCAATAGCAACAACAAATTCAAAATGATCACCTATGCAGAATGAAAAAAATCATGTAGTTTGACATCGACACATGGAACAACGACATAGTCTAAGACAAGCTTACCATTTTAAATTTCTAAACATGTGCAAATTTGCACATAATAGAAAAACCCTTTATAATTTATTTTCACAAAATATTTGTGGTTCTTTTAATCTTGGTGGTTCTAATTTACATTGTAAGTGATTTTTAATAATTTACATTACATATTCTTTATTTTCATATTTGACCACGACAGAAGCACGTTTTGAGAGACATAAATTAAAGGATCCTAAAATTAACTTAACCTGCACACCTAAACGTGGTAGAGACATCGATGTTGAGGACCCATTGTCTTTTTGTTGTAAAAGAAATAAAACCAAAGCTCATCCTACAACGTCGTGCAATACCTCTGCTACAGAACGATATATAGGTTCGATGTATTATTTTTTTGGTATCATTGACTCATTATTATTGTATGTTTTGAATAAGTACGTTTACATATTATATATAAATACTTATTGACAATTATAAAATGTATACCTTATTCGAAGAAAAATAATATAACACGTTTACCATCTGACTATATCAAATATGTTGAAAAATATTTTATCGATTCTTATAAATATACAAATTGTTTGTGCATAAAAAAAGATATACAAATAGGAATTTTGAGGTCATTGTTGGAAGCAGTGGCAGTGCTACACAGAACAGGCATTTCAATCTCATGTCTAATCAAGGGGATTTATTAAGATCGACGATTAGTGATATCAATAATATATTTGATGATGAATTACCAGATATATTTCCGACCATTCAATGAATATCATAGTAAAATTAGTGTATCAACACATGGACTAAGTAATGTTATATGTTGTGATGCTTGGTTGGAAATTTGAACTCTAAATGTGAGAGATTTTCCCTACTTACAAACTAATTTCTTATCGTATGCATTTTTTATTACATCAGGTGGATCTACCAACAACAAAAAATCACTACTGTACGAAATGACCGAGTGTGAATGTATGATTTTCAATTGCTATTATTTTAGATATAGTTATTATTTACATATGATTTTACTTTTGTTTAAAAAAACAGAAGCGATTAGTAACATCAAATTTTTACAATTGTACAATATTGTTTGATATTGGAGACCCTATTATGTGTTGTCGTTGGCGTGGTGCAAAAATGTGGTTAGGTGAATGTGTTGTAAGAAGCGGAAGTGAAGGTAATGTTGAATTTTCTATATGTTGCATGAAGGAAAAGGTGTACCTTCCCCACCTTTAGAAACCTCCAAAACTTTTATATAATTTGTTACGCGGCGATCATCTAAAAAGTAAACACTATTTGGATAATATTATAGTTTATAATTTATAGTTATTTTTTACCCGATTAAATAATTACAAATTCATGTTATATGTTAAGTGGAATTCTGTATCCTTCAAAAAAAAGTGGAATTCAGTATATGCGAAATAATTTATGGAGTTCGAAAGAAACTATATATATGAGGGTATCTCATATCTGGTACGAAGATCAATTGACAAATAATATAGAATGTTGCTTTTTTTTTTTGAACGAAAAACTTTATTAAGTTTCTTTGAGCTTAACTCAATTATTAGAGATAATTCACTGTATATGCGTGGTTGGGTTCGAAATCCCAACACCCAAATTATAGGAAGAATACAAACAAAAAAAAACTCCTATCTCCGTAATTAATTTTGCTTTGTTTTTGGATTAATCCATTTATTATCGACATCCATATTAAAAATATATGCTTGATTTTATTTATCCGTGTGAGATCTTTCAGCATTAAAGATTACTATTTCAGTGTTACATGCGTTAAATTATAGTTGTTTAGCGATACGAAAATCCAAATAAATATACATGCGTTAATATTAATATACAATGTTTAATTAATAAAACAATAACGCTACGTGCTATTGATATATTATGTATAAAAATATTGAATTTGCCATTTAATCAATGCTTATATAATAAAACTAAATAGTCGACGATCTAGCCCGTGCTTAGCACGGGTGTCCAAACTAGTAGAGGTTAATGACGTTTCAAGAATTCCACTTTTGTGCCATTATGGTGCGCTATGTCATGTGACATAGCCAGTCATAATGTGCCACGTGGCAAATACCTTTTTAATTAAAAAAACAAATAAAATAAAAGAATAGCAAAACAACACAACACGTGAGGTGAGATAGAAAACAAGCACATATCCCTTTTCTTCTTGCTTCTGGTTCAAAATAAAACCAACCACCATTATCAGCTTTTCCTCCGATGACGGTAGCCACCGCCTCCGCCGCCGTCGACCTGCCATGAACCTACCATCATTAGACTTTTTTTTCCTTATCTATTTCTTTTGCCACAATTCTCACTGCTAAAATCATGCCAAATTTTTCATTATTTTGCCACAATTCACCAATCCCAAATCAAGCCTCTCCTCAAGAGATAATAATCCTCGATCAATCTCTAATCAATTACAAATCAATTCATCAAATTTGGAAAGAAAACACAACTAACACAATACTGAATCCCTTTGCTAAAACAGTGATAAATTTTTCAAAATCGACGGCTGCCTGTGTGACAACGATGCCGGCGGCGGAGGAAGGTTGATGCCGATGGAGGGAGGAGGCGGCGGTTGGTGGAAAGTTGAGATGGTAGGTGGGCAGGGAGAAGAAGACAGCGAGGGAACACGTTTTGTTTTTTTGTTATTCTTTTATTTTATTTGTTTTTTTTATTAAAGAGGGATGTGCCACATGACACATTATGACTAGCTATGTCACATGATATAGCGTGCCATAATGGGGAATCCGACGTTTCAACCTTTGTTTTGTTTGAAAGAAGTGAATGAATGGGTTTTGATTATGAAATATCTAGGAGAATTAAATTTGCCAAAGAAATAACATGTGTGTCAAAGACATTACAGATCAGAATTTTTACCGAAGGGTCACTTTTTAGAACACTTCTATCTAATACCCTATGAGGGTGAATTTTGATTAGGCTTTGTTTTTCTGTTTTTTCTACTTACATCAACCGTAGATGAGATAATTATAATTTCTTCACACTTTAATTTTTCAACATTCTTATTTTAAAACGAGTCACCCATACACATGAAATATTTTTTTTTTTTGAAGGAACATGAAATATTTTTTATTTTTTTTACAAAATGAAATATGTTTGTTCTTCATTGATTAATTAGTTAAATTTATTATCTTTTACATCTTCTAAATAAAAATAAAAAATAATTATAATATACTAATTTGAGTTTATTATAAAAACTATACACGGAATAAATGTTTGCGACTAAATAATTAGTCAAAATCAGTGTTTTTTGAATACCGTCTAAATAAAAATACTTCCTCCGTCTCACAATTATTGTCTCTTTAGCATTTTTTTTCTCAAAATAATTGTCACTTTACAATACCAATGCAACATTTATTATTTCTTTCCACTACTATACCCTTATTTATTGAATTTTATCAAACTTAACTACTTCACTAACTACAATTAATAAGGATGTTTTAGTAAATGCTACTAATTTTACCATTGAAATCAACACAATTAATCATTTCCTTAATAACCGTGCACAAACCTTAAATGACTAATATTGTTAGACGGATGGAGTAGGAATTATTATAATAGATTGACTTTAACTAGTATGGACACCCGTGCCAAGCACGGGCTAGAATTTCGTCACACTTAATGAAGATAATATTGAGATGGAAAAAATGTCAGTTAAAGTCCACATTAGATAAAAGAGTTCAGGTTGAACAATAAATAAATAAAAAAACTCATACTTAAGCCTTTCGAATGAAGGTGTGGTATCATTCTCACTTATCTGGTTTTTGTTTTTTAAAATGTGTGGATCCACATCAGTGTTGGCTCGCTCAGAATGCACAACAGTTGCATTATATCTTGTTTCAACATTTCGGTGGAGTAGGAGTGTTATCATTCTCACTTATTTTGGGGGAGTGGTATCATTCTCACTTATTTTGGTGGTCGATCACAGGCACAGAGAGTCTGACACTTAATGGAGAGATGTTAATGTGTCAAATTTGAATTAAAGTTTCACATTTTATGTAAGAGTAGATGTTGAGAGAGATGTTAATGTGTCGTGTATGAGTGAAACTTCTACTTTTGATATTGAACAACATATATGTGAGATGACCAATATACCTAATGTCTTTAGGTTTCGGATGAAAATTGGTTTTCATCTTACCTATGAGGTTTCTCTTATTCAAATGTGATAATCCAATCCATTGCAGGATTTATCTGAAATCCAAACACTATAATGGTATTTTTATTTTGTTTTGGGATGTCATTTGCTTAATTTTATTATATTAAATTTAAGTCTTTTGATGTCATTCACCTTAATGCAATATCTTTGTCTAACTTTAATTATTTTAAATTCTTTCATTTTGGTCTTTGGTGGGTTACACTATAAACAATTGTAGAAGCATTATGTTGAGTTGACAAAATACATAATTATTAGACAATTTAAGTGAACATGCGGTGTCAATATCACCTGTGTGGTTGCTCTTAGCCTAATATAGTGATCCAACCTAATTTAGGCTCCATATATCGTTCTAACATTAAGATGAATTACTTTGCTAGTGTTTGAATGTCATTTATTAATTATTTTATCTAAAAAAATAGTATTTAGATGTCATTCGCTTTCATGTTATTTTTATTCAACCTCTATCATTTCAAACTCATTCACGTTTGGTCTTTTGAATGATTTGACAATAGAAAAATCCTTATAACGTTTGTGATTTGACAAAATACATGTTTACCAAACTCATTTTAAAATGCTAATTTTTTGGTAAAATAATTACCCAAAAACCTTCAACTCCTTCAAGAAACCACTTCCAACCCACGTTTTTGAACACGTTGTGTCTATGTTTGACTTTATTTGACCATGTCACATAATTACATGCACGGATGGTCGCACACTTGATTAAGATATGTTAATACGTCAAGTGTGACTGTACATTCTACATTGGATGAAAGAGTAAATTTTCAACAACATATAAGTGAGATGTTCCATGTACCTAATGCCTTATGGTTTTGTGTTAAAATGCGGTATCAATCTCACTTGTATGATTGATATTGAGCTAATATAAATATTCATCTCAGTGTAGGCTTACCAGGAATCTCAATATTATCCCAACATTATGATAAATATTTTTTTTAGTTTTTTGATGTCATTTGCTTGATTTTTTTTATCTCAAATTTTATTTATTGGAAGTCATTCGCTTTCAGGTTATATTTTTTATTCAACTTCTATTATTTTAAAATCCTTCATTTTTGGTCTTTAGTGAGATTTGACAATGAAAAACTGGATTCTGTTCTGCTGAGTTGGCAAAATACACGCTTGTTAGAGTTTTTAAAATAATGTGATTTTTTATTTTAATTTTTTGTTAAAAAATTTGTCCAAAAATCTACAACTCCTTCAACAAACACGTCCAGCAACTACTTTATTCTCTATATTCAATGACAACGCATAAACCCCTTTTTTCTTATTATTTCTTTCATTTCAAATTTCTTTTATGTCTTCTGTAACACCCCAATTTCCCGTCTTAAAAATTTCATTAATTAAATCACATAAATCAGAGTACTTCTCAAAGGAGTGTCACATTTCTTCTTTAAAAACAACTTAGATAATAATTTATCAAATCACAAAAATATTCAATTAAGCAGCGGAATTCAAAAGTCTCATCTCATAAATAGTTCTTGGCTTAAAAGCCAACAAAAACGTCTCAAGTATTAATGTTTCAACATCACCAAGTCTTAAAGTTAACATTTATTGAAAACATGATACATAAAGGAATAGACTCCACAAAAGACCCCATCCCGTTACATATCAGAGCAACCCTAACTTCACACAATCCTCGCATCATCGCAACTAAGACTGGGTACCTGCACTTGCCCACAAGGCGGCAATTCCAGCAGAAGGGGTGAGATTCACAACAATAATATTAATATATAATCATAAGTCAAGATTAACAAATCATACTTCCAAGTCATCACATATACATTATAGTATTTCATGGCATCCTCATAAGCACCATCATAACAATATCATAAACATCGTCTTAAACAACATTACATCACATATCAACGTCTCAAACATCATCTCATATATGTCACAATGGACTCTACTATATGCAACACCTAACGTCTCAACATCATGCATGTGGTACCATATAATTATAGCATTAATATGCTTCACCGTCGCTTGAGCAAATGCTCCACCGTCGCTTTGAGCATAAAGCTCCACCGTCTCATAATTATGCAAATGCATGAACTCGTCGTTAACAACTTAATACACCGTCGCAACATCATTACATTTTTCAAGACTGACACATGCAGTTAATAATAATTACATGGCAGGACATCATCTCATCATACATACACATTGTAACACCTAACATCATCTTATTCAATTAGCATCACACACTCATACAACACTTGTATTCAACAACACATCATTTATCAAAGGTATAATAGAACCATCATCACTCATCTTTACATGACTCGTCTAAGGGTATAGAACAGCACTATCACTACCCAAAGGGTCCCTCTAAACGTCCTATGCAAAACAGCTTGCAAAACAACAACACAGTCTTGAACCATCTAGCTCGCCACGGCGAGTACATCTGCTCGCCACAGGCGAGTACTCCCAGCAGCTCACTCGCCAAAGGCGAGTTGGGGGCGAGCTGGAGGCGAGAAATACTGGGTGCTTCGGCCTTTTTGACATTTTTCAACAAAATTCTCATTTTTAAGCTCTCTAAATCAAATTTGACTAAACCAACTTCACAGGTCATCTCTATAAATATGAGGGCACTCAAAACCATCTAAAGTTTGGCAAAAATCCTAACTTAAAGGGTCAAGCTCGCCACGGCGAGCTATACTGCTCGCCTAGCGAGCAACCAAGGGTTACTCGCCACGGCGAGTGATCTGCTCGCCTCAGGCGAGCGATCTCAGAACCACTACGGGTTCAGTCCAATTCACACCAAACCTTGCCAATTCTCTCCAATTAAGCTTCTAATTCATCAGCACTAACATCCTAGGGGATAATCTAGGTTCTGTAACACATCTATACAGTAATGCAACACATTCTCACATCAAACTCATCAAAATCACCATAACCCTAATTCTCAAAACTTCCCTCAAATCTTCCCAAATCCTAAGCTAATCAAAACAGATGATTTACATTAAGATTATTGAGGTTAGGCTCACCCTTACCTGGAAAAATTGCAGAATTGGAACCTAGCTTTTCTCTTCTCTCTTGACCGTTCTTCTTCTCCAACCAAAAGTCTGATACGCGTTCTCCAAATGTTTCCTTTCTTAACCTACTTCTCTTATATACTCCCTCACAACTTAACTAATTCCTTCTTAACCCACACAACTCTTCTTAATTATAATTATAACCCCATCTCTTAAAATTCTATCTTTTTCCACCACATCTATTTAATTACTAAATAATTATTCATATAAACATCACTAATATTATTTTATTAAACCATAAAATAATAATACATCACACGTCACAAATACGTCACAAACACGTCACATAATCATCACAATCATATAATATATAAACATATATCATAATATCTAATATAATAATTAAATAATTACAGAGGGCGTTACAACTCTCCCCCTCTTAAAGGATTTTCGTCCTCGAAAATTTACCTCGCTCAAACAACTCTGGATAGGATTCCAGCATCTTACTTTCTAGCTCCCAAGTCAAGCTTTCACCCGTCGCTCCGCCCCAAACAACTCTCACAAGAGGTATCTCCTTGCCCCTCAACGTCTTCGTCTTTCGATCATCAATCCTCACGGGTAAGGTATCAACCGTAAGGTTGTCCCTAACTTGCACATCATCGCTTTGGATCACATGAGACGGATCCGGAACATACTTCCTCAGCTGAGATACATGAAAAACATCATGCAAATTCGACAAGTGCGGTGGTAATCCAACACGATACGCCACCGGTCCAATCCTCTCTGAAATCTGATACGGTCCTATAAACCTCGGAGTCAACTTCTTCGATTTCAAAGCACGTCCCACACCCGTCAAAGGAGTCACTCTCAGGAACACATGATCCCCCTCTTGGAATTCAAGGTCCTTTCTACGCTTATCATGATAACTCTTTTGTCGACTCTGCGACGCTTTCATCTTTTCTTGTATCATTCTCACCTTCTCAGTAGTCTGTTGAACGATCTCTGGTCCTAAGACCACTCTTTCACCCGACTCAAACTAGCACAACGGAGTCCTGCATCTCCGACCATACAAAGCCTCAAACGGCGCCATTCCAATACTTGAATGGTAACTGTTGTTGTACGTGAACTCTATCAATGGAAGATGACTATCCCAAGCTCCTCCTTGTTCAAGTACACAAACTCTCAACAAGTCCTCCAACGACTGAATCGTCCTCTCCGACTGACCATCTGTTTGCGGATGATAAGCCGAACTCAACCTCAACTGAGATCCTAACGCCTCTTGCAAACTCTTCCAAAATCTAGAAGTAAATCTTGGATCTCTATCAGATACGATGCTCGAAGGAACACCATGCAGCTTAACTATCTCTCTAACATAAATTTCCGCCAACTGAGCCACAGGAAAAGTAATGTTGATTGGCAGAAAGTGAGCAGACTTCGTTAATCTATCAACAATTACCCAAATAGCATCGTTCCCTCTAGGAGTATTGGGCAAACTCGTCACAAAATCCATGGATATACTATCCCATTTCCATTCTGGCACATCTAAAGGTACCATCATACCAGTCGGCTTCTGATGCTCAATCTTCGACTTTTGACAAACCAAGCAAGAATACACAAATTGTGCCACATCGCGTTTCAAACCAGACCACCAAAACAGCCTCTTTAAGTCATGATACATCTTCGTAGCTCCCGGGTGAATACTCAAACTACTTCTATGACTCTCCTCAAGAATCATCTTCTTAATTTCTTCATTGTCAGGAATGCAAATTCTTCCTCGGAATCTCAACACTCCTTGATCATCGACCTTAAAGTCACCATCCACAGTCTCATTTTCAGCAATTAACAAGTCTACAAATTTGACATCTTCTTTTTGTGCCTCTTTGATATGCTTCAGGAAATCATTATCAATTCTCAACATTCCCAGTTTTATGCTCTGAGGTGTTCTTTCACACACCAAGCTCAAGTCTCTAAGTTGTTCCAACAACTCAAATTCTTTCACCATCAACGCGGACATATGCACAGTTTTCCTACTCAAGGCATCTGCAACTACATTTGCTTTACCAGGATGGTAATTCAAACCAAAATCATAATCCTTCAATAACTCAAGCCACCTTCTCTGCCTCATATTCAACTCTTTCTGATCAAATAAATATCTCAAACTCTTATGATCACTGAATACTTCAAACCTCGAACCATACAAATAATATCTCCATATTTTCAATACAAAGACCACAGCTGCCAACTCCAAGTCATGCGTCGGATAGTTCTTCTCATGAATCCTCAATTGTCTCGAAGCATATGCTACCACCTTACCTTCTTGCATAAGCACCCCTCCCAAACCCAACTTGGACGCATCACAATATACCACAAAAGGTTCGTCAGACTTTGGCAAAATCAAAACTGGAGCAGTCGTCAGGCGCTTCTTCAATTCATTGAAACTATTCTCACAATGCACATCCCACACAAACGACTTACCCTTACACGTCAACTGTGTTAACGGAAGAGCCAACTTAGAAAATCCTTCTATAAACCTCCTGTAATAACCAGCTAGTCCCAAAAAGCTTCTAATCTCCGTAACCGACTTAGGCGTCTCCCATTGCGATACCGCTTCAACTTTTGACGGGTCAACCGCAATACCTTCACCAGAAATAACATGGCCAAGAAAACTTACTTCGTTCAGCCAGAACTCACACTTAGACAATTTAGCATACAGCTTCCTCTCTTTCAACACTTGCAATACAACCTTCAAATGCTCTGCATGCTCAGCTTCAGTCTTAGAATAGATCAGAATATCGTCAATAAAAACCACCACAAATTGATCCAAGTACTCATGAAAGATTCTGTTCATATATTCCATAAACACACCAGGCGCATTGGTAACACCGAAAGGCATCACCTTATACTCGTAGTGACCATAACGCGTCCTGAAGGCCGTCTTCTGCATATCTTCATCCTTCACCTTAATCTGATGGTAACCCGACCTCAAATCAATCTTGCTAAATACCTTTGCACCCACTAACTGATCCATCAAATCGTCAATTCTCGGAAGTGGATACCTATTCTTGATCGTCACCTTGTTCAGCTGTCTGTAATCAATACACAGTCTCATACTGCCGTCTTTCTTCTTCACAAGTAACACTGGAGCTCCCCATGGTGAAACACTAGGTCTCACAAACTTCTTCTCAAGCAAGTCTTCCAACTGCTTCTTCAACTCTGCTAACTCAGAAGCAGACATACGATAAGGTGCCATCGACACCGGCTTCGTACCTGGCACAAGGTCAATAGAGAACTCAACTTCTCTCTCCGGAGGCACATCTGGAATTTCATCAGGGAAAACTTCAGGAAATTCCTTCACAACAGGCAGCCCATCAATTACAGCTTGGTTCTCTAAAGATAACGAAGCCATCAGCGAAAACATCAACATCCCATCACGTTCTAGTTGCTTCAGCTGCTTCGTAGATAGAAACTCTGCGCCCCACTCTTCTTCGACGGAAGAAAAATGCACCGTCTTTCTAAAACAGTTGATAAGAACTCGGTTGTATTCTAGCCAGTTCATACCCAGAATCACATCCATACCACTTAAAGGTAGGCACACTAAATCCATCACAAAGTCACGGCCAAACATAGATAAAGGACAATTTACACAAACGTGAGAAGTAGTCACCGAACCCTTAGCTGGAGTCTCGACAACCATTTCTCCATTCATATCAGATACATCAAGACCCAAGGCAGAAACACAATCAAAAGCAACAAAACTGTGCGTAGCACCAGTATCAATAATAGCAACTAAAGGAGTATTATTAATATAGCAAGTACCTCTGATCAAACGATCATTATTCTCAGTCTGAGTGCCGGTCAATGCAAACACTCTCCCAGTGGTCTTAGTCTTCTTGGGTTGCTTACACTGCGAACCAATGTGTCCTTGCTCATTGCAGTTGAAACACACAACATCATCAAACTTGCAGTCACTAGTAATATGTCCTTTCTGACCACAACGGTAACACCTCTTCACCTCAACAGTACATGCATTGCTCTTATGGCCTTTCTCGCCACAAGTGTAACAGGTAATCTCAGCAGGAGCAGCCTTTTTCTGGGGCCTCCTCTCATCATTTACTCTCTGCTTCCCTTTATCTCTAGGGGCATCATAAGGTTTAGGGCGACTCTGCTGGCCCCTTGCTTTCCGATCATTCACTACCTTGTAGTGAGCTTTAGTATCCTCCTCATAAATCCGGCAGCTACTCACCAACTCAGAAAAGTCACGAATCTTCTGGTAACCGATAGCCCTCTTGATATCAGCGCGCAACCCGTTCTCAAACTTAATGCATTTAGAAAACTCAGCCGTCTCGGGTGCATAATGCGGATAGAACTTAGCCAACTCCACAAATTTGGCCGCATACTCGGTCACCGACATGTTCCCTTGCTTAAGCTCCAGGAACTCTATCTCTTTCTTCCCACGGACATCTTCTGGGAAGTATCTATTAAGGAACTCCCTCGTGAATATAGCCCACGTCACCATAGCTCCATCTTGCTCCAAAATAGGCAGGAGACTAACCCACCAATCATCAGCCTCCTCCGCTAGCATGTGCGTACCAAATCGCACCTTCTGAACGTCATCACATTGCATGACCCTGAAAATCCTCTCAACCTCCTTGAGCCACAACTGAGCTCCATCAGGATCATAACGCCCCTTAAAGGTAGGCGGGTGATTCCTCAGAAACGTCTCCAACATCCTAGTTCCGTCATTCCCAGCAGCATTGTTCTGATTACCCACAACCTGAGCCATTGCTTCCAAAGCAGCAGCAAGAGCAGCATCGTTTCTACCAGCCATCTTAGTTCTCTGGAAACAAACATGAGTCAGAATAATACAATAATACTATTCTACTCTAAGACAACGTCACTCGACTCTCTACTTGGCCGGACGGACCAACCTGCTCTGATACCAATTGTAACACCCCAATTTCCCGTCTTAAAAATTTCATTAATTAAATCACATAAATCAGAGTACTTCTCAAAGGAGTGTCACATTTCTTCTTTAAAAACAACTTAGATAATAATTTATCAAATCACAAAAATATTCAATTAAGCAGCGGAATTCAAAAGTCTCATCTCATAAATAGTTCTTGGCTTAAAAGCCAACAAAAACGTCTCAAGTATTAATGTTTCAACATCACCAAGTCTTAAAGTTAACATTTATTGAAAACATGATACATAAAGGAATAGACTCCACAAAAGACCCCATCCCGTTACATATCAGAGCAACCCTAACTTCACACAATCCTCGCATCATCGCAACTAAGACTGGGTACCTGCACTTGCCCACAAGGCGGCAATTCCAGCAGAAGGGGTGAGATTCACAACAATAATATTAATATATAATCATAAGTCAAGATTAACAAATCATACTTCCAAGTCATCACATATACATTATAGTATTTCATGGCATCCTCATAAGCACCATCATAACAATATCATAAACATCGTCTTAAACAACATTACATCACATATCAACGTCTCAAACATCATCTCATATATGTCACAATGGACTCTACTATATGCAACACCTAACGTCTCAACATCATGCATGTGGTACCATATAATTATAGCATTAATATGCTTCACCGTCGCTTGAGCAAATGCTCCACCGTCGCTTTGAGCATAAAGCTCCACCGTCTCATAATTATGCAAATGCATGAACTCGTCGTTAACAACTTAATACACCGTCGCAACATCATTACATTTTTCAAGACTGACACATGCAGTTAATAATAATTACATGGCAGGACATCATCTCATCATACATACACATTGTAACACCTAACATCATCTTATTCAATTAGCATCACACACTCATACAACACTTGTATTCAACAACACATCATTTATCAAAGGTATAATAGAACCATCATCACTCATCTTTACATGACTCGTCTAAGGGTATAGAACAGCACTATCACTACCCAAAGGGTCCCTCTAAACGTCCTATGCAAAACAGCTTGCAAAACAACAACACAGTCTTGAACCATCTAGCTCGCCACGGCGAGTACATCTGCTCGCCACAGGCGAGTACTCCCAGCAGCTCACTCGCCAAAGGCGAGTTGGGGGCGAGCTGGAGGCGAGAAATACTGGGTGCTTCGGCCTTTTTGACATTTTTCAACAAAATTCTCATTTTTAAGCTCTCTAAATCAAATTTGACTAAACCAACTTCACAGGTCATCTCTATAAATATGAGGGCACTCAAAACCATCTAAAGTTTGGCAAAAATCCTAACTTAAAGGGTCAAGCTCGCCACGGCGAGCTATACTGCTCGCCTAGCGAGCAACCAAGGGTTACTCGCCACGGCGAGTGATCTGCTCGCCTCAGGCGAGCGATCTCAGAACCACTACGGGTTCAGTCCAATTCACACCAAACCTTGCCAATTCTCTCCAATTAAGCTTCTAATTCATCAGCACTAACATCCTAGGGGATAATCTAGGTTCTGTAACACATCTATACAGTAATGCAACACATTCTCACATCAAACTCATCAAAATCACCATAACCCTAATTCTCAAAACTTCCCTCAAATCTTCCCAAATCCTAAGCTAATCAAAACAGATGATTTACATTAAGATTATTGAGGTTAGGCTCACCCTTACCTGGAAAAATTGCAGAATTGGAACCTAGCTTTTCTCTTCTCTCTTGACCGTTCTTCTTCTCCAACCAAAAGTCTGATACGCGTTCTCCAAATGTTTCCTTTCTTAACCTACTTCTCTTATATACTCCCTCACAACTTAACTAATTCCTTCTTAACCCACACAACTCTTCTTAATTATAATTATAACCCCATCTCTTAAAATTCTATCTTTTTCCACCACATCTATTTAATTACTAAATAATTATTCATATAAACATCACTAATATTATTTTATTAAACCATAAAATAATAATACATCACACGTCACAAATACGTCACAAACACGTCACATAATCATCACAATCATATAATATATAAACATATATCATAATATCTAATATAATAATTAAATAATTACAGAGGGCGTTACATCTTCTCTGTTTTTCTAGTTTATTTTTTCTCTTCTTTTCTCCATTTTCAGGAAAGGAACAAAAATCTTCCTTCATTAAATCACCACCAACCCAGTTTTTTTTACCATGTTACACCTTCTCTAGTCTTATTTAGCTGTGCTACCAGATCATAGATGCAGAGAGTCTCAAACTTAAGGGATAATTATTATTTTTTGAATAAGCTAAATTAGCCCACCCAATTTAGCATTGGGCCCCAAGCCAATACCACCAGGCTAACCCAAGTTGGTTAAATGATAGATATTAATATGTCATATATGAGTTAAAGTTGCACATTAGATGGAAGAGCATAAGGTGATGAACATATAAGTAAGATGACCCCATATACTTAATACCTTGAAAATTTGGATGTGGTGTCAATCTCACTTTTGTGGTTGCTCTTAGCATAATGTGATTATCCTACCCTGTTTAGGCCCATCCATAAGTCCCAACATTATGATGATATTTTTTTTTGTCATTTTTCTGATTCTTTTATTTTAAAATTTAGTTTTTTTTATGTCATTTGCTTTAATTCTATTTTTTTTAATCCAACCTTCATTATTTCAATTTCCTTCACTTATGGTCCTTGATAAGATCTGACAATAGCAAAATATAGATGTGTTATGTGAAGTTAACAAAATACATGTTTATTAGACATTTTAAGTAAAGATGTGATATCAACCTTACTTGTGTGGTTGCTCTTATACTAATTTAATGATTAAATCCAGTATAGACTCCTCCCTGGAGTATCAACATTATGATGAACTATTTTGAAAGTATTTGGATGTCATTTTTTTAAAAAAAAAATTATCTTAAAATTTAGTTTTTTGATTTCATTCGCTTTCATGATATTTTTTCTTCAACCTTTATCATTTGAAAATCCTACATATTTGGTCTTTGGTTGAAATGCAAATGTGTTATTCTAACTTGACAAAATACATTATTATGAGACATTTTTAAAAAGATTGTTTTTTAATTAAGTCTAATTTTTTGGTAAAATAATTACTCAAAAAACTCAAACTCATGAAATTATCGGTCACTCACTTTATTCACTTTAGTGTCATAGACAAACTGCACACTCCTTATTTTTTGCTTATCATTTATATCAACTTCAAATTTCATCTTAACCTTTACTTTTTTCTAATTCCATTTACCTCTTTGCACGAAACCACTACCAACACATCAATTTTAGCATGTTGTGTCTCTGTCTAATATTATTTGGATATGTATCTATATACCATAGATGCATATGGCTCACACTTAAGGAAAATATGTTATCGTCTTAAGTTTGTTGATCTCACTTGTGTGACTGGTCTCGCTTATTTGGTTGTTCTTAGCCTAATATAATGATATAACCTTTGTAGGTTTTCTCAAAAATCTGAACAACATTATGAATTATTTTCTTAGTTTTTTTTCAAGTCATTTGTTTAATTTATTTTATATTAAATTTAAGTTTTTCTACGTTGTTCGCATTAATGTCATTTTTTATTCAACTTGTATTGTTTCGGGTTCGTTCAATTTTTTGTTTTTGGTGGAACTTAACGACGAAAAAATGTCGATGTGTTATAATGAATAAAAATTTATATGCTTATTCGATATATTTAAATGATATGACATTTTTTATTTGAGTATAATTTTTTGGTAAATTAATTATTTAAATTTTTTAATTTCTTCAAAAAACCCATAAGCAAGAACAATTAAACGAATAAGTGTTTTTAATAAAAAAACAATCAAGAAGATAATTCCTTATTTATTAGAAGATCATTGTTTATGTATTATCATGATATTCTGCCACTTTTAAAATGTTGTCATTTTTAAAATAATTATATATATATATATATAATTATATTTATTATATTAATTAGTTTGATTTTATTGGAGTATATTTTAGGCTATCATGAAATATATATGTTGTTTTTATTGTAATTGATTTTTTTAAAAACCCGTTTTAAAATACTAAATTTTTTCCTTAAAAAAAATACTAAAAATTTACTGAAAAGGAATTTAATAATGTTAAAAGTAATGCGGTAATCTATGATAAGAGGAAGATGAAAACCAAAGGATCATATCATATAAGAAAAGAAAAAGAACAAAAATAGTGGCTCGTCATTCTGGGGTTTGCCATGCGGTTTCTATCAATTTGAGGTAAAAAAAAATCGAATAATCAAATCAAAATATGATCTAATCCGAGAGGTTTTCACAAAGGACATTCAAACATATGCAATGATTTTCAGTTTTTTGTACCAATTTGTGATTTTCTTTTGAATCGGTTTATATTCGAACACTCATAACTCGTCATTAGTGTGATTAGTTAGACACTCAATATTCCTGCTAGCATTTTTACAAAGCTCAATGCAAATAAAACTACTTGAAATTCATATAACATCAGACACTTTAATAAAATTTGTAGTATATACAACTCTTAAAATATAAAGCTTGATTAAAATATTCAACTCTCAAAATCCTTTCTTTTGTTGAGAGGAACTCTACAAATCCATGTAGTCAAACTTCAATTATTGCAGCCTTGCGCTTCATCTTTAATTGAATCCACATAACTGAAAAAATAGAACAAATCAATAAAATCCCGTTAAAACCAAAGAACAATTGGTCGGAGAGGTAAAGAAGAAAAGTTGAACAAAAAATTAGGGAAAAAGACTATAAAAATAGAGAGATAGAAAGAGGATTAAAATATAAAATAATGGATTTAAATAAATTGCAAACCCAGAGTAGTCAAGAACCAAAAACAAATATGTAATACTTAGAAAATAAGGACGAGACACTATTTATGGGCACTATGAAGAAAAATAATACAAATATTTTTATTTTATTTTTTTATAAAAAAAATGGATACAAACTATAAATGAACAAACATGATTTTGAAATAATTTTGAATTCTATAACTGAATGTTGAAATGATGTGAAGAATAGTGCTGGTTGAAGTAATATTTATAAGAAAAAATTCAAAGCATAGTGAGAACCGAGAAGTAATGTTGAAATTATAAACAAATCTCTATTAAATAGTGGTTAAAACGATTAGCACACATCTATGAACATTACACAAATACAGGTATCAAACCAACACTAACATGTTGACATCGTCAATAATCTAAGAAAATAAAATATTTGAATCCACTTACCTTGTTACACTTGAGACTATGATTTTCATCTAATTGATTTTTACTATATCATATCTCCGTGATTGAAAATATGATCGTGATTTAAAATATGCTACCTAACAACCGGAAGAGAAAAAAAATGGTATTAAAGCTTGGAAGAAACGTATGGAAAAGAAGAAGGATAAAAAAATATGTTCATTTTTTCAGGTTTGACTATGAAACAAATTAAAAAATATAATGAAAGTTAATAGCATTTACACGCCATTAAACCATCCATTTTTTAGTCATCATTTACGTTTTAATCACATAAAAATAAGAAGGAATATTCTTTGATGAGAGAGATGAAAAATGCTAGATGAATAACATTAAATGCTAGATGAAAAATATGATGCCAAGTGTACTATGATTCATAGATGTATCCTTTTGTATTATATAAAGATTTGTTCACACTTCAATTTTATTCAAGTTGTTTCTCTAAAAACAAGTGACTTAAGATTGGATATTTTTTGTTTATAATGTCGACGTAACACTTAGAACAATTATAATACATCAACTATATTTTTTTCTCATCTTAATTTTTCAATGTTGTTTTTTGAAGTGAAACACAAACAAAGTCGTTTGCACATACAACTCATAAACCGGACAATGATTAGACTATTGTCAATGGTAAGGTCTTAACCATTTTATCTAAGTCTTTCGTCCTCAGCGTAGTGTCCACGATAAAAACTGTCTCCTTCTTTCTCTCCTTCAGCCAATTTTGTGCAAGTCTTTTGCCCCCCAAACAACCAACCATTGGTTTTGCACTGAGACTCGTTCTTCACTCTAAACCTCTATCTGCATTGAAAAACTTGAAAATCAACCATTGAAAATCAAAAAGGGTATAGATTTATAACAAAACCATTCTTCTACTCCTTTTTGCATTGGGAAATGATAGAAACAGTGACAAAATGTATCAAGAAATTTTTCAGACAGTGTATTTGCTAACACATTTCCTTACTTACACACCATTGCCTCCCTTGACTTCCTACAAATAACAAATTTAATTGGCTGAGACCTTTTCTTGATCAATTATTGATAAAAACTCTCTAGATAAATAACAATGCTCTTTTGCATTTATTAGTGGAACCATTTTCCTATAATCTTTCACCTATTTTTTTTCTACTACTATAATTTTCACGTGTATATTAACAACCATTTCAACCCCTCAACATAAAACAACCATTTTCTCAATACACTTAAATAAAAGCATGTCTATTGGATCAATCCACACAGTTTCTGCAAGTTCTTCACATGTTTAACCTTCAAAACTTTGTGTTGACTGTTGAAGCACTGCTCTCCCTAAAAGGTTTTGTATTACTTCCTTACATATTTTTTTTTGGATTTATGGTTTTGATTTGTTGAACACTCCTTTAATCTTGATATTGTCTTCCACTCATGAACAGATCTTGGTAGTGATGGTGAAAATTTTATTGATTTTGTTCGAACGGACGTCTTAAAGCTAAAGACATATCATGTGGAATTTGACATCTAAAATGTTGCTCTATTTTGTGGTTTTTAACGGAAATATATGTGTTATGGTGATGGATTCTCAATTAATATTACTTAGTATACAACTTGCACAACTTTGAATTCCTACCAAAGAAAGAACTATTTGATTAAAGGACCTATAATATTAAGTAATCTACTTTGAGACACTCAACAAATAATTATATCTTTTTGTCAACAAAGTGTTCAAAAATCAGTTCAAGAGCCTAGTTGCAGCAAAATCTATAGATGAAGGTTTTATTAGAGTTTTTATTATTTCTCTTCAACACAACAATATAATTCATGTGATTAATTCCAACAACAATGCAATTACAACCAATGCAAAAAATCAATAGAATGTAAGTTCATTCCATTTCTCTCCAAGATTCAAATCGTCAAAGCCTGAAATATTTTGAAAATTCCAAGGAAAATAGCAGGGTATCCAAAACTAGGAAACCCCTGATATGGACCCTAAAATTAAAGGTCCACCAATGAACCTATGCAAATCACCTACTATAACCGGTTATCTCAATTTAATCAATATTTTTAATTTTATTATTAGACTCAAATTAATAGGTCTAAAAAGTAGTACCTCTTGGTTCTTCACCGCTTCACATTTTCACCTCTCTCACAAAACCTCATCCAACACCACCTCAATCTTTTCCAAACACTTGCAGTCGTTAGTACAATGATATGGTCAAGGTGGTTGTTTTATTCTGCAGTTGCCATGCTTCAGTGAGACTGTATTTAAAGCTTTCAAGAGAGCAGCATAATCACTTGAGATGCTATTAATAAAACAATAAAAGGAACTTCACGATGCAATGGCAATGCAATTCCATTAGCCAACATTGAGAATTCGAGTTCAGTAATTTTGGATTGCAATTCTTTTTCAATTCTCCTCTCGTAAATATTTTAACATGAATGATATTTGAATTAAAATAACAAATCATTGTTTGGCTTTTTGTTGCTGTGATGTAGCCAAAAGATTACACAAAACTTAAAGATAAAAAAATCAGGCCTGGCATATGTTGTAGCAATAATATACAAAGAAGTTCCAAAATTCTCAATGTCCATAGCAAAATTTATATAAAAAATTATATTGATGATGAGAGTGCTAATTCAATCCAAACTCAATAGATCTGGATATAAAATGGTTATTTCCTCTCTCTAATAAATTAGAAAGATGTAAATTGAAGATCTTCAGCCTTGAAGATAACAAAGAGACAATGGATTTGGAGTTGTTGTTTATGTTGTTCTTATGGATGCTTGCGTTGGGAAAGAACAGGGATAAGATTAGTATTTAATATTTATACAATGACCATTAAAAATTGTAAACTAAATTGAGAGCAACCCATTGTAGTAAGTCATCTGTATAGGTCCACTAGTGGACCTTCTTTTAGGGGTGCATATTAGGGGCTCCCCCAAAACTTTGGTGATAGATATTTCAATAAAAACTATACATCCTATCCTTGTTTGGCTTTATGAATAATGTGAAAATCTGTAAAATCCAATAGGAAATGAAGAATTCATCAAAATAGAGAAAATGTTCTTACTGCTATCCAGAGCCATGCATTACTTTGATCCAAGAAGAAGATCAATCATGAATTCCAATGGGAATATAGCTGCACTTACCAGTTCTTGATGGAAAGAAGAATTGGGACAGATGGGTGAAACAAATGAACGTTATCTATGGATTTCAAGATGTTCTTGAAATTGTCAGCAATGGAATTGAAGCACTTCCAGAAAATGTAACGCCCATTTTTGATTATTTAGTTATTTGATTTATTTGAGAAGTTGATATATATTCATTAATATATTGTGCGATGTTGAATGAAGATTTAATATGATTTTATGCGACGTGGTGACTTATTTTATTGTTTAATAAAATAAGATTTGAAAATAAAATAAAATATTTAGTTGTGGGTTAGTTTTGGATTTTAGAGAGTTTTGTGGGAGAAAGAGTAAATAAGATAAGATTTGTTGGGAGTATATAAAGGGAAACTAGGGTTAGAAGTCATATACGCGTTGTCAGAGTTTTGGAAAAAGGAGAAAAACAAGCACGTGAAGGGAGAAGAGAAAGAGGGCTGCGATTCTGCAATTGTAAGGTAAGGGTGAGCCTAACACTTAATTATATTGATCTGTAGTTCATCTAATCCCGATTAACAACATAGGATTGAGTTTTGTGAGAATTGGAATTAGGTTAAAATTGAGAAAAATCATGAATTAGGCCATAAAGCTGTAGAACAGATGTGTAGGATGAGTACAGAACGTAGATTATGTTGGAACAAAGGGTGTTTCACAAGTATACCACTTAAGTTTTGATGATAACAAAGTATTAAAAAATTATCAATTGGATATGCTAAACATTTATTCAAGTGTGCAGGACCATTATCAAAGTTTTATTTGCAAAAGGTTCTAATTGAATAAATTAAAGAGCAAAGGAAATTTAGACTGAAGCTTGAAGAACATCTGACTGAAAGCGCTCCTGGAAAATCAGAGTCAGAATGCGTCTGAAGAAAGAGCTTCTGAAGATGACGTCATCAGAAGCAAGTTCATCAGAGGCAGACTCATCAGAAGCAAGTAGTCTCCAGAAGCAGATTCATCAGAGGCAAAGATTCTTCAGACACTGGATAGCGTTGACAAAGGCAATGTACGAAAAGTACAACCACTATGCCTACGTTTGTCCCTGCAACCACCAACTCTACACAGTGTCCTCTATACACGACAAGAATAACAGTAACTGTAGCAGAAACTTTTCCATATTTGATGGAATGGATTTGAATTTGATTTCATTGTACAAGCCTCAAATCAAGCAAAGGATCAAAGGTGTCAAATCAGCTTCGGTAAAGAAAGAGTGATGAGCTGTCAGTTTCTAACGTCTCTCAAACTCTCTATAAATAGAGATGAAGACATGAAGAAAAATGTTGAATGATAACCATATACATACACGCGAATTGAGTTCTTCTCTCATATTCTAAGTCGCAAACACTGCTCATCAACAACTTAGATAATTCTTACAAAAGCTCACATTTTAGAATTTCTAAGTATCTAAGAAAACAGAGTCTGTTCTGTTTCGTTCTGTATTGTGAATACCTCTGATAGTATATCAAGTATTCAAAACTCTTTTCAATTCTCTATAATTGTCTTAAAGTCTCTTGCTTGTGTGCTTGAGCATCTGAAGTCTCTTTCTTGTGTGATTGAGCAAAGGAAGTCTCTTACTTGTGTGTTTGAGCAACTTGTAATTTGATATTACATTTTAGTGAAACTCTCCTTGGAAGTGCAAGGGGGACAGGACTACTTCCGGTTTGTGGAAGGAACCTGTATAAAATTGCTTGTGTCTTCTTTCTTTCTTGCATCTGTTCTTTATTCCGCTGCTAAGACTCTGAACTCTGATCAAAGTCTGAACTCCATCAGACTCTGTATCCTGAGAACAGTGTTATTTTTCGTAAGAAAGAAACGTTTTTGAAAACACAATTCAACCCCCCCCCCCCCTTCTTGTGTTTTTCCCACCTTCAGATTAATCATAACATTGATGTTTCTGAGAGTTTAGACGTTTAAGATGATGAATTTGGGAACTTTTGATGAGATTTTCGCAGAACCCGTAGCAGTCTGTTCATCGCTCGCCTAGGCGAGCTATGCAACTCGCCGCGGCGAGTAGACCTAGATCGCTCGCGAGGCGAGCAACCCAGCTCGCCATAGCGAGCATTACCCTAGAGCTCGCGAGGCGAGCACTCCAACTCGCCATAGCGAGCAGGACCTTAGTTACTCGCGAGGCGAGCATTCCCACTCGCCATAGCGAGTTATGTCAGAACCTAGAACCTGTTCTGTTTGCGACCTGTAGTAACATATGACCTTGAGAGATGACCTTGGGGTAGCTTAAGAGACTTCTAATGATGTTTAATATAATCTGTAATGATGTTACATGATGATTGAGATTGTTTATGATGATTTTATGAAGCTTATGTGTGATATATGAATTAACTAAGTTATGAATGTTTGATTTACTTGCGATGCTTGCATTATGGATGCTATTTGTATGATGTACTTGCTGCCATGTTGCTATTTACTTATGTATAGTTGCTGCATGTGTCAGTCCATGATGATTAAGATGGTTATTAAGACGTTGATGATGTTAACTTGTTTAAGTTAAAATTGCATTGAGTCTCATGCATACTCATTCTATGATGGGGGCTTATGCCCTGGAGTTTTTACTCACCAGCGACGAGGGCTTATGCCCTGGAGCTTTGCTCACCAGCGACGAAGGCTTATGCCTTGGAGTATATTTATGCTCATAGCGACGAGGGCTCATGCCCTGGATTGGTACCACATGCATATAAGACGTAGGGTTGCATAGTCAAGTGATGATGTCGAGTCGAGTCGTCTAAAGATGTTTACTAAGATGTTTATGATGTTGATTATGACGATGCTAAATGATGTGTTGTTTAAGTTGATGCTTTATATGCTAGATGTTTATCGGTGATATGTTGAATTATGTTTGATTGTTGATTATGATTATTTAATTACATGTTTAATATAATTATTTGTGAATCTCACCCCTTCTGCTGGAATTTCCGCCTTGTGGGCAAGTGCAGGTAACCAAGACTAGGTGCTATCGTGTGAGGTGTCCCGCGTTGTGTCTAGGCGCTCTGATACGTAACGGGATGGGGAAACTTTGCTTATATTTTCTCTGTTCCTTGCGTATTATGCTATTGATATGATTATGTTATTCTGAAGATTTTATTAAGACGTTGTTGAGGCCTGTGTGCCAAAGACTTTTGAGATGTTTTTCTTTATGATTTTTACGCTGCGATAATGATTAATATTTTATGAAGATTTAATGATTATTTATTCATTAATATGAGATATTTTTAGAAATGTGATGCCCTGTTTATGTGCTTACTCTGATGCATGACTATCTTTTTAAAGAAATTTTTATGTTGGGAAAACGGGGTGTTACAGAAAACCCCACTAATGTTCAAAGAAGCGCACACAAAGAAACCAAGAAGAATGATTACAAGGCTCTCTTTTACATTCATCAGTGCGTGGACAACAAGGTTATTGAGAAGATTGTTCATTCAGATAGTTCCAAGGAAGCATGGGATACTCTTGTGAAGTATTTCAGTGGAGATGACAAAGTGAAGAAGATTAGGTTACAGTCATTAATAAGACAATATGAATTGCTTCAGATGAAGAAAGAAGAGAAGATAGAAGATTACTTCTCATCTGTTCTAGCAATCTGACTGACCCCACAAACCAACACGAGTCTTTTCAGCGTGTTTTGTCCTCACTCACACGCTTACCGGGAAACTTTCCGGTAGGTAACCCATCCCAAAATTGCTCCAAGTCAAGCACGCTTAACTTTGTTGTTCTTATGGAATGAGCTACCAAAAAGAAGATGCATCTTGTTGATACATGTAGTACCAAACAATTATTGTAAAGTCTTCCTTCAACCATGCAGTCTCATACCTGCACGGCCTGAGGATCCCTCTCATTCCGATGTTATTCAGTTTTTGACTAGAAGCATGCCAGGAGCCGGACCACTCCCCGCCCGCATCAGCCTAGGGTGTTACATGCCCACCAAGCGGAGGCGTTACAACAAGCCTGAATCTTCAAAGAGTGGAGGAGAATATTCCAAGAAAAGGGAAGAAGTTTGATAAAAAGAAGGTACAATGCTTTAATTGTGATAAGTATGGACATTATGCTTCTGAATGTTGGTTCAATAAAGATAGAAAGGGAAAGAACAAGGAGCAAGAAGCTAATGTTGCTCAGGAAGATTCACATTATGATGCTGATACAGTCATGCTAATGGCTACTATAAGTGATAGAGAATCAGAAGCTATATCAAGTACTTGGTATCTTGACACTGGATGCTCAAATCATATGACTGGTAAGAAGGAATGGCTTAGTGAATTTGATGATAGCAAGAAAACCAGTGTGAGATTGGTTGATTCCAAAAGTATGAAAGCATAAGGTATGGGGAATGTAACCATGCAAGGAAAAGATGGAAAGAAAGCAATGGTAGAGAAGGTACTCTATGTTCCTGGCATGAAATGCAACCTTTTGAGTGTAGGCCAGCTAAGGTTGTCAAAATCAGGATCCTACTAAAGATCGTTGAGACATTGAAAAAGCGTGGATCGTAGGATCGTAACAAAGATCGTAAGATCCCACCTAATAGACAAAATAATAAAAGATACTACAAAAAAATAACCTTTCATAAAAAAAAAACATTTTATTAATCATCATTCTCATTTTACTTAAGCATCATCTAGAAACTTCATAAAAATAACAAAACATCAACTTCTTAAACATAAAAAAAAAAAAAAAAAAACTAGTACAACAATTCATTCAAGACATCCTGATCAAGCCCAACATCTTCCATAACTTCATCATCTCCAAGTCCTTCAAATATTTCATCAAGGTTGGGGATCTCCAAGTCATTTTCAGCGGAGGCAGTTGAAACTCCATTATCTCCTTCATTTGGGATTCCTCCCTCCAAATCTTCACATTCTATTGTTAACTCCAAAATTTCATTTTCAAGTGAACATTCATCATTGTTCACAATCCACTCATCATCGGAATCAATGTCATCAAAGCTATAGTCTACCATCTTTCTAGCTTTCTTCTTCTTTGCCATTTTGGAGTTAGTCATCCCAAACACAACATCGTTCATTGTTTTCTGCTTCAGCCTATTTCTTCTCTTGGTATGCACCTAATAGACACAAACTACATTAGTATACTATATACCAATTTGGTAGACTATTTTCACAACTTAAATTTGAAAGAAACTCACCATTTCAAACGCACTCCAATTTCTTTCACATCCGGATGAGCTACAAGTTAAGCTTAGAACACGGATTGCAAATTTTTGTAGTTCCGGATGCTCATCTCCATATGACTCCCACCATTGTGCCGAAGTTTTGGTTTTAAGAGCAGCCATTGCTATTGGACTACCAAAAAACTTTGCTTTCCTCTTAAAATCTTCAAGTTGGGAGTCTATCTTACTAATTTCTTGAACATCTCCAACTATCCTTTCCAAACAATCATACAATCCACGTTTCACTTCAAAATCAGCTTTAAAATCAACATTGTAATGTAATTGAGGATTTAGGTAATAACCGGCAGCATGCAAAGGCCTATGCAGCTGTCTATCCCACCTCTCATCAATGATATCCCATAAAGGCTTGAAACTAAAAATTTAAAAAGAAATAAAAAAATGAGTTGAATGGCAGGACTGCGGTATTAACATGTAATCAGAATTGTTGTGTGGGCAGAATTGCAGAATTATAGGAATTTAAAAGTTGAAGAAATAGGACATATAAAACATAATGGCAGAATTCCATATTTACCTTCTTTGGACCCCATTGAAGTTGGATTGAATTTTCTCCTTTGCTTGATCCATTGCTTCATATATCAGCCCCATCGCTGGTTGTTCATCCGAATCCACTAAACGGAGTACTTTGATTAATGGAAAAGCACCTTTACAGCAAGTAACAACGTCTTTCCAAAAGTCCTTGTCCATAACCACTTCTTCAAATTTTTTTCCATCCTCTGTTTTAGCAAACTTACTACATATCCACTCATTCGATGTGAACATCCTAACCAACGCCCCTTTGTTTTCATTTAAACACCCTAAAGTTAAATACGAGGTAGCAAATCGGGTAACCGCCGGTCTCACCAAATCCTTTCCCTTGGTAAAATGTTGCAACAAAGAAATTAGAGTAGCTTTAGAGTAGATATACTGTGTGAGTTTCTTACCCTTAGAAATGGTTTCACGATGAATTGTTGTTTTTTTTTCAAAATCCTCCAACATCAAATCAATACAATGCGCTGCACATGGTGTCCAATAGAGTTTCTTTCTTTTTTCCATTAACATGGCCCCAGCAGCTTTATAATTTGCCGCATTATCAGTTACAACCTGAATTACGCTTTCTTCTCCTACTTCCTCTACTATTTGATCAAGCATGCTAAAAAATTTATCAGCAGTTTTTGTAATGTGAGATGCAGCTATGGACTTTAAAAATACAGTACCTTTGGGGCTGTTCACTAAGAAGTTCAATATTGTCCTTCTTCTTTTGTCCGTCCACCCATCACTCATGATTGTGCATCCTGTTTTCTTCCACATAATCTTGTGTTCTTCCATGGCATTTGTTGTCTCCTCCATTTTTTGTTTCAGATACTTTGTTCGAATTTCATGATAAGACGGTGGTTTGAATCCAAGACCATGTCTGGCAACCTCTTCCAACATTCTGCAAAACTCTTCACTCTTTGCTATGTTAAATGCAATGGCATTATTGTAGAAAAATGAAGCAATTTCTAAACAAGCATCTTCCCACAAATTCTTTTTGAAGATGTTGTTGATGGTTGCCTGACTGCTCAATCCTCTCTTCTTGAAAATATTTGTTGTTGTAGCATTTCCATCATCCTCCACAGGCCTTTTTCCTCTGACATTTTCACCATCAGTATCATCTGCTTCTATTTTTTTTAGCAGATTGGCTTGCAAGGTTTTAACAATCTCCCACATTTGCACTTTAATTTCATCAGGTATAGACTTGCAGCCTTCAACATTTAATTGTGTACAAGCCAAATGATGTTTGAGCCTGTACACTCCTCCAATCACTATTTTCCCACAGTAATTGCATTTGATCTTTCTTGTTCCTCCATCCACAAAAACTCCATGCTTCCAACCAATATCATTTCTGGAATTATTTGGAACTCTAGGGGGAGCAGATGAGGAAGCACCAGCAACTGGGATTGATGAAGACATATTTGGGTTAGGGATAAAAAAAAACGTGAAACTGGTTGATGAAAACTGAGATATGAAAACTGAGAGGGAATGGGTTGAAATTTATAGAACAAATGAAGGATGAGAGGGAATGAATTCATTGACTGAATAATTGAATCAATTACTATTTTAGAGAAAAAGAGGAGAACAATTCACAATTTTAGAGAAATACCCAATTCCCTAACCTAATGATTCAATCAAACATCAACAACTCCCAATAAACGAAATTAATGAAAGAATCTAATCGTTTCAAGTGAAACCGAGTCAAAATCGAACCGAAACGGGTTAAATAACCACTGGTCAGAGTCGGGTCAGATTCGGGTCGGGTCGGGTCTTCAACCTATGAACCGGGTTGAAAAGGAACGTAGAAGAGCGCCGATTCTACGATCTTCCGCTTTTACTCGGCGCGCCGTCCGCTCCGCCGTCTTCTCCGATCTTCAGACCGCTCCAACTCGTTGAGACATTGAAAAAGCGCAAGATCGTACGATCTCACGATCTAGATCGCGATTTTGACAACCTTGAGGCCAGCTCTTAGAGAAAGGTTATTCAGTAACAATGGAGAATGATACCTTGAAGTTGTACAATCCAGATAAGAAGTTCATACTGCATTCAAGTCTTACAAAGAATAGAACCTTCAAAACTAGCATAGTGATTAAGGAGGAAATGTGTTATAAAGCTTCAGTGAAAGATGATGAATTTGAACTTTGGCATAAAAGGTATGGCACTTGAACTATAGAAGCTTATGTTTACTTAAAACTAAGAATATGGTGATTGGGGAGTTAAATGTGAAGATCCCTGAAAAATCATGTAGCATATGTTTAGTAGGGAAGCATTCTAGGTCAGCTTTCAAGTCTGAATTGAAGATGAGAGCAAAGCATGTATTGAATGTAGTGCATTCAGATATCGGTGGACCTACAGAAGTTCCTACTTACAATGGAAATAGATATTTCATCACCTTTGTAGATGAATGTTCAAGGATGTTATGGTTATACTTGATAAAGCTCAAGAGTGATGCTTTCAAAGTATTTCACAAGTTCAAGGTGTTAGCTGAGAAACAAAGTGGCATGAAGCTTAAGATTCTTAAAACAAATGGAGGTGGTGAATATACCTCTAGAGATTTTGAGTCCTACTGTACTAATCAAGGTATAATCCATGAAGTGACAACTCCCTACACTCTTCAACACAATGGACTTGCTGAAAGGAGGAATAGAAGTCTGCTTGATATGGCTAGAAGCATGTTGAAAGAGAATAAGCTACATCATGAATTTTGGGGAGAAGCAGTCAACACTGCAGCTTATATTCTGAATTGATGTCCTACTAAGAAGATGAAGGATAAGGTGCCTGAAGAGATTTGGTCAAGAAGGAAACCTTCAGTCAGTCATTTTGAAAGTGTTTGGTTCAATCTGCTATAAGCATGTTCCTGACTCTAGAAGAAAGAAACTAGAGGACAAAAGTGAAGCAATGACTCTAGTTGGATATTACAACACTGGAGTCAAAATTTGTCATAGCCTTAGACTTAGAGTTATTTGGCTTTGAAGTAATCTTAGCCTTTGAGATTGCCATTGTTTTTGTAAATGTTGTAAATTATAGAAGCAACTCTGCTTCTGTCAATACCAGACATAATCAAATCTTCAAGAGCAATTTCATGGTTGCTTAAAGGTTTTTCATTACACTTTTCTTGTAGCTTCTGACATAAGAACTTGAGCTTCTCTTCATAGGTTTTGCAAATGAATTCAAAGCCTCTAAGTCCTTCTTCAGAAGCTTTCAGATCCAATAAAGTTGATTCTTGTTGTTTCATTAAATCAACATATTTTTCTTTTAAGTCTTTCAACTCATTGGTTCTAAGTTCAAAATGTGTAAGGAGCTCTTTAAGAGACTCAATAAGTTCTTCTCTGGGAATTTTAGAATATACCTCATTTTCTTCTTCTGAATCTGATTCTGGTTTAGCTTCTAAAGTTACTATAGCCACTAACCCAACAACTGCCTTTGCATCTTCTTCAGCATCATCCTTATCAGATTCTGATTCACTGTCTAAATCTTCCCAGGTTGCCATCAAACTCTGCTTCATTTGCTTCTTGATCTTGTTTGATTTGAAATTTGACTTCTTAGACTTGTCCTTTGATTTCTCCTTCTGAAGATCAAGGCAATCAACAATGAAATGTCCAGGCTTCTTACAGTTGAAGCAACCCTTCTGATCTGCTAAAGAACTTCTTGTTCTTCTTGGCCAGATACTGCAACCTGTTTGAAAGCATAGCCATCATCTCAGCAGGATCTTCATCAGAATCTCCATCAGATGATTCTTCTTCAGATTCTATGACTTTAAGAGCTTTTGATGACTTCCCTTTAGATGGTAGAGCAATATATTTACTCTTCTTAGCAGGTTCATGTTCATTAAGACTTATCTCATGAACTTTGAGATAGCTGACAAGATCTTCAACACTCAGAGTGTTTAGATCTTTAGTTTCCTCAATTGCAGTAACCTTTGGTCTCCATCTTGCAGGCAGGCTTCTTACTATCTTGCTCACATGATCAGAAGCAACATAGCTTTTCTTCAGTATTTGTAGTCCAGAGACTAAGGTCTGAAATCTTGAGTACATTTCCTCAATAATTTCATCATCCTTCATCATGAACAACTCATACTGATGAACAAGCATAAGTGTTTTAGCTTCTCTAACCTTCTTGCTACCTTCATAGTTTGCACAGAGAGAAGTAAACATAGCCTTTATAGTAGATTTATCACTCATCTTCATATACTCTATACGAGGTATAGCAGGAACAAGTGAACCTCTGATCTTGTGATGTTTCTTATACATCTTCTTTTGAGCAGGAGTATGTTTCTTTCTATCAACAGCAGCTCCTTCTTCATCAAGGTCCAAGTTACCAACTCCATCTTCCAGAACATCCCATAATTATTCATCTAAGCCCATGATGTAACTGTAGAAGTTGATTTTCCACCAAGAGAACTCTTCAGGATCTCCATTGAACTTTGGAACTTTTCCTGAGTCAGCTTTCTTGTCACTGTAATCATAAGGTACAGAATTATGATTACCACCAGAACCAGAAACAGATGATTCACCAGACATGTTTTCCTCAGATCTTGGACTGTCACACTGTTAAGTGTTCTCAACAGAACCAAGGCTCTAGATACCAAATGAAGCTGAGAAAAAACACAAGAATGGGGGGGTTGAATTGTGTTGGCTTTTTCTTCTTTTTTCTCCTACTAAAGTCACTGGTCAGAAGTAGTAAGATAACAGCTTCTGAAGTGATGTTTAGATTCTAAATGCAGCGGATAAAAACATAGAGAGAGAGAGAGAGAGAGAGAGAGAGAGAAAGAGAGACAGAGAGAGAGAAGAGAGATACAAAGCAATTATACAGGTTCCTTCCATAAACCGGAAGTAGTCCTGTCCCCCTTGCACTTCCAAGGTTAGTTCACTAAAATGTAATAACTGATTACAAATGCTCACTGCTAGAACTAGCAAGAGACTTCAAATGCTCATGCACAACTGCAAGAGACTTCCTATGCTCTTGAACACAATTAAGAAACTTCTATACTCAAGCACAACTGCAAGAGACTTATAATCAAACAGAATTACAAAGAAAAATGTTTGAAGTTGAACACTTGATATAAAATCAGTGGTGTTCACAATACAAATCAGATACAGACTCTTAAGACTCTAGAATTTCTAAGATATGAACTTTGATAAGAAATTCTAAGTGAACTTTTTGAAGCAGAACAATTTCAGCAAAGTTTTGGCACTTTGTAAATTGTTGTTGAGTCTTGCCATTCTCTAAGTCTTCACTCCTTTATATAGAGGTGTGAAAGAGACGTTGTGAATTGCCAGCACATCAAAATAAGAGTCATTTGAAGCCTTGATCAATCACCAATGATCTTTTGCCTGATATGGTTATTGTCCTATAAAGGATCAATTTCAAATCCATTCCAAGTCTGTAGGAACATTGTTGCAGGCGCAGCTGTTTTTCTTGTCTTGTAGCAGAGACACAAACTGAGTAGTGGAGTTAGTGGTTGTACACTTCGTACAATTGTACTTTGTCAACGCTCTTCAAAGAACAAGCATCCAATGCCTTTAAATCATTTCAAAATAGTCGTTGTTTCACTTTTCCAGTCTTCTACAATTCTTAGACGAGATTAAATCCATTGAACAACCTTTGAAGCTTTAAGTCTTGCATATTCTGATGAACTACAACTTCTGGTGATCTTCAGCTTCTGATGAGATGCTTCTGATGACGTCATCACTTCAGGAGCACTTTGACTTCAGGAGCATTTCTCTTCAGACGCTTTAAGCTTCCTTTTTGTTGATTCCTTTGCTCTCTTTTGTTCTTCCAGAACCTAATAATGATCTCAAATTTTTGTCTATGGTCATGTACACTTGAACAAATATTAGCATATCCAATTGACAATTTTTACTACCTTGTTATAATCAAAACTCTCAAGAGGTAGTGTTTAAACACATTTTGTTCCAACAGACTTGTTGTGCAACCTTTGAATGTAGCTACACCTTCATATACAATTATCATTGAATCAGATTCTGATGAAGAAGATTCAATCATGTGTGATCAACTTTCAACTTCTTCTCATAACTTTGAACGAATCAATCAAATTGTTTTTACTGAGATCACTTCCACAGACTTACCTTCATCTTCTAACCAACTTTGTTCACCTATCCAAACTACACATGTCTCATCACCACCTACCCTTTTACTAGATTCTATTATATCAAAAGAGGTGTGTGAGAATATTTTCAAGGATCTAAACAAACTGGTCAAGTCCAGAAGCAACTTGATACATAATTAGTGTAACGCCCACTTTCGTTTTATTATTTATTTAAATCGAGTTTAGGTGATTATATTATATTTATATCATATATGTGTGATTTTGGTATGTTTTGATGATTTAGTTGATTTATGAGATAAGATATGATTTTTTTGGATTTAATAAGGTTAAGAGACTTATTTTATTGTTAAACAAAATAAGATTTGAAAATAAAATAAAATATTTAGTTGTGGGTTAGTTTTGGATTTTAGAGAGTTATGTGGGAGAAAGAGTAAATAAGATAAGATTTGTTGGGAGTATAAATAGGGAACTAGGTTTAGAAAGGCAGTAACGCTTCAGACCTTTGGGAGAGAAAAAGAAACGCACGCGTGAAAGAGAAGAGAAGGAGGGAGTGCTGCGATTTTGTCTTCTAAACCAGGTAAGGGTGAGACTAATAATTCTGTAATATTGATTAGCATAGTTTTGATGATCAATCAACAAGAAATAGGATTGAATTAAGAGAATGAGGAAACTAGGTCAAAACCTTAGAAATTGATGAATTAATGGTTAGAATAGGCCTAATTGACGTAGAAAGTGTTCCTAGACCTTAGATTATGTTTAGGATGAATTCTGAAATCAGTATTATGCGTAAGACCTTGAGAGTTGCGAGATTTTTGAGAAATAGTAAGTCTGGCCGCGACGACAGTCATCGCTCGCCACGGCGAGCAGTGATCCTCGCCCCGCGAGTGATGAGCTTCATCGCTCGCCACGGCGAGTACTTATCCCCGCCTTGCGAGTTGCTTCTTGCAGCTCGCCATAGCGAGTTAGGTCTGTTGGTGCGTAGGTTGTTCAGCTTTGACCTTAGTAATCCCTGAATGCCCTTGAGATACCTGATCATGATTGATACCTTTTAGGTTTGGTTGTGAACCAAGAATTGAGCCCAGAATAGCTTAGTTAGGAGCTGGTCTACTCGCCATAGCGAGCAGACATACTCGCCTCGCCAGCACTACCAGGTTGGAGTTTGTGAGAGTTAGTGTGACCTGCTTCGTGTGATTGATTGAGAGATGATCCCTGAGTGTTGAATAGACCTAGTGGTAATGTTGAGAGTAATGTGTAGAGCTGTTTAAGGTGTGGTTGGGTTGAGTGAGGAAGAATTTAAGCATTAAATCTTATGCAAATATGATAAAGTTTATATTGCTTTGAATAGTAATTGATATGATGATATCATTCTGTTTTGATGTTAAATTATGCTGCTGATGTTATTAAACTGAATCTCTATGATATATGTATATATTATACATACCATGATAAGTTATTGTTTAGCTCCAACTTTTTGGATGCACGTTGATAAGGTGATTAAGGATATTGTTGATTGAATTGAGTCCATGCATTAGCATACATTGAGCTTAGTCCTCACCATGATAGGAGCTTTGTCCTCCGCACGTTTATTAGGAGCTTTGTCCTCCGCACGTTTTAAAAGTATATTAATACTTATGATGAAGGTTGGTACCACATGCATATAAGGAGTCTAAGAGCATTGTTGCATTGTTGTGTCTAAATGATGCATTATAGATGAAGGTTGATTACGTGACTACGTGCTAATTGTTGTTTAATTATGCAAAGAATGTTAAGAATGTTTGATGTTAATTATTATTCTAAATTATGTTGATTAATATTATTTTGTTATGAAATCTCACCCCTTCTGCTGGAATTGCCGCCTTGTGGGCAAGTGCAGGTGATCGTGCTTAGTGTGCAGTTGCTTCGTGAGTGGCCTTACCTCACTGTGTCGTCTAGGTCGCTCTGATACGTAACGGGATGGGGTTGTATTATATGCATGCTTCATTCTTTTATGAGGATCTTTATGTTATCTTACTTTAATGAAACTAACTCTTTTGAGACATTTTGTGGGGCCTGCGTGCCAAATGTTTTATGAATTATAAGTATTTTTCCGCTGCTATATTTTGAAGTTATTCCATTAAATTATTATTTAACCGTTTATGGATTAAGTTTTATGTGATATCCCGTTGCTATGTTCGCGTACTTCTATAGGTGTTTTATGAAATTTTTATGTTGGGAAAACGGGGTGTTACAATTGGTATTAGAGCAAGTCGGTATGTCCGGCCAATTAGAGAGTCGTGTTGAGTTTTAGTAATATTTGTATTACTAATCTTATGTTGCTGCTACTGCTTGTTGCAGAATATCAGAATGGCTGGAAGGAACGATACCGCGTTAGCTGCTGCTCTTCAAGCTGTTGCCCAAGCTGTAGGACAACAACCTAATGCGAATGCTGGCATGAATGCTGAGACTAGGATGTTGGAGACTTTCACGAGGAATCATCCTCCAACTTTCAAGGGAAGGTATGACCCCGATGGAGCCCAGACGTGGCTTAAGGAGATAGAGAGGATCTTCAGAGTGATGCAGTGTACTGAAGTTCAACAAGTGCGCTTTGGTACACATCAGCTGTCAGAGGAAGCTGATGATTGGTGGATTAGCTTGTTACCCAGCCTCGAGCAAGATGGGGCTGTTGTGACTTGGGCCGTTTTCAGGAGGGAGTTCCTGAGGAGGTACTTTCCAGAAGATGTTCGTGGGAAGAAGGAGATCGAATTCCTTGAGCTGAAGCAAGGAAATATGTCAGTGACCGAGTATGCTGCCAAGTTTGTGGAATTGGCAAAGTTCTACCCGCATTATGCTGCTGAGACTGCTGAGTTTTCGAAGTGCATCAAGTTCGAGAACGGTTTGAGGCCCGACATTAAGAGGGCGATTGGGTACCAACAGATTCGAGTTTTTCCAGATTTGGTAAATAGCTGCAGGATATACGAGGAGGATACAAAGGCTCACTACAAGGTAGTGAATGATAGGAAAGCTAAGGGCCAGCAGAGTCGTCCTAAGCCGTACAGTGCTCCTGCTGATAAAGGGAAACAGAGGATGGTTGTTGATAGGCAGCCTGCAAGGAAGGGTACTCCTACAGAGATTGTGTGTTTCAACTGTGGTGTGAAAGGCCACAAGAGCAATGTTTGTCCTGAAGAGATCAAGAAGTGTGTCCGGTGTGGCAAGAAAGGTCACGTTGTAGCTGATTGCAAGCGTAATGATATTGTGTGCTTCAATTGCAATGAAGAGGGTCATATTGGTTCCCAGTGCAAGCAGCCGAAGAGGGCGCCTACTACGGGTCGAGTTTTTGCCCTGACTGGTACTCAGACAGACAATGATGATCGTTTGATCAGAGGTACTTGCTATATTAATAATACTCCTTTAGTTGCTATTATTGATACTGGTGCTACGCATTGTTTTATTGCTTTGGACTGTGTTTCTGCTTTGAGTCTTGATGTGTCTGATATGAATGGAGAGATGGTTGTCGAAACTCCAGCTAAGGGTTCGGTGACTACTTCTCTCGTATGTTTGAATTGTCCTTTGTCTATGTTTGGTCGCGATTTTGAGATGGATTTAGTTTGTCTACCTTTAAGCGGTATGGATGTAATTCTGGGTATGAATTGGTTAGAGTACAACCACGTTCTTATCAATTGTTTTCGCAAGACGGTGCATTTCTCGTCCGCTGAAGAGGAAAGTGGTACTGAGTTCTTATCTACTAAGCAGCTGAAGCAACTAAAACGTGATGGTATGTTGATGTTTTCGTTGATGGCTTCCTTATCTTTAGAGAATCAAGTGGTGATCGATAAATTACAAGTGGTATGCGACTTTCCTGAAGTTTTCCCAGATGAAATTCCTGATGTGCCCCCAGAGAGGGAAGTCGAGTTTTCTATTGATCTTGTTCCTGGAACGAAGCCGGTGTCGATGGCACCTTACCGTATGTCTGCTTCCGAATTAGCTGAGTTGAAGAAACAGTTGGAAGATTTGCTCGAAAAGAAATTTGTTAGACCAAGTGTTTCACCTTGGGGAGCGCCAGTGCTGCTAGTGAAGAAGAAGGATGGTAGTATGAGGCTATGTATTGATTATCGGCAGTTGAATAAGGTAACTATCAAGAATAGGTATCCACTTCCGAGAATTGATGATTTGATGGATCAGTTAGTGGGTGCGCGTGTTTTCAGCAAGATTGACTTGAGGTCAGGATATCACCAGATTAAAGTAAAGGATGAGGATATGCAGAAGACAGCTTTCAGAACGCGTTATGGCCATTATGAGTACAAGGTTATGCCTTTTGGAGTTACTAATGCCCCTGGAGTGTTTATGGAGTATATGAATCGCATCTTCCATGCATTTTTGGATCGGTTTGTAGTAGTGTTTATTGATGATATTCTGATTTACTCCAAGACTGAGGAAGAGCATGCTGAACATTTGAAGATTGTCTTGCAAGTGTTGAAAGAGAAGAAACTTTATGCTAAATTGTCTAAGTGTGAGTTCTGGTTGAAGGAAGTAAGTTTTCTGGGCCATGTTATTTCTGGTGATGGTATTGCAGTGGATCCGTCTAAAATTGAAGCCGTATCGCAATGGGAGACTCCGAAGTCAGTTACCGAGATTAGAAGCTTTTTGGGTTTAGCCGGTTATTATAGAAGGTTTATTGAAGGATTTTCCAAGTTAGCTCTTCCGTTGACCCAGTTGACTTGTAAAGGTAGAGCTTTTGTTTGGGATGTTCATTGTGAGAACAGTTTCAACGAGTTGAAGAAGCGTTTGACGACCGCTCCAGTTTTAATTTTGCCAAAGTCCGATGAACCTTTTGTGGTGTATTGTGATGTGTCTAAGTTGGGTTTGGGAGGTGTGCTTATGCAGGAAGGTAAAGTGGTAGCTTATGCTTCAAGACAGTTGAGGATTCATGAGAAGAATTACCCGACGCATGATTTAGAATTAGCAGCTGTGGTCTTTGTATTGAAAATGTGGAGACATTACTTGTATGGCGCGAGGTTTGAAGTGTTCAGTGATCACAAGAGCTTGAAGTATCTTTTCGACCAGAAGGAATTGAATATGAGGCAGAGGAGATGGCTAGAACTATTGAAGGACTTTGATTTTGGGTTGAATTATCATCCGGGTAAAGCGAATGTGGTAGCAGATGCCTTGAGTAGGAAGACTTTGCATATGTCTGCTATGATGGTCAAAGAGTTCGAATTACTTGAGCAATTTAGAGATTTGAGTTTGGTCTGTGAAAGGACACCTCGGAGTGTGAAGCTGGGGATGCTGAAGATTGATAGTGACTTCTTGATGAGCATAAGAGAGGCGCAGAAAGAAGATGTCAAGTTTGTGGACTTATTGGTTGCTGATAATCAGACTGAAGATAGTGATTTTCAAGTCGATGATCGAGGAGTGTTGAGATTCCGAGGTAGGATTTGCATTCCTGACAATGAAGAGATTAAGAAGATGATTCTTGAAGAGAGTCACAGAAGTAGTTTGAGTATTCATCCAGGAGCTACGAAGATGTATCATGATTTGAAGAAGTTGTTTTGGTGGTCTGGATTGAAGCGAGATGTGGCACAGTTTGTGTATTCCTGTTTAGTGTGTCAGAAGTCGAAGATTGAGCATCAGAAACCGGCTGGCATGATGGTATCTTTAGATGTGCCAGAGTGGAAGTGGGATAGTATATCCATGGACTTTGTGACGAGTTTGCCGAATACTCCTAGAGGGAATGACGCCATTTGGGTTATTGTTGATAGATTGATGAAGTCGGCTCATTTTCTACCGATTAATATTAGTTTTCCTGTTGCCCAGTTGGCAGAGATTTATATCAAGGAGATTGTGAGGTTGCATGGTGTTCCTTCGAGCATTGTATCCGATAGAGATCCAAGATTTACTTCTAGATTTTGGAAAAGTTTGCAAGAGGCCTTGGGTTCTAAGTTGAGATTGAGTTCGGCGTATCATCCGCAGACAGATGGGCAGTCGGAGAGGACAATTCAGTCGCTAGAGGATTTGTTGAGAGTTTGTGTTCTTGAGCAAGGAGGAACTTGGGACAGTCATCTTCCGTTAATCGAGTTCACATACAATAATAGTTATCATTCTAGTATTGGAATGGCACCTTTTGAGGCTTTGTATGGTCGGAGGTGCAGAACTCCGTTGTGTTGGTTTGAGTCAGGTGAAAGAGTGGTCTTAGGGCCGGAGATTGTTCAGCAAACTACTGAGAAAGTTAAGATGATTCAAGAGAAAATGAAAGCGTCGCAGAGTCGACAAAAGAGTTACCATGATAAGCGAAGGAAAGATCTTGAGTTCCAGGAAGGAGACCACGTGTTTTTGAGAGTCACCCCAGTGACTGGTGTTGGGCGTGCTTTGAAGTCAAAGAAGTTGACTCCGAGATTTATTGGACCGTACTAGATATCGGAAAGGGTTGGAACGGTGGCGTACCGAGTTGGGTTACCACCGCATCTTTCGAATTTGCATGATGTTTTCCATGTGTCGCAACTTCGGAAGTATGTTCCGGATCCATCTCATGTGATTCAGAGTGATGATGTGCAAGTTAGAGACAACCTTACGGTGGAGACTTTACCGGTAAGGATTGATGATCGGAAAGTGAAGACGTTGAGAGGCAAGGATATACCTCTCGTTAGAGTCGTTTGGTCGGGAGCAACTGGTGAAAGCTTGACTTGGGAGCTCGAGAGTAAGATGCTGGAGTCTTATCCAGAGTTATTTGCATGAGGTAATTTTCGAGGACGAAAATCTTTTAAGTGGGGGAGAGTTGTAACGCCCACTTTCGTTTTATTATTTATTTAAATCGAGTTTAGGTGATTATATTATATTTATATCATATATGTGTGATTTTGGTATGTTTTGATGATTTAGTTGATTTATGAGATAAGATATGATTTTTGTGGATTTAATAAGGTTAAGAGACTTATTTTATTGTTAAACAAAATAAGATTTGAAAATAAAATAAAATATTTAGTTGTGGGTTAGTTTTGGATTTTAGAGAGTTATGTGGGAGAAAGAGTAAATAAGATAAGATTTGTTGGGAGTATAAATAGGGAACAAGGTTTAGAAAGGCAGTAACGCTTCAGACCTTTGGGAGAGAAAAAGAAACGCACGCGTGAAAGAGAAGAGAAGGAGGGAGTGCTGCGATTTTGTCTTCTAAACCAGGTAAGGGTGAGACTAATAATTCTGTAATATTGATTAGCATAGTTTTGATGATCAATTAACAAGAAATAGGATTGAATTAAGAGAATGAGGAAACTAGGTCAAAACCTTAGAAATTGATGAATTAATGGTTAGAATAGGCCTAATTGACGTAGAAAGTGTTCCTAGACCTTAGATTGTGTTTAGGATGAATTCTGAAATCAGTATTATGCTTAAGACCTTGAGACTTGCGAGATTTTTGAGAAAATAGTAAGTCTGGCCGCGGCGACATTCATCGCTCGCCACGGTGAGCAGTGATCCTCGCCCCGCGAGTGATGAGCTTCATCGCTCGCCACGGCGAGTACTTATCCCCGCCTCGCGAGTTGCTTCTTGCAGCTCGCCATAGCGAGCTAGTTCACTCGCCATAGCGAGTTAGGTCTGTTGGTGCGTAGGTTGTTCAGCTTTGACCTTAGTAATCCCTGAATGCCCTTGAGATACCTGATCATGATTGATACCTTTTAGGTTTGGTTGTGAACCAAGAATTGAGCCCAGAATAGCTTAGTTAGGAGCTGGTCTACTCGCCATAGCGAGCAGACATACTCGCCTCGCGAGCACTACCAGGTTGGAGTTTGTGAGAGTTAGTGTGACCTGCTTCGTGTGATTGATTGAGAGATGATCCCTGAGTGTTTAATAGACCTAGTGGTAATGTTGAGAGTAATGTGTAGAGCTGTTTAAGGTGTGGTTGGGTTGAGTGAGCAAGAATTTAAGCATTAAATCTTATGCAAATATGATAAAGTTTATATTGCTTTGAATAGTAATTGATATGATGATATCATTCTGTTTTGATGTTAAATTATGCTGCTGATGTTATTAAACTGAATCTCTATGATATATGTATATATTATATATACCATGATAAGTTATTGTTTAGCTCCAACTTTTTGGATGCACGTTGATAAGGTGATTAAGGATATTGTTGATTGAATTGAGTTCATGCATTAGCATACATTGAGCTTAGTCCTCACCATGATAGGAGCTTTGTCCTCCGCACGTTTATTAGGAGCTTTGTCCTCCGCACGTTTTAAAAGTATATTAATACTTATGATGAAGGTTGGTACCACATGCATATAAGGAGTCTAAGAGCATTGTTGCATTGTTGTGTCTAAATGATGCATTATTGATGAAGGTTGATTATGTGACTACGTGCTAATTGTTGTTTAATTATGAAAAGAATGTTAAGAATGTTTGATGTTAATTATTATTCTAAATTATGTTGATTAATATTATTTTGTTATGAAATCTCACCCCTTCTGCTGGAATTGCCGCCTTGTGGGCAAGTGCAGGTGATCGTGCTTAGTGTGCAGTTGCTTCGTGAGTGGCCTTACCTCACTGTGTCGTCTAGGTCGCTCTGATACGTAACGGGATGGGGTTGTATTATATGCATGCTTCATTCTTTTATGAGGATCTTTATGTTATGTTACTTTAATGAAACTAACTCTTTTGAGACATTTTGTGGGGCCTGCGTGCCAAATGTTTTATGAATTATAAGTATTTTTCCGCTGCTATATTTTGAAGTTATTCCGTTAAATTATTATTTAACCGTTTATGGATTAAGTTTTATGTGATATCCCGTTGCTATGTTCGCGTACTCTGATAGGTGTTTTATGAAATTTTTATGTTGGGAAAACGGGGTGTTACAATTAGGACTATGTCAATGAGTGGACTTCCTTGAGAGATAGAGTGGATCACATGATGTGTGAACTTCAAAAGTTGTATCTAGAAGCTCATGACAAAGCTTTAATTGAGCTACAAAACTAGTTCAAGGAAGTTGTTAAGAATATGGAGGAGATAAACATCAACAGGAATCAGAAGCTGTATCTTTCAGACACACCTATCTTCATGGACGCTTCAAGCATCATTTCCTCAAGTGTGAAGTATGAAGATCCTGATATTAAGTGGTTAACTAAACTCCTGATTAAGTCTGATGCTCCTATTCTTGAGAAGCTTCAGAAAGACTCTGCTTTGGAAAAGGAAAACAAGGAGCTGAAGAAAGCATTGTTTGAGCAAAGATTGTTGACTGATGAACTTCAAAAGAAGCTGATTGCTCAACAAGAAGAAGCAAAAGCAAGGGAAGAAGCAGTTGTCAAGAATTATAGTAATCTTAAGGAATCCATGGAGAAGCAAGCTGATAAGACAAATAACATGATGCAAGAAATGATGGAAATGATGAAGAGACAAGCCAATCCTTAGATTGCACACCTAAATAGCTAGTTTACTTTATGTTTTATTTTGTGCATCTGACAATGTTTATGCTTCTGACTATGTTTATGCTTCTGTTCATTTTTTTCTTCTAAACTGCTATTAACTGTCTTCTAAATAGAATATTTTCTCACTATGTTTTTCTCATCTCTTCTTTTTGTCTATATTTTATCTTTTTGTTGATGATAAAAGGGGGAGTAGATGTATAGTATTTATAGGCTTTGAGCCCCATTAATTTAATTTTTAATCAAGTTAAATTAATAGGACTTTCTTCTCATCTCTTAGTCTTTTAATGTGAGTTAATTCTGAGTGTTTTACGCTTTTAATGATGAATTTAATTAACATGGATAGAACTCAGGGGGAGCTTACAAACCTCATACCCTTAAAGTCAACTTGTTAATTAGATTAACAACAATTGAACATTTTTTAAATACTAGTGTTTGTCATCATCAAAAAGGGGGAGATTGTTGGAACAAAATGTGTTTAACTTTACCCTTTGAGTTTTGATGATAACAAAGTATTAAAAGATTGTCAATTGGATATGCTAATATTTGTTCAAGTGTGCAAGACCATAGACAAAAAATTTAGTGTCTCTTTTAAAACATAGGTTTCCGGGAGAATAAATGAGAGCAATGGAATCAACAAGAAAGAAGCTTGAAGCACCTCACCAGAAGCACATCTCACCAGAAGCAAATTTCATCAGAAGTTCTGAAGATCATCAGGAGCTAAAGATCATCAGAAGCTGAAAGAATTGAAGCTTCAAAAGGTTGTTCAAAGAATCTAATCACGCCTATTATTGCAGAAGACTAAAAGGATGAAGCAACGGCCAATTCAAATGGTTTTGAAGTCATTGGTTGATTATTTGTTGAAGAGAGTTGAAAAAGGGCAATTGTACGAAGTGTACAACCATTATCTCCACTACTCTGTTTTGTCTTTGGAACAAGACAAGAATAACATATATGCCTGCACCAGTGTTCCTCCAGACTTCAAATGGATTTGAAATTGATCCTTCATAGGACAATAACCAAATCAGGCAAAAGTTCATTGGTGATTTGATCAAGCTTCAAACGACTCTTTTTGATGTGCTGGCAATAACAACGTCTCTTTCACACCTCTATATAAAGGAGTGAAGACTTAGAGAATGGCAAGACTCATACAACAATTTAGAAGTGTCAAAACTCTACTGAAATTGTTCTTCACATCAAAGTTCACTAAGAATTTCTTATCAACTTTCATATCTTAGAAATTCTAGAGTCTTAAGAGTCTATATCTGATTTGTATTATGACCACCACTAATTGTATATCAAGTGTTCAATCTCAAACAAATTTCTTTGTAATTCTGTTTGATTAGAAGTCTCTTGCAATTGTGCTTGAGCATAGGAAGTCTCTTGATCTAGTTCTTTAGAATAGGAAATCTCTTGCAGTTGTGCTTGAGTAGTTTGAAGTCTCTTGCTAGTTTTAGCAGTGAGCAGTTGTAATCAGATATTACATTTTTTTAGTGAACTCTCCTTGGAAGTGCAAGGGGGACAGGACTACTTTCGTTTTATGGAAGGAACCTGTATAATTGCTTTGTGTCTTTCTTCTCTCTTTCTGTTTTTATCCGCTGCATTTAGATTCCGAACCTCACCTCAGAAGTTGATTTTTATCTGCTTCTGAACAGTGACTTCAGTAGGAGAAAACGAAGAAACCTTCAAAGGTTCTAACAAGAATCCAAAGAATCAATGTGATTGAAGCAAAACATGTACTTAATAGCAAAAATTTCAAGAAGTTAGATATGAAGGAAGTGTGGTTTTATTGCTGTAAAACGTTTGCTTACTATGAAAGAGATTGTTACTATAACAAAGACTCCAATTTAAGTGATAAAATTGAAGGACAGTTTTCACATGCTGGAAGCAATGATTCAGATCAAGTTTTACTAATGGCTAATACACAATTGGCACAAGATAATGCCAATGGGTTATATATGAGGGTATGAGGTACATTCTCGTGAAGAGAAAAGATGGTAAAGAAGCAATCATTAGTGCTATGTTATATGTTCCTTCCATGTCACGCAATCTGATAAGTTTAGGTCAATTACTTGAAAAGAACTACACTATGAAGCTAGAGAATTTGGATTTGAAAGTATTTGATGCTGAAACGAGGTTGATTTTGAAAGCATCATTGTCTAACAACAAAAATTTAAAATCACAATCAATATGCTTGATCATCCATGCCTTAACTCAACAATTACAAGTCATCATAATTGGATTAGGCAACAAAGATATGGTCACTTGAATTTCGAACGCTTGAACATGCTGAATAAGGCCAGAAGCATGCTCCAAGCTAAGAGTATGCCAAACAAATTTTGCAGTGAAGTTGTATCTATTGTTGCACATATCATCAATAGGTTATGATTCTTAGCTTATCACTCAACTGGTGTTTACAACTTATACCCACCAAATTAAAATAAGGTGGTTATAGAAATCAAGGATTGAAAGAATTAGAATAGTGGTGGCCATAGCAGCGTATAAAGGCTGAAAGATCCATCAACTTAATGTGGAGTATGTATTCTTGAATGGTCCATTAGACGAAGAAGTATATGTCAAAGAACCACCAGGATTTTAGATCAAAGGTTAAGAAGGGAAGGTGTATAAACTGAGAAAAGCAACGTACGGCCTGAAACAAAAGAAATGATGGTTTTCTCAAAAACTTAGGTTTCACCAAATCAATGTATGAGCATGTTAAAAGTTCTAATGTGAAGAATCAAGTAATTCTATGATTGCATGTAGATGACTTGCTTATCACAGAATCAAACGAAGATGAATTAGTAAAATTCAAAGCTATCTTGAAACTTGATTTTGAGATGTCTGATTTATGGAACCTGTCATATTTCTTCGGAATGGAGTTTGTGAACACAAAATGAGGAGTTTTCTTGCATCATAAGAAATATGTTGAAGACATTCTAAAGAAGTTCATAATCAGTAACTGTAATCTTGCAATTATTCCTATGAAAACAGGTATTAAGCTGAGCAAAGAAACAAATAATGAACCTGTAAATGATACATTTTACATGAAAATCATTGGTTCCCTCATATATATGTGTAATACAAGTCCTTATATCAATCAAAATGTCGGCATAGTAAGTAGGTTTATGGAGCGATGTAAAACATGTCACCTTATATATGCTAAGAGGATTCTAAGGTACATCAAAGACACAATTGAATATGGATACTCTAATAAGAATGCGGTAATATATGGATACTCAGACACAAATAGGAGAGGAGATCAAGATTATCTTTTCATGATTAGTGCAACTTCAATCTCGTAGAGTTCAAAGAAGCAGAAAATAGTGGTTTTGTCATCGTGTGAAGTTGAGTATTGTTCACATATGTAAACACAAGTTAATTACAACAGGTGAGCTGCTCAGTGAAACGTCCTAGGTGGAGTCTCGAGAGCACTCTTAAGAAGTATATGAATAATACACTATTTTCACTACCCGAAGTCCCCATCCTCAACCATCTATATGTCCTCTTTTATAGTCATCAAAATGTTGGTCTAATGGGCCTTTCTCTTATCATTCAAAGCCCATTAAATTGTGATCTAGAGCCTCCCATTGGTTGCCTACTTTCTGTACGGCCGCGCGTGGACTAGGGTACAACTCATCCGTACCAGGCGCATGGAGTCGTGACGCATTGATCGTCCGTACAAGACACATGGTATTAAGCAAAGATGCGCTGAGCTAGCTAGCTTGACTTGAACAGCCAAACCAGTGTTAACTGAAGACGTGTTGAGTTGAGCTGAGCATGGTGGGGGGTAGAGCTGAGTTGAGTTGAGCATGCTGGAGGGTTGAGTTGAGCTGAGCATGCTAGAAGGGTAGAGCTGAGTTGAGCATGCTGGAGGGGTAGAACTGAGTTGAACATGCTGGAAGGGTAGAGCTGAGTTGAGCATGCTGGACGGGTAGAGCTGAGTTGAGCATGCTGGACGGATAGAGCTGAACTAAACATGCTGGAGGGGTAGAGCTGAGTTGTACATGTTGAAAGGTATAGTTCATGTGACCTGAACAATCAAGTTGAGCTAGGCATGATAAGGTCGAGCTCATGTGACATGGATGATCAAGCCGAGCTAAGCACGTTGAAGGTTGAGCTCATGTGACCTGGACGATCCGGTTGAGTTGGACATGTTGAATAGTCCATGTAAAGTAGAGTCTATATGGTATGGTCATCCATACTAGTCCACAGTCCACCAAACGTTAAGCCTATCAAGGCGTAGACGTTTGTTCTTCACAAGGTCGACCCGCACCAGTCTACAGTCCACCAAGCGTCAAGCCTGTCACGGTGTAGACGTTTGTTCTTAACATGGTCGACCTATACCAGTCCACAGTCTACTAAGCGTTAAGCCTGTCAAGGCGTAGACGTTTGTTCTTCACAAGGTCGACCCGCACCAGTGCACAGTCCACCAAGCGTCAAGCCTGTCAAGGTGTAGACGTTTTTCTTAACATGGTCGACCTATACCAATCCACAGTCTACCAAGCGTTAAGCCTGTCAAGGCGTAGACGTTTTTTCTTCAAAAGGTCGACCCGCACCAGTTCACAGTCCACCAAGCGTCAAGCCTGTCAAGGTGTAGACGTTTGTTCTTAACATGGTCGACCTATACCAGTCCACAGTCTACCAAGCGTTAAGCCTGTCAAGGCGTAGACGTTTGTTCTTCACAAGGTCGACCCGCACCAGTTCACAGTCCACCAAGCGTCAAGCCTGTCAAGGTGTAGACGTTTGTTCTTAACATGGTCGACCTATACCTGTCCACAGTGCACCAAGCATCAAGCCTGTCAAGGTGTAGACGCTTGTTCTTAACAGGGTCGACCTATGCCAGTCCACATGGCTGGTAGGCTCCTCCCCCTCTCTTAGTTTTCGATCTACAGCGAATTCCAAACTTTAGCTAAGATTTTCTCTCCTTAAAATTGAGTTATTACATGTTAGAGTTTCAATTGGAATCACTTTAGCTAAATTGTGATCAGAAGAAAAAGAAGATTGAGAACATGAATGACTCTTTTCTCTAGGAGTTTGAAGATATTTGCACGCGTTCTTTTAGATGGTTGAGGTGCTACACCATATCACTAACCTTACAAGAGTGAACCTAAACATGTTGTCATAGCTTCATTTGTTGTAATGAGTTGATCCCTAATTCATTTAGACGGAAGTAATCTTTTGAGGAGAGCTCAACATAACACTTTGATATGTTAAGTTCTACTTCACTACTATTTTGCTTTGTATTATTTATGACTCTTATTAATATGATTAAGTAAGTTGAGCACACCTAAGAAGATTGAAGGCGTAGCTCTGCTCGGCCACCCTTATTTGGACGTCAAGGAAAACCTCTAACGGATCCATCCCTATAATCGTAAATTTTTTCGTGGGTCGGGTCTACATCGCTACTCGTCCAGGTTATGAGGTGTAGCTCCGCTCGACCACCCTTATTAGGACGTCAAGGAGAGTCTCTAACAGATCTCTCCCTATAACGTAGATTTGCCTAAGGGTTGGGTCTTTACCGATACTCGCTTAGGTCTTGAAGGCGTAGCTATGCTCGGCTACCCTTATTAAGACGTCAAGGATTGTCTCTAACGGATCAATCCCTATATCGTAGATATGCCTAAGGGTCGGGTCTATACCGATACTCGCTTAGGTCTTGAAGGCGTAGCTCTGCTCGGCTACCCTTATTAAGACGTCAAGGAAAGTCTCTAACAGATCTCTCCCTATAACATAGATTTGCCTAAGGGTCGGGTCTATATCGATACTCGCTTAGGTCTTGAAGGCGTAGCTCTGCTCGGCTACCCTTATTAAGACGTCAAGGATTGTCTCTAATGGATCAATCCCTATAACGTAGATTTGCCTAAGGGTCGGGTCTATACCGATACTCGCTTAGGTCTTGAAGGCGTAGCTCTGCTCGGCTACCCTTATTAAGACGTCAAGGATTGTCTCTAACGGATCAATCCCTATAACGTAGATTTTCCTAAGGGTCGGGTCTATACCGATACTCGCTTAGGTCTTGAAGGCGTAGCTCTGCTCGGCTACCCTTATTAAGACGTTAAGGAAAGTCTCTAACAGATCTCTCCCTATAACATAGATTTGCCTAAGGGTCGGGTCTATATCGATACTCGCTTAGGTCTTGAAGGCGTAGCTCTGCTCGGCTACCCTTATTAAGACGTCAAGGATTGTCTCTAATGGATCAATCCCTATAACGTAGATTTGCCTAAGGGTCGGGTCTATACCGATACTCGCTTAGGTCTTGAAGGCGTAGCTCTGCTCGGCTACCCTTATTAAGACGTCAAGGATTGTCTCTAACGGATCAATCCCTATAACGTAGATTTTCCTAAGGGTCGGATCTATACCGATACTCTCTTAGGTCTTGAAGGCGTAGCTCTGCTCGGCTACCCTTATTTGGACGTCAAGGAAAGTCTCTAACGGATCTCTCCCTATAATGTAGATTTGCCTAAGGGTCGGGTCTATACCGATACTCGCTTAGGTCTTGAAGGCGTAGCTCTGCTCGGCTACCCTTATTAAGACATCAAGGATTGTCTCTAACGGATCAATCACTATAACGTAGATTTGCCTAAGGGTCGGGTCTATACCGATACTCGCTTAGGTCTTGAAGGCGTAGCTCTGCTCGGCTACCCTTATTAAGACGTCAAGGAGAGTCTCTAACGGATCTCTCCCTATAACATAAGTTCTTCTGAGGGTCGGGTCTATACCGATACTCGCTCAGGTCTTGAAGGAGTGGCTTTACTCGACCGCCCTTATTAAGACGTCAAGGAGAGTCTCTAACGGATCTCTCCCTATAACATATGCTTGAATGTATCCTGCAGAAAATGGCGCTAATTCAAAATTATAAAAATTAGAAGAAAATTACAATGATCCATATAACTGTAGTGTTCAAAGGAGTGGAGTTTTCTTCCCATGGATTTCTTTTCTTCGGGACCTCAAGCTCTGGTCGGCTTCCTCGATCTGGTTGGACATTTCTTAGCAACCCTTCTCCGCCTAGCCTTTTCAGCACCCTTTCTCGGCGGTCTTCATTTGTTTGTTACTTGCTTCATGTCTCCCTAGATCCCTACTCTTGAAAAATCTCCTCGGCTTCAATATGCTTCTTCGCCGTCATCTGAATCTTGTCCATGGTGATTGACTTGCGCAAAGTTAAAGCTTCAGTGAAAGTTCCAAAGCTCGTACCCTTCTCAACGGCCATGCCAATAATATATTTGTTAGGCTATGTCATCTTGAGAGTGGCGGTGTTGAAACGAGCGAGATAACTCTTCAAAGATTTCTCTAAACACTTTTAGGCAGCTCTGCAATCCACTTATGTGCTACACCGTTTAAAGTTCCTGCAAAAATTTTGCAGTTCAATGTATCATCTACTCCACTTATGAACATCTGTGTTTGGAAGGTTGAGACGTGACTGTGCAGATCACTAGTCCCATCATAGGAATCTATGGCGGGCACCCGAAAGTGAAGAGGGATAACCACCTATTGAACTTGTGTTAACAGTGGTTGGAAAACCTTAGATATTAGTCAGATAGTTTCAGCTCCGGTGACATTGCTTCTTAAGAGCTCAAGCTGCTCCTTCAACTCCCTCTCTCTAGTCTACATCTGATGTCTGAGCTCGCACTCTCGATCTTCCAGTTGTTGTTTCAGCTCGACCTCCCGACCTCGGGCTTCAACTTGAAGGCGATGATGTTTGTCATTTTGTTTTTGTTGTTCGACATTCTGCTCTTGAAGTTCACGCACTGCCTCGAGCAGCTAAGCTAGTTGGGGATTGGCGTCGCCTTCCAGCTCGGATCCGGACGTGCTCCGAGTTGGTTTGCGTCCTACCATGATGATAGGTTTGTTGAAAATGGAGCTAGGTCGTTGGAAAGTTTTACCGTAGCCCCGCGGTGGGCGCCAATGTTCACGTAAGTAAACACAAGTTAATTACAACAGGTGAGCTGCTCAGTGAAACGTCATAGGTGGAGTCTCGAGAGCACTCTTAAGAAGTATATGAATAATACACTGTTTTCACAACCCGAATTCCCCCTCCTCAACCATCTATATGTCCCCTTTTATAGTCATCAAAATGTTGGTCAATGGGCCTTTCTCTTATCATTCAAAGCCCATTAAATTGTGATCCAGAGCCTCCCATTGGTTGCCTGCTTTCTGTACGGCCGCGCGTGGACTAGGGTACAACTCATCTGTACCAGGCGCGTGGAGTCGTGACGCATTGATCGTTCGTACAAGACACATGGTATTAAGCGAAGACGCACTGAGCTGGCTGGCTTGACTTGAACAGCCAAACCAGTGTTAACTGAAGACGTGTTGAGCTGAGCTGAGCATGGTGGGGGGTAGAGCTGAGTTGAGTTGAGCATGCTGGAGGGTAGAGCTGAGCTGAGCATGCTAGAAGGGTAGAGCTGAGTTGAGCATGCTGGAGGGGTAGAGCTGAGTTGAACATGCTGGAAGGGTAGAGCTGAGTTGAGCATGCTAGACGGGTAGAGCTGAGTTGAGCATGTTGGACGGGTAGAGCTGAGTTGAGCATGCTGGACGGATAGAGTTGAGCATGCTGGAGGGGTAGAGCTGAGTTGAGCATGTTGGACGGGTAGAGCTGAGCATGCTGGACGGGTAGAGCTGAGTTGAGCATGCTGGACGGGTAGAGCTGAGTTGAGCATGCTGGACGGGTAGAGCTGAGTTAAGCATGCTGGAGGGGTAGAGCTGAGTTGAGCATGCTGGACGGGTAGAGCTGAGTTGAGTATGTTGGAGGGGTAGAGCTGAGTTGAGCATGCTGGACGGGTAGAGCTGAGTTGAGCATGCTGGACGGGTAGAGCTGAACTGAACATGCTGGAGGGGTAGAGATGAGATGTACATGTTGAAGGGTTTAGTTCATGTGACTTGAACAATCAAGTTGAGCTAGGCATGATAAGGTCGAGCTCATGTGACATGGATGATCAAGCCGAGCTAAGCACGTTGAAGGTTGAGCTCATGTGACCTGGACGATCCGGTTGAGTTGGACATGTTGAATAGTCCATGTAAAGTAGAGTCTATATGGTATGATCATCCATACTAGTCCAAGTATGTTGCAGCTTCTTATGCTGCATGTCATGCATTGTGGATAGAAATGCTACTTGAATTAGAACTTAATGTATTTTAAGCTGATCGAATCAAGCTAGTTGTTGATAACAATTCAGCAATTGATTTAGATAATCACCCTATGAGCCATGGAAGAAATAAGAACATTGAGAGGAAATTATATTCTCAAAGAGACCGGGTGAATAAGAAGAAGCTAGAATTGGAGTATTGCAAGACAGAGATGCAAAATGCAGATATATTTGCTAAACCATTGAAGTCAAATACGAATTATGAGGACTATTTCGATATAATAAAATCAATAATTCATAATTGTTGATAGTAACTTGTGTTACAAGTTGGCTTAGAAAGTTTGTTAGTTTGTTGAGAAACTTTAGCAAACGTAGTTAAGCAATGTGCAAGTGTATATGAACAAAACACTTCAATGCAAAATATTGTAATATCTGTTCACATTGAATAAACAAAGAAGCTTTTACATTCAAAATTCAATTTCTCTCCTTTTCTCTCTTTGTTCCTCTTTCACATTTCCTTTGATATTCATCACCAATAAGAATTCATCCTAACAATAGCTACTCGTTTTTCTCTATTATTTTTCTTATTTCTGTTGGTATTTTGAAACTAAATAAAAATTTAAAAGGTTAATAAATAGGAATATCAAGAATCTAACTAAACACATATGTGGGAACAATATTCACAGTAATAAGATTCCTAAGAAAGCTAATTCCAAAAATAAATTTTGAAATCATGAGACAAATACACCCTAGATCTTTGAACTATTTAAAAAAATTTAAATAGGTTCATGAACTTAAAGGATCTAGAGTAAATTACACTCCCCTCCCCTCAAAGATGCTTGAATTACACTTCCCTCCCCTCTTATGTTAAAATATACATTCCCCTCCCCTCTTATTCAAAACATATTAGAGAAAAATACATTTCTCTCCCCTAAGAAAAGCTTGAATTACATTCCCCTCCCCTCTTATGTTAAAATCTACACTTTACTCCCTCAATATATATTTTTTTATTTTTAATAATCTTGCAAAAAAATAATAATCTAATACACTTCGAAAATAATAGTATTGTAGGTCTATTTTAACATAATAAAAAATTGAATACATATTTTTTTGCTATTTTTTATTCACAATTTCATTAACATGTAGTTTTAAACCCTATTATAAAATATGAAACAAGCCAAAATAAAATTAAAATATGTGAAAAATTACTAACGACAATAAACCATGGTTATTTAAAAATTAATTTTAAACTCTAAATTATAAAATCAATAGCAAAATATTTAAATTTAATTATCATTAACATTTAAATTATAAAGAAATGAATTAATTTTTCTTAAAGGGTGGTTTAAAATTAATATATATCATAAAAATATTTATTTATGTTAAAATAGATTAAAGTGTAATGTATATTTAATTATCAAGGGAGGGGGTTGTAATTCAAGCATCTTATAAGGGAGGGGAGTGTAAATTTTATTTTTCAAGGGAGGAAATTGTATATTTTAACATAAGAGGGGAGGGGAGTGTATTTCAAGCATCTTTGAGGGGAGGGGAGTGTAATTTACTCAAGGATCTATCTGAAAACAAACATAAGACCCGGAGAGGTATTTGGCCTAATTTTTAATTGAGTCTACGAATTTATCAAAAATATATTATTAATTCAATAAACAAAACTTATTTTGGTTGAGTTTCTAACTCTTGTACAAAATATGTTGCGTTACGAGAGTCTAGCTCTATCTCTCAAATTTGAAGTGGATTTTATGTTGTAACAGCACAATGCAGTAACAGATTTTAGCCATCCGATCTTAAATGGATTACCGAGGTCGTTTGTAGTTAATTTTGTAACTATGTAATATAAACCGTCCGATCTCAAATCAACAACCGAGATTGTCTACAGTGCAAATTGTTTACGGCAAGCAATCTTGGTCACTCAAATCTATCCTCTGTTGTAAGTGAAAAATATTATTGCATCAATTTGTGAAAAATAAATTTTATATGCTACCATCGGTAAAAAAATAAAAAAATTATAAGCTGCGCGATCTTTTAACTATGTTCATGCAAAGGTGCAGAAAATATTGAGGAAGTAAAAAAGATGGGATCAACGCTTTTAGTTTTATTTTTGTTCTCATATATATATAACAATAATATTTGCAAGTTGATTTTTTATTTTTTTTAAGAATTTGCAAGTTGATGTTATGATGTGTATGTGTATCATCATGTTCTGTCATCTTTCTATATGTAACATTCACAAAGTCCTCACATTACATGTCCTTAGCTTTCCCTTGAATTCCAACCTCATAATCATTAACTTCACCAACTCATCATAACTGTTCTATTAAAGCCACAAAAAACGGAAAAAACACACACACATTGGTATAACAAGTTAAAAATAACAACATATATAGTTTACATTCTTTCACTTCTTCCTCTGCGGCTTTTTCCTTCCTTCCTAAATAAAATGGCTTCAACTTCAATTTCATTTCTGTTTTTTCTTTTGTCTATGTTTTCAGCAACAGTTTCATCCCTCACATGTTCAACTCAAAAACTAACAGGAACAAAAGTAGTCTATCCAAACTGCATAGACCTCCCCGTATTAAATTCCTTCCTCCACTACACCCATGACCCATCAAACTCCACCATCTCGGTGGTCTTCGTTGCAACCCCGCCAACTCCAGGCGGTTGGATATCCTGGGGAATAAACCCAACCGCCACAGGAATGGTCGGGGCGCAGGTGATTGTGGCATTTAAAAACAATACGGTGATGGCGATGAAAACGTTGGACCTTAAATCTTACAAGGTTTTTATTCCTGGGAAGCTTTCTTTTGATGTTTGGGATATAAAAACTGAGGAAGACGGTGGTTTGATGAAGATTTTTGCCACCGTTAAGGTTCCGGTTAATGTTACCGCCATTAACCATGTTTGGCAAGTGGGCCCTTCTGTAACGGCGGGAATGATTGCTCCACATGATTTTAATCTACCTAATCTAAATTCAAAAGGGAGACTTAGCTTGAATGGAGCCAAAGATGATGATGCTACTTTCGATTCTGTCACCAAGAAGAAAAATGTGAGTTTTTAGTTCTCTTTTTTGGTCTATATTTAGTGTTATTGTGTGGGTTTTTTCTTTTGACAGCATATTAATGTGTGATTTTGTTGAATGATGACAGATTCATGGAGTAGTAAATATAGTGAGTTGGGGTATTTTGTTTCCCCTTGGAGTTATCATAGCAAGATATATGAAAATATTTCCATCGGCGGATCCAGCTTGGTTCTATATTCATATTGGTTGCCAACTATCTGCTTATATTATTGGAGTTGCCGGTTGGGGAACTGGCTTGAAACTTGGAAGTGAATCAGAAGGGATTCAATTCAGTAGTCATCGCAATATTGGAATTACCCTCTTTTGTCTTGCCACTATACAGGTAACAATCAACATTTTCTAATTTTTATTTTATCACAAACTGATGGATGCACGATATTATATTTTGCAGATTTTTGCATTGTTCCTAAGGCCAAACAAGGATCACAAATATAGATTTTACTGGAATATCTATCACTATAGCTTTGGATACGCTATAATTATCCTTGCGATCGTCAACATATTCAGAGGCTTCGATATCTTGAATCCCGAAGAGAAATGGAAATTAGCTTACATTATATTGATCATCGCATTGGCCGTAATTGCCTTGTTATTGGAAGCAATCACATGGAGTGTTGTATTGAAGAGAAATCGTAAAAACTCCAACAAAACCTATGATGGATACAACAACAATGGACAAAACATGCAACAACCCATCCACATATAAATCATGTCAGCAGATTTAGCTTTGCATCTCATAGATTCATTCTGATTTTCCAATACCTTCTCTTGATTGGATTCTTTTTTCCACTTTTTTTGGTACTATTTATCATGTAGTTTGTGTAATGCTTGCTTTCATAGTGTTTTTTTTAGGTTCTAGTTTTAGAGTACATATTTTTCAGTCTCTATAATTATGTTAGTGAAAAGTTTTACTATGCTTGGGTTTCTACCAGGATATATTATGTTTCCTCTACATATATATGCTTTTGCTTTTTAATTAATCCTTTATTCAAGGTTCAGTTATTGCAATTAATCTTTTCCTCTCAGCATGGAAACCAGTCTTCTATGTCAATACGCATGGAATTCTTTGGTATATAGGCACTAGGCAACAAAAAGGAACTTAGTGAACTTCATTGATCTTTTCTAAAAATGGTGTAGGATACATATACAAGTTACCTTCATGAGAACCTTATCCATGAGATACAAGTTATCTTCTAAAAATGTGTATTTATACCATGTATTTACTACAAAACTATAGTAATGGAAATTGTCATTTATTCAAAGAAATAGAGAGGTTCTGAACTCTAAAAACTGTCACTTATTTTGTTTTATTTAGTAAATCTAAATTGTCGTCACAACCAAATTGTTGTTATTAAGTGGTTAATGTCATTTGTTTAGAACGAATATTTTGAAGAATTCAAATTTTAATCCTGATTGCATCAATCATTTGTCAAATTTTATTTACCTCTCAGACGAATTTTAGATTATAATAATCATTTTTCCCTTAAAATTATAGGGTTAGACCAAATAGAAAAGATAAGATTGAATTATATTATTGATATTGCAGTAAAATGTAAGCAAAGGAAAATGATTTTCTCCAGTCAGATAGTGACCGTAGAATGATATCAGTCGTATCTGTTAAAACAGTTTTTATTTCACTTCTGATCTTTTAATATTCACAATCCGATTTCAATCGTCTGGCCAACAACACTCTGACTGCGTGACTGCGTGACTGTGTTATCTGCCCGACTGCAGAGAATCATGGTCCGTATGCAGATGCAACACTTAATTTGTCTAAAAAAGTACTCATGGTGTTCTTTAAGGACCACTAAAAACAAGATTTTATAAAAATTTGTGTATTCAAAGCATAGAAATTTGTAATATTTAACTTTTTTAAAAGAATAATTCTTAAATTTGAGATCATTAAATAGTGTACCGAAGACACTCGTTAGCAAAGACCCAATAAACCACCAAAACTACACTTTCACCATATTAAAACTCTTTCCTAAAGTGTAAGATGAGGTAACAGTGACAAACCACAAAGCATGCTAATATTTTTATAAATTGACAATGATAAGGTAACATAGCTATTGCCTTTTAAGTCTTTTTTGGAGAGTTAGTGCCTTATAAATTTTAGAACTCTTATTTGGAAAAAGCATGGATCAGAATTTAGTCCTAACTCATCTTTCGTTACCACAAGCAATGTGATTTTTCCTATCAATACAAGTTTGTTCCTCTATGCAAATTCTAAAACTAATTATAGTACATTTGTGTAAAAGTTGGTAAAGCTAATCCTTTATATGATACTGACTTCCACTATGATGCTAATCTAATCAATCATAACTCTTAACAATAATTTCACGTACTTTATTACACTAAAAGATATAAATGTGGAGTCGCAAAGCTTTACACAATTCAAATTAAAATTACCAACTAGCTTTTGAGAAAGAGTAAGGTTAATTAAGATCACTTTTTAAGACTTTAGATAGTAGTTTTTACAAAATTTGTGCATTTCAATGTATTTAAAATTGAAATATTAGATTATATATATATATATATATATATTGTCATTCCTAAAAAAAAGTTTCTTAATTTCTTAAAGAATGTCCTTAAAACACTTACCAAAGACCCTTTGAAAAAAAAAACTAGCTTTTGAGAATTTGCTTGAATTGTCGGAAGTTATAATGAAGGTGGAGATAATCTTGGCTTGGTCATATGAGGGACCTTATTATTAGTAAATTGACAACAAAGGTGCTACTTTTGCTTAACGTTAAACATTTGGTTAACGTTACCAAACCATGTTATATTGAGACATATGTTGATTTCTTTAGTGCCCATGAAGGTTGTTATGGACCCTCACGACCAACATTGTTGATAGTACCTTATCCCCACAACTAATGCTTTAACTTTCATTATTATTCTTGCTTTTGTTTCTTGCCTTTTAATCATGGCTTAGATTTTATGAGATTCCCATGTGATGTTATCCATGCATGGATGCATCCTCATTAGTAATTAAGAATTAGTTAAAGAAAAATGTAATCATCTTTATGATGAATTTCAGTTTGTTAAACAAAATAATTATAAAAAGTCTTTTTAAAAAAAAACTGTGCTGAAAATAATTTGTACTAAAAATTATTTGATCAAAATTGGTAGCTATTTTTAGAACAACTGTATTTTTTTAACAGTAAAATATATACAAATTATGTATGTGATACCGTATCTATTTATATCATTTATTTCCTTTCTTTTTTTATCTTATACAACTCATTCATACAGAAGCAAAATGACACTATTCGATATCATAATTTCTATGTCAACAAATTATTTCTCTTTTTTTCCTCTAAAAAAAAATATTTCTCTTTTTAGATTATTTTTACATTATGGTATAAAATAGAAAGATGTTTATAGAGTTGATCTTACTACAATACCGATAAAAACATTTCATTGACTGTTTAAAGAAAAATTACTTAATAGATAATGTAGAGCTAAGGGGTTAACATAGTCCATGGTGTGTTAGGGCGAGATTCAAGCCCTAGCAAAACAGAAAAATATGAACGTAATAATTAACACTTGACTTTTGACCCGTACGACGCACGGGTCTTCTCGACTATAATAGAGACCAATAAATAATCTTTAATTTGTAAGATCATGGGTCGATCAATAAACGCAAATTAGATTATTAGAGATACAGTATTACAATCAAATAATAATAAAAAAGTTATAAAGAAAAAAGATAAAAAAAAATACAAAATTATATTGTTGCACGGGTCAATTTTATTTATTACTTTTATAGTTAAACATAAAAAATTAATGCAGTTCATGGTTCCTAACAAATTATTTAGGGTAGCCGAGTTTACATGAAAATTAGGGTATTATGTTTGTAAACGTATTAAATAAGTGTACAACTTGTCAAAAAAAAACATAATAGTTAAGTTGCTGCAGAACTAATAAAATTAATAAATAATAAGGATAAAGATTAAAATATCTATTAATTTTTTGCTTTGAACAATATTCACGGTTATTAGAAAGAGAAATAAAAAACATATATAATGCAAATTTACATCCAAAATTTTAGGATAGAGTTGTTGCAAACCTAATAAGGGATTAATAGAGTTAGGTTAAGACTTAACAAAATTAATAAATAAGGATAACATTTACGTATATCTTTCAAAAAAAATACATAACATTTACGTATAAAAAAATAGAAAATGGATAAATAAATATAATTGAATAGTATTTCAGCATTTGTTTAATTTGAGAAAATTTTATGTCTATATTTATATTTAATTGTGAAATTTATCTTTTTTTATTGTATTGTCTGTTTTTAAATATATTTTTTTTGGTAAAAGTTTTTAAATATTTATCTGATACATAAAAACAAAAAAACAAGATGTCATTATTATTCTTTTCTGTACGAATCATTCAAAAAACAGTACAAATGAGCCAAAGTTTACAACCTAAAATAATAACAGAATAAAAAGTATAAAACTTTTTTTGATTCTATCTGTTTATCGTATATATCTGGCCTTTCATGGTCTTGTTTAGTGTTTTAACCAACTTAAATTAAATGGTTCCCTTGCCATAACGGGTGGATGCTATGAACTCAGGATATAGACAACAACATGCATGCTTTGTCTTTTCAATGCTATAGCGATCACAAAGGGTAAGGGTGATGTCTAACTTTTGGTGTTTTCCCTTTTTTGACAATGAAATGAAAGAATAAGACGATAAAGTAAATACATTTAAAAAAAATAGGTATATAACAAAATTTATAATAATTTTGTTGTCGTAATAATAATTTTTTTTAATATTTTAATTTTTATGCAAATTATGCTTAATTTCTAATAAACCATTAGTGTATATACACAAGCTAATTAATCATGTTTTTTTTAAAAAAAAATACATAAAAAAGACATAAACTAATTAATCATCCTTCAATGTGACTCATTGTTTGTGGTGAAGACTTTTCAAAAATCTAAGACAATTTTGTGGAGGCTAAAAATAGATGGAAAAATTGGTTGCAATTATGTCATCGGATGGATTTTGTTATTTCTCATATTTTAGAAGACTTTAGCCGTAGGTAGAATCTTCTTTTCCTTAGGTTTAGTTGATTTTGTATTCCTTCATAGGTTTTGGTATTTGTCTCTCATGTTTGTATTTTCATTTTATTTTTTATTATATTTTTTGGTTTGAGTTTTTGGTGGTTGTCCTTCATGTTTGTATTTTTCTTTTGTTTTCTGAAAATAGTTTTTGTTTGAGTTTTGGTGTTTGTACCTCATGTTTGTATCTTTCTTTTGGTCTCTTAATATATGTTTTTGGTTTACGAGACACATGATAATTAGGTTCTTTGGTGTTAACCTGGTTAAGGTCACGCTAGGAAGAGATTGACGCAGTAAAATTTAAGGATGTTAGATTCGAATTTTTACTTCAACTCATTTCTTTAAAGTAGAATCAACTCATAAACTCATGAGTTTATCTCATATTAAAATAATATTAAAGATAGCAAATACATGACATATATAAAAGAAATTGCTAGAAGTGTTTTGTATCATAGGGGAGTTTTGGTAATGATGATTTTCCCGTTCTGCTGTGAAGAAGAGCTATTTCTCGTTATCTTATGTTATATTCTTGGTTATTGATATTTGAACTGGTTGCATATTTCATGATGTTTAGTAGATGTGTCACAATGTTTGCTTGGATAATACTTCATATATATTTGTAACCCTTATTGCTGATAAAGACATCTTAGCTTCGTTGATTATGTGGAATATTTGGATATTCCATAACAAATTTACATTTTAAGGGAACTTCTCCTGTGAGGTATCAGATCATATATATGAACATATTTTGCATTTGTAGGTGTATTTGATGTGCAATTTTGATGATACGTTTCAATTCAGTTTTTATGATGGTGTTGTTTTGTCCAATAATTTGCATGCAGAAATTCAAACACTTTTGATTGACATTAAATTGTGTTGGCAAGGTAGATTTAGGAGAGTCACATGTTCTTGAACTCCTTGTGGTTAACCGGTCACACGAGGGACATCTCAATTTCATCGTCATACTAATTAACTATTATATACTTTTCGAGTTCTAAGATTTTCTCTTCTTTGGATTGAATAATTACACCGTAAGCCTACATTTGATTATGAAAAAGTTAAAATGAAATCAATTTTTCAGTTTAATATTCAATTTTAAAAAAAATATTAGGTGATATAAGGATCATTTGGTGGATGTGGTAGAAGATTTAAGGAGTAGAGTGATAAGAATCCTCTCAAATATAATTCTCACCTTCATCAAACACTAATAACTGACCTACTAACATTGATCTTTTAAAAATTAAATAATAGACTTTCATAAAAAATAATAAGTAATCATACACAAGAACTGGTACCGAGAAAATGAACTAGCTAACTAGGCTTCTATGGATCACGGATATGGACACAGACATCGGACATGATATAGACACTGACACCATTAATAATTTGCAAAAATCACATAATTCAATGTAATCATATATGTTGGTATCGTGTCGGTGTCGGTTACCAACGTATGTTTGACAAACATGCATAATCTGGAGAGTGTTTGTATTTCATAGTAGGTTTCATTGTACAGTTTAATTATGCTATCGGTTGCCACTGGTTAGTTGACAAGTTTATCAGTAGTGTTTCGTATTTAGACACTGAAGTCATTGTTCCGTCACTCTTAGCTCATTCTGTTCGATTTTTCGATTATTTTACATATTTTCTTCTGAACACCATATATGCATGAAGTTAAATGTATAATGTTTTGTCCCTTTCAGTCAAGGGTAACATAACAGCAAGCTTTCCCTTCAGCCCCTATGGCTATGTACCACTATTCTGTGGTCCTTTATCTAATGAATTTTGGATTGAGGTTATTATCTTGTGATAGTGAAGTGTAATCACGCTCATGATCGTGGGTAACAGCACCCTTGTAAATGCAAAGAGTTTTTTGGCTTATCGTGTTAAGTACTAATTTTCTCTTCTCTTCGGTTAAGATTAATCTTCGCCGAAAATTTGTTAGATACATAAACTGGATTCTCCTCTCACAACATGTGACATGAAAATTTAATGTTGTGTTTGGTTACCCGTTCAATTTAGCTTCTCATTAAAAAAATTGTATACATTCTTCAAATTGATTCTCAAACAAAGTAATTTTTTTCTACCTTTTACTCGACCACCCACATGACATGAGAGTATAACGACATTCTTAAGTAAAAGAACTATGTTATTTGAACAATTATTTTTGAGACAACTTATGAAATAAACAACTAATGATATACAAAGAAATATGGCATTGACATGAAAATTAAAAGAATAGAGAGAGTAAAAAAATAAGGGAACTAACAGGTGTCCTCAGAGCACTGTTTAAGGATATGAATAAATAAATTATATAATAGTTAATGCATTGAAATTGTGTAATTAATTGATAATAATGTCAAAAGAAGCTTCCTTTTATGGTATGCTTAAACAGTGCCCTGAAGACACCGGTTAACAGGACCCAAAAAATAATGAGAGTATGAGAGTGATATGTTTTAAAAATTGTCATAAATGGTTGTACAAATATCATTTCTTTAACTAGAAATGGATTTTCGAATTTTTATTTCTCATGCTTTTTATGTGTTGAGAGTTTCACTTTCAATATTTGTTTTCTATTTTTAACATGAGCAGCACTGATATTAGGAAACAAAATTAAACACCGTATATTTCGTTCCACTTTGTAGTGGTTAAAATTGATTCTAAAGATATAGAATTGATGTGTCTATATCTCTCCAAATGGTACAAATGGAAAAATAAATAAATAGAGAGGATCTTAACTCATCAAAAACCCTTCTACTTAATCCATACTCTTTCTTAATTATGAGTCTAACACTCATTTTTGTGTATTCTCAAATTACAACGACCAATGAAGAGATCGAGATTTAAGTCATTATACTTGATGTTTTTAAAACAATTGTTAAAAGATCAAAACTATAGATGTCAAAAGGGTAGTTGATATTGATTATCGATGTCCTAAATCGATAGGATATGAAAGTGTTCAACTCATAAACTTGACGAGTAAAGAGAGAAGATAGAAAATAAGAGTGTTTTTCCTTTTCCACTATGAAGCATAGACACGGACACTGAACACAACACGGACACGCCGACACCGCTAATAATTTGAGAAAATCAAACAATTAAGTGTAATTATATGTGTCGGTCCGAGAGACGCATAATTCAAGGAGTGTCCGTGCTGCATACGATCTTAATTTTATGGCTTATTTGTTATCATATTTGGATATCAGTAACCAGCAAATGAGAATATAGTATATTCTTGAAAGCTTTCAAGTACAGGTCTACCAAAAAATTTGCCTCTAAAACTCAATAAATTCTATCATGAAAATATTATTGTAGTTTCATGGAAGAGCAAAACCTTTCTCGTTTCTTTTATTTTCTTCTTTCAGAATGTATGGATGAGGGTCATAAGAACTAAAAACATTGAGGCAAATACAGAATGCCAAGAAATAGTAGCTAGGGAAAATGACCCAAAAGAAAAAGAAAAAATATTATAGAACAACATACTGCTCTTGAAGGATCCAAAGTATCAATTCAAAGTTAAAGCTAGAAAGCTCATCAAGAACAACAGGAACTGAACATATTTTTCTTTGATCCAGCGCCATTAACCAGGGTTACTCGATTCACAGACAATTCAGCCTTATAGGAATCAGAGTTTAAGACTTTGCGGCTGATATTATTGTAAATTTCACGGATGACAATCTCAAAAGCCGTTTGGACATTGGTAGAATCGAGTGCTGATGTCTCCATAAAGAACAAACCTTCTTCTTCTGCAAGGGCTTTGCCCTCCTCTATGCTCACTTCTCTGATATTCTCCAAATCACACTTATTTCCCACCAACATTCTCGCAACGGTGCTATCATTTTGAGCTGCAATTATGCAAGAATCGAAAACTCTGTTACAAGACTGTATGGAAAGCAAATATCTGATATGAATAAAGAGTATTGAAGCACGTTATTAGTAAAATGTCAAAAGGTAAAAGCCATGTTTTACAAGTTTATCTCTTCAAAATGTTTGTGACTGACCCAAGCAGCAGACACAATTAACCAGACCCAGACTTAGCCTGCAGTCACTACATCAGCAGATCTCAACCATTTGATAAAGATTGGACAGCTTATATTTTGATATCACAAAATCAAATTTAACATACAAGCTGTCAGATCCTCATCCAACAGTCGAGATCCGTTACTGTTGCAGATTATCCATTTCCAGTCACAAGTATCAAATAAGTATAACTTGGTACTCGAGGTTTTTTCATCAATTTAGTTTGTCAATAATGCAAGTATCGTCACTTAGGTTCTCCAAACATTTCTGTGACATCTATTTAATCCTCAATAATGCAAAGCCTGATCATTTTAGTCCATCTATCATACAAAATATCCTCAAATTAGCCCTTATACTCATTTCTTAGCGCAACAATAAAGGATTAATTTGATGACATTATGCATAATGTAGAAACTCAATTGATAACATAAAGAGGACAATGTACTCATCTCCTTAAGATATGTCTAACTGACACATGCACTCCTCTCTTTTGCAAAAGATATTAACCTCCCCTTAATTATATCCATTCCTCTATATTGTAATACAGAGGGGGTATGTATGTATTATTTAAATAAGGGAGGTAGGTGATTGTTTTTAAAAAATTGGAGTGTGGGAGTATGCTTCTCAACAGAAATGTTTGAGAACTAAAGTAATGATGACACTTGTATGTTTGGAAGACTAAAATAAAGGTTCACTCCTATTTGAGTCATATAATAATGTACTAAAGTAAAGCAGTACCAGAACAAAAATAATATGCTAAATTTGATTAAGTATGCTGAGTCCTGACAGTAACACATGTCAGTAATTTTAGCAGCTAAAAAATAAATTCAGTCAATTAGAAACTTAAAAAACGCAATCTATGAGTAAAGTGTCAGATAAAAAACAAGATAAGATAAAGCAAATGGAAGTTTATATAACAAGTTCACGTTGTCCATAGTTAAGAATATATGCACAGAATAGCATTCCATCTTTACAATTCACAATAGTCAGTCAGGAAACAGTCATGGTGGTGGCAACATTTAATTATAAAATATAGTTCAACTTGTTAAAAAGATATCTGCAAGTTCTCTACAGAAGTATGTCTTATTGTTAACTTTGAGGAATCCATAAAAATCTCTCATCTACGGTTGCAGGAATGCTAATTGACCAACAGGTGTTGATGATCTAAGGGAGACATACATACATCTAGCAAAAACAGGGATCATATACCGTTTATCAAATATAATAACCTAGTGTCCCTTTTTAATGATATGGAAATTTTAGGCCACTACTTAGGAAACAAAACCAGGTAGATATTCTTCCAAATTCAAATGTATTTATCCTAATTCTAATCAAATAAAAAAAAATCCAGATCAGCACACTATAGAAAGAATAACATGATATATGATAATTTATTACTAGGTATTTGGAAGTGCTTATATGAAGAATTAAATAATCAAGCTCTTCCACCAAAAAAAAATAAAAATAATCAAGCTCTTATAGGATGACTTAACTTTACACATCTAATCCTATCTCCATATTTTTTTGGTGTACAATCCTATCTCATCATAATGTCATATTATAGTAATATATTTAAAATAATAGTGCGAATATCTTAATTTATTTAGTCAAAAAATTTCTTATAATGTCAAAGCATATTAATTAAGGAATTAATTGGCATGCATAGTTAGTGTAAAGATCTTATACACTATTGAGCAATCACAAATCATCATGTGTGATTGTTCAGATAAATAAGATTAAAGCCAACATTTTAAATGAGACAGCAGTTTATGACTTATTGACAATGCATTATTATTGTGAGGCATACAATCTTTTTTTTTTTTTGTGTTAACCCTAGAGGAAGGAGGTCCTGCTCATCCCAAATTCGACCGAGAGATAAATCAGGATTGCTCAAGAATTATTGTTCCACATAGGAATCGAGTTCGGGTTATCAATACAACGAAAGTGTATCAAAACCAAACTTAAAAGTTAATTCCTTACAAAAATGAACAATGTCCAAAATATATGTATAACTTAAGTTCACAATCATCATATGATAGCTTATAAAGGCAACTTATCCACAGCTTACGCAAAGTTTTATACGCTCTTAACCTCTTTGGTTGTAAAAGCGCCTCTTGAATAAAAATTTAATTAAATCGTTGAATCAAACATCCACCTAGTCTACTCATGAATAAAAGAGCCCCAATCTCGTCTCCGTACGCATAGTTCAGTTGGTAGATACAATGCAATGAAATATCATATGTAAGGGTTAGGGATCGAACCCCAGATTCCACTTATTCACTCTAAGGGCGAAATTCTAAACATTATACTACATTACAAAAAAATAACCAATTTTGTAAATAGAGGCGATTTAACACACAAGGTGAGTTCTCTTTTCTCAATCGGTTTTTCTCCAACCGCAATCCCTTATTATAAGCACTTTTTACCATTTTTACATAAACAATAACTATATATAGTAATTTATAAATGAAACAATTTTTTTAGAAAGTTAAACTATTTAAAAACAAAATTAAAATGAATCTCCTTCCAGAACATATTCCTAAAAATATGCAAATTAGTCAATAATCATATACATATACCACATTAATTAATCCTTAAAACATAATCATCAAAATTAAGCAAGAAAAACGCAAGAACTTACTAGTGAGTTCATCAAGCCACCTCTTGATACTCTCAAAAGTTCCTCTTCTACTAATATCATAAACAACAAGAGCACCAAAAGCACCACGATAATAAGCTGAAGTAACAGCTCTAAACCTTTCTTGTCCAGCAGTATCCCAGATCTGTGCTTTCACTTCTTTACCATCAATCTCCACCATCTGCGTCTGAAACTCAACTCCTATTGTTGCTTTTGAATTTGAATCAAACTCGTTTCGCGCGAATCGGGAGAGAAGGTTTGATTTTCCTACGGCGGAGTCGCCGATTAAGACGATTTTGAAGAGATACTCTTCTCCTCCTTCGCCGTTTTCTTCTGACATTGTTCTGATGGATGAGAAGAAGAAGATGATGAATTTGAAGAGAGTGTGTGTGGATGGAATGTGAAGAACGTGAATGCGATTATCTTTTTGTGTTGGGGTTTTGGGGGTTTTAAATGTTTTTGAAATTGATAAATATTGAGTTTTCGTTTCAAAAAAAATGAATTATGAGGTATTTTTGGACATGGTGCGTGATTAGTGGCGGGTTTTTTGTGATTTTGAGTGCTAGGGTCTAAAAAGGGATTTTTGACTTGCTTAGCACTACTTTTTGACTCAATAAAAAATGTACAAAGAGGGTTTTTTAAGGAAAGGGAATATCTTTTTTTCTTTTTTTTTTCAATTTTTAATAGATTTTTTTGCCTAATAACTTGTGATTGTAGCAAAAAAATTAAGATGTCATAGTTAATATGCAAATGACTAAACTTGTTGTTGTGGTAAACATTTTTAAAAAAATTTATATTTTTGTTTTCTTTACAAAGCTAAGAGAAACAAAAATAAATAAAAAAATCCCTGAAAGAAAAATAACAAAAATGAAAAAAATACTATAATATATAGAATCAAGTTTTTGCATAGTCTAAAAGAAGGAGGTGTGATGTGTGTCTCCATTGTTGAAGAAATACGAAGCTTAACTAGAAAATCAGCACATCAATTTTCTTTGGGGAGGGTGTAGAGACAATGGAAGTAAATCGGTCAAGGTTGCAAAAATCCTTAATTTTTTGAATTAATGTTACATACTTATGGAATCTAGTTGGTTCTCGAAGGATGATGATATGAAGATGATAAAGAGAATATGTAGTCAATAACAGCTTGAAAGATCAACTCCTCTACAAATAACAATCCTCACTAAATGGTGTGTTGTTTAACAAGAAAGATATCATGTGTCTGTAATGTAACTTTAGAAACCTTAAATTCAAAATCCATGGATGGCAGAGAATGCCTCCAAATCCAACTCTAATATTACAAATTAAAAATATTGATTTATTTTTAATTTTAAATAATAATTATAATCATTGGCCTATGTCAAAATAAATAATAAGGAAAATCTTTAGCGGCGAATATAGTTGTTAGATTAGTTGTGAGGAGTTGTGATTAAAGAGTGGTGCACCACTCTATGAGCAATTTAAAATTATGGTTGACAATTGACATAAATATGTTTAAATTTTAACGGTTGGCACCATTGCCATCTTTAAATGTGTACAATTAAGTTAGGTTTCAGCGGTTCAGTTTTAATGAATTTTAAGATCAAAAAATTATTCAATCAAATAATTAAAACTATATATCTTTCAGTCACTCTTATAAATAAAAATTTACATTTTAGATTCATTCAATTAATGATAGATATGGTCTTTATAATATATCGCATAAATTTAAAATATTGATTTTTGTTTATAATATTGATCGAAAAGTGTAGGCATGTTTTTTTTAAGTATAACTCTATATGCAATTTTTTTTAGGGAACTCTATATGCAATTTGTTTCACGCATAAATAAATATTTATATTAGATCAAATAACATATTGCATGATAAAGAATATCAACGTATATAAAGTAAATCTAATAAAAATTATCATCATGAAATATCAAGTATTGGTTATTTATTTTATATGATAAAAGTTATTTTATTTCAATGAAAAGAGTAGCTCCTCTCAAGAAAAGAAAAAAAACTCAAAATGCGGCATTATAGGACTTAGCCAATAGGTGAGCAACCATATTGATTTTACGCCTAATAAAATCGATAGAGAAGTAAAGTTTTGATCTACACTCTTGGATAATTGACCAAAACTTCAACAATTTTTACTTCTCAATATAAATACATAGTGTGTTTGATTTTAAGAAGATAGCAAGAAGATAGAGAGTATGTGAAGAGAAAACTAAATGTAAAGTATATTAGATAATAGATTTGATATATTGTTTGATATGAAAGAAAAACAACAAAAAAAAAACATTTCATCTGTTTGATTGGATAGAAAGAGTGAAGAGATAAGCATATTTTAAAAAATAATAAAGATAAACTTGCACAAAAAAATTATACAACTTAATTTTTCATCAATGGTTAATTCATTAGTTAACTAATTTAACTAAATGGATGAACACGGATTATTTATGAATTTGTGACAAATCACGGAGAGAACAATCTTTGGCCAAAATTTCATAGTTAACAAACCCTCCAAAATCGAATTGATTATGTTTTTATTCATCATGACTAAATGCATCCTTTCAAGTTCGAACCTGAGCCTTTTTTTTTTTATTGATTAAAATTCACATGAATTTCGCCATTATATGGGACCCAAACAAATTTTAACCACCAAAAGAATGTTAAAAAATGTGTTATTGTGTGTTGCTAACACTCGTATTCTAATATACTACTATCATACACTCAAGCAAATTAAACAGCAAACATTCCTACCATCAATAAGCTCTAAATTGACAACATCATAGAAGGCTTAGAAGATGCAAAACTAACCGACTTCCATCTATTGTTGCATAAAAACTTACAAGGAGACAGAATAAATATGAAAACTAAATCATTTTAATTCATCCATCCTCAACCCTAGGAACGAAAAAAGATAAACTATGGTGTTGCTGAACCTTTGGCCAAAACTTATTTTGATCATGTGGAAAATAAAAGAATCGGCCATGTGGAAAATGCAGTCAAGCAATGACTTTATTTATATAAACTACATTTCTTTGTTCAGAAGAAAATGGGCAACTTTCTCTCCCCTGAAGCATAAGAAATTATGCTTCTCTTAAGTGGTGATACAAAGTTTGCTCCATTGAAGGCTGCGCCTCGCAGAAAATTAAAAGGTCCAAAATCAATAGAGTAAGCTTTTTGGAAGCCATCAAGGATCGCCATCATCGTAACATTTGCGGGTTTCCTCTCCTGTTCATACTTCTTTAACAAATTTACCTGCATATCAACGTTAAGAAAATTAAATAACCATATCATATCCAGTAAAGAGGGAAAATGTTTGAGGACTTTTTGAAAACCGTCCGTCCAAAACCCTACTCCAATGGTTTGCTTAGTTCCCTGCATTCAGGGGCTCCCCTCCCTTCACTAGCTGAGCTGGTTGGCACCTTAGGCTGTGTTTAGGAGTTGGGTCTTGGAGGGAAAAGGAGGGGGAAGGCTTATTTGTCATTTAAAAATTAAAGAAATTATAAAATGTTTATAAAATCGATTAAAAGAGTTATTGAAATATTGTATAATCATCTATCACATTATCCATTCAATTTTTAAAAACGCATCAAATATATATCAAGATATAGACTCGGTCTTCTACAACCTTCCCCTCCAAAATCCAACTCCCAAACATACGTCAAGAGAAGTCCAAGACACCGTGATAAAAGCATCGGAGACATAACATACACCTCCAATATGGATTCCCAAAGCAATTCACTAGTCTTTAATATTATAAATACCATGATATAATTATCAGAGTCATAACATACCTCTCCAATATCGGATCCCAAAGCAATTCCCTCAGCAATAACTCTCGAAAGAGAATATGCATCCCCAAAACCCAAATTAACTCCTTGACCTGCAAGAGGATGGATCGTGTGGGCTGCATCTCCTATTAGAACCACACGCTTTGATGCATAGGAATTGGCATGCCGTAAAGACAGAGGAAACACCATCCTTTCAGATGCCAATCTTATTGCTTTTGGAGGAATTTCAAAGGGTTCATTAGCTGATAAAGTTCCATCCATTTTAAGCCAAGAAAATATGTCACGAGCTCCTAATGAGCTTGACGTAGGATGAGGTCCATATCCATAATCCAAAGCAGAATTCATGTCCTTCAAAAACATTTCTTCGGTTATTGATTTGCGATCGTTTGACTCTGTTGGACTCATCGTCCAAACAATATTGCTAAAATTATCACCCATGGGTAGAAGTGCAATTGGACCATTAGGTAGAAACCGCTGCCATGCACAATGGTTAGCAGAAGTATGCTCTACAGTGCAGATAATTGCATTCTGAGAGTAATTCCATCCAGTTGTTTTGAATCCTGCTAATTCTCTAACACGTGATTTTCCTCCATCAGCACCAACCTTCAGAACAAACATCTATAAAATTAGACTCCAATTGTAGTATATTAAATAAATTATAACAATCACACAATTGCTAATGGGCCTCTAAATATGATTTTGTCACTACTTGTAGCATTGCAACATACTCTCTCCATTCCTTTTTAATTGTCAGTTTGTCACTTTTATAGAAAAAAAATTGTTCCTTTTTATTTTTCGTTTACAAAGTTCAATACAACATGAACTATTGCTTTGTCAATCATATCATTAACTATTTATTACAGAGAGCAATAAATGGAATTAGATAATATTTAATTAGGGGTATTATAAGAAAAAGATAGATAATTTTATTGAAAATAATAAATGTCTTTGGTTATCTTGGTATATGAATAAGTAAATTTAAAACAACTAAAAAGGAATGGAGAGGCCAACAAATAAACAGATTTTCACTTACCACCAACTTGGCATATATGCTACTGCCATCACTAAGTTCCAGCTTTGAAGTATGACCATGAGCAGGTGAAGGTTCTTTGGATGGCGTACTCTCATCCACTGCGGACATAGAGATTGTATTTGAAGTCATTGAACTTAACCTCGATGGATAGAATGTTGTCTTGAAATCAGAATCCTGTCAACAAGTTTGTAGTTCTCAATGTAATGTAAGAGTCGTGCCTTGGAAAAAAACTTCTACTCATTGAAAACATAATAAGCAAAGTATTTGATTGAGAAACCATTGAAGTAGTCAAAAGATAGCTGGAATTAAAAACTTAAAAGTGAAACAGTACAATTACATATTTCTAGAACAGCCAGGGATAAGACAGTATTGCATCTCAATGACATTTACACTACTATTAGCAAGCCTACTATTCAATGGTTTCTTCCCACGCATAGTAACAAAATTAGTGGAAGAAAATGAAAATGAGACTTGCTATTTATTGAAGTCTAATTTTATTGCATGACTGAGACTAAAATTTGTACTGAATTGCTTAGAGATTGATTCTCAACCTTGTGAATATGTAATAATAAGCACTTAAATACCACTTTATCCTGTACCTCACTATGTCTCTTTTAAACACTTTTTGACTAGTCTATGATTCGTGAATTGCAGCATAGACTAGTCAAAAAGTTTGAGATAAAGGGGATGGAAAGAAAAATCAAGTATTTTCTTGATATTGAAGTCACATATTCCACACAAGGGATTTTCATATCTTAGTAGAAATAAGTGACCAATCTGTCGGTAGAAATACAAAAGATTGGACCTAAACCAGTTACTACCCTGATGGACCCTAATGATAAGCTGGGAGATGCTAAAGAATAACTAGTCATTTACAAGAGAAAGGACCAAATGCTGGTGAGTAAGCACGTATACCTCGCTCAACTAGGCCAGACATAAATCATCAACATAATCAAAACATGGGTCTAATTCCCAAGGACTATGAGAACTACTTTGGCTGAAGATGATCCTAGATAATAAGAGCCGGACTGGAGGGTCTTATGAAGCTCCCTCTTTTGTCCCCTTTATAACATTACAAAATGTTATGTAGTATCAGTTCAAAGTTGATAAAAATAATTCATATTTCTTCTCAGACAGTATTAATCATAATCAACCATCAACTCCATATCACAGACTGACGATGTGAATTATACCTTTATGCATGACAATAAGGAACTATGAAGAACTTTATTCTCTGCTACACACCTGGTTTATCGAATTTTTGCAATTAGTAATGTGATAACTGTTTTCAAAGTGATTTGGTTAACTACAGCATATACACTTACCCTAGAAAGTCTTTATTTACATCTCTTGCATCATATCTAGCATACCCGAAACCAGTATAATCCCAGACCTGAAGAAATAAACAAAAGAAAATTAAATTTTGAATAATGGAATAAACAATGTAGTCAAAGGAAAATGGCATCCTTAGGACACAAGGAGAACCTACTACCTTGAAGCAAGAAGTACATGAAAACCACTTGTTTAAATAAAGTAAGGTTTAACATAGGAAAAATAAATAAATATTACAAACAACAAAAATAACCAAACGCTTATTCCACAATGGAGTTGGGTATATGGATCAATTGACAAATTAACACCATTGGACTCTATCAAATTTGAGAGCTCGATCACATTTGCAAACATCAAATTATTTAGTCTTGTGAAAGATTGTTCCTTTTTTCGAGTTAAACTAGGAATTTTATGATGGAAGATGTTTTGTTTAAACGATAGGTTTACACTTTAGATAAGGGAAAAGTAACTATGGCTAATAGTGGGCCGAAAAGATAATTTATAAATTTGACAAATTAACACCATTGGACTCTATCAAATTTGAGAGCTCGATCACATTTGCAAACATCAAATTATTTATTCCTGTGAAAGATTGTTCCTTTTTTCAAGTTAAACTAGGAATTTTATGATGGAAGATGTTTTGTTTAAACGATAGGGTTTACACTTTAGATAAGGGAAAAGTAACTATGGCTAATAGTGGGCCGAAAAGATAATTTATAAATGGAATGTGTCATGAATATCTTCTTTTTTTTTTCTTTCAGAAAATGATATGATATCCTAGTACTGGCAATTACACAACTAATAATCAGGCTAGATACTAATACTAGTAGTGAAAGCTCAAGCCCACAAACAATAACCCTAATAACTAAGGATGAGAAAAGGTCACACAGTTTACAGAGGGCTACGACCTAGTGCATATTAGGCCTGGACTTACTAAGATCTATTTACAAAACAAGTTAAGCATGTACCTTTTCATAGCTCTACTCGGCTAAAATGTCAAGCTTTAGGCCTTCACGCAAGCATTTTTAGGTCTAAACAGGCCTACCTATTTAACTAAGTCGAAATAAAAAATGTTTTTACTGTTTTTAGTTGTGATTTTTATCATAATGTCTTGAAAAAGTTATACATGTTAGCCCCTTAAAAGACTTAGTCTTGTTAGCCAATTTAATGGCTTTGAAAGGGTAAGGCCTTTAAATAATAAATAGACTGAGAACCAAGTCGCTCAATCAAAATCTCCAAACTATGTAATCCTGTCACGAACAATCATACACGTGATCAATATATGTACGATTGGGAATATAAATTTTGCAAATAAACTGAGAGAATAGCGTCTGTGTCACAGCATTCAATTCAATTTCCTTAAATAACTCCAAACAACTTTGCACTTCGAGAACTAATATCCATATTTGAAAGAGTTGTGTTGAACTAATATCCATATTCGAGAACTATATGTAGATTAAAACTTAAATCGCTATAGCAAATGAGAAAGAAAAAGTACCTGCATTTTTTTAAAATAAGCATGTCTGTTTTGTTCAACATATTTCCAAGCACCAGCCTCTGGAAAAAGATCAAGAGTCATGACGACTTACAATTCGATAAAGAAAAATGCACCAAGTTGAAGCTATTGCACTCAAACAGTGTCTTGTTAATACATTTTATGTTCATTTTATGCCAAGTAAACCAGTAAATGCAAAGAAACAAGTCTTGCAAAAAAAAGGGCTACTATTTTGGCTCATTGTTGGTCCTGATACCTTGACAGTAACATAGACTTGAAGTGAAGTGATAGATTGTCAAATGCAGGAGATTATATTGTGTGGGTGACTTGAATAATGAAAAGTTTAGATATAAAGAAAAAAAGCATCAAACCAGAAGAAAAGATACGCACAGCTAGCATTCTGTATTTTCCATTAAGGACATGACTGTGTACAATTAAGCCAGAAGGAATATTATGCGCTAAACTTTAATGAGGAAGAAGAACGCCATTTAGATATCTTGAGAGCTAGAAACATTATGCTTAGATTCCCAAACCCTTCCAAGATTTGGCAGATTTATAATTTCAGTATTAAAAGTTCAATGTCGTTTTTCATGGCTAATGTAATGATTATTTAGATACATGAGTTATGATTGTAAATGTCACTTTACTAATGTAGTGATTATTTAGATGCATGAGTTATGATTGTGAATGTCACTTTAGTTTTCAAACATATTAGTTGTTCCATTTGTACTCTGCTGTCATTTAGAAAAGATAATATAAGCCGATATTTTTAAAGATAATGCGCTCTATTTTTCAAAAAGTTATGTTACGCTATGTTCTGTTCTCTATAGAAATACCATCAATTGCTAAAAAAATCTTGATCACTATTAACATGTTTATGCTTGAAAATAGCCATCAAGATTGGCTAACTCGGTAACCATCATCTGAACTACGAATTTTAACATTATTAACCACGATTTCAGGTGTTTTAACTACACGCGTATTTGATTTTTGAACACTTGAAAATCAAGGTTAATAATGTTTAAATTCATGATAAATGAAGTTCAGTAGATGGCCAACGAATATGACACCTAATATATCTATTTAACCAAATCTAACACTTCAACCACACGTGTGAACTGTGTTAACCATTAATAAGTTCTCGAATTTAGGTGTCCCAAATTGATGTTCGAGTAACATGTCTGTTTTTTTATGTTTCATGATATACCTTGTTTATTTTATTTTGGATCATATCCTCTTATCCTCTGCATAGTTGCACTTTTGTCAGTTTCTCTCTAATAATAGTTTGGCTGATTCTATGTCAAGAGAAAGGGCAAAAAAAAGAGACATTGAAGTTAACACCACGATGATAAGAAAAATCAAACCTTAAAAACAACATACCTTGGAGAAATGATATAGAAGCAGGAGTTACTGTACTGACTCTAGGATCGGGGGGGTCTTCCTTTTTGATGCACAAGCCACTACTCAGTGCTGGATTGCTGTCAATAATTGCCACACTCAACTTCTTTGTCACTGGCATACTAGCTGGAAAAACAAAACAATTGGTCAGATTTGTTGCTTTAATAGCTTTGTGCATCACAAGTAATCATCATCATCGTCATCATAAATTAGATAATTATTTGTTTTCATTGTATGCTTGTCTTATTTTTTATCATTTCCACGTCCCTCCCTTGCTGCTACCCAACCCTTTTCAATACTGCCTTCTGTTGCTATAAACATTTAAGACTCAAGAATAGAACACTGGTTATATTTACTAATTTAATATGGTTCATAAATCAGACCTGACTACAAAATCAACAGACAAAGGGTTTTCCCCTGACAAAGAATCTCCTTCCAATAACAGACACAAGGTTTCCCCCAACCAAGAAGTATCCTCCTTTTGCCTAAACTCGCAAGGAAAAAAAGCCGATAATCCAATAAATGCTGTACAACATAGACCCTATTAATAATACCAAATAATAATTACCACATACAAAAACATAAATGCCACATGAAAAATAACTGTCATTCATAAGTTACATAGGTTTGGAGGTGACCAAACTAGAGATTATGGGGTATTTTGGGAAATGGCAGTAGGTGTTCATCCCAGGAACTTTATAAGGCGGCCTTGGAGGTAAATGTTGCCATTATACAATTGTAGTGAACGCTTACATTGTGGATTTGGCAGGCGTAGACCTTGGGAGTGCAATTGCTACCTACGGAAAAATTACCATCTGTATTATCAATCACGAATCGCAGAAAATAACGGTTTGGTCAAATTCTATGTTAGACGGCTATAGCATCTATTTGACAACATTTTGTACTAAATTGCTTATTCCAGAACAATATTGGGTTGTTCAAATTCTACTATGCTATAGTACAGCTATAGCCTCTTAATTTGACAAGACTGACTAGCAGGGATTGGAGGAAGAAGACAATAAACTTTGAGGAAAATGGTTGGTTCATCACACTCAAGTGGTACCACATCCAAGATAACAGTCACAGTGCCGAAAGTGCAGCCACTTTAAAGAGGACAGAAAAACAAGACAACCCAGAGCCCAGGGGAGAGATATTGGAAGAGTTGCAACAAGTTTTGGAGACCAAAGGGCTGCAACCACACCGAACTGAAGACCATGTTCGACTGGGAGCCAAATCGGTAAGTGTTCGCCACTAATGTTATGCCTATCGCCATAAAACTGAGATTGAGAGTCAAGTACAGGGAATGTTGGGTGAAGGAATTATTAAGCATAGCACTAGTCCATTTTCTAGCCTGGTGATACTCGTGAAGAAAAATTATGGCTCTTGGTGAATGTGTATGGACTACTGTTCTCGATAAATTTCTTACTCCCACCAATGAGTTACATGATCAATACAATTTGAGTTACATAATCAATACAATTTTTGAGTTCCCCCCAATGAAGGGGATTTTGTATTATGAATAAAAAATTAACCCCCAAAGCCTCTCCTCTCAATGTCTTTTATTTCTTTCCAAAGCCCTCCCCTCCGAACTAAGCCTAAGAGTATCTTATCATACACCCTTCGGGCTTATGAATGCCCCGTCCACATTTCAGTCCAATATGAATTCAGTTTTTCGTCCCTTTTGAGGAAGTGTGTGCTGGTGCTTTTCGATAAATCCTAGTCTATAGTTCAGTGTGGCAGTCCCACCTATCCCAATTCCCATTTTCATGAACTATTGACAATTCCATCTCAAAACCAGTTTGAAGCTAACAAAAAGAAATACGTATAATTTTTGGTCAAGGAGTGGAGATGGTTTTGGAATGTGAAACCATTCATTGGTTTGTTGACCTGAGAAAGGAGGTTAACTAGGTGCAGGTTAACAAGATTAAACTCTGACAAGGATATGATTAGTTAAGGATATCCGATAAAACATACCAACCTAAAACAATGAATCCCCATGAGTTATGCAGATGATGAAATGATACAATATATTGCAGTCTAGAAAAAATATGACTCCAACATACACCCATTGTAAGAAGATACCTAAGAAACAAGCTAAAGCCATGCCAACCATGCCTCCTCCAACAATAGCAATATCATATTCTGGATTTATTTTGCTGATAGTTGGCTTCTTCTCGTGCTCCTGCAAATTTTCAAGGATACAAATTATACAATTTTCATTTTCTTTCCCAGTGGTAAATCATTATCTTTCAAAAGAATATTTACAAAGACAAAAATGGTATGAAAAAAGCAATGAAAAAATAAACAAGATTATGAAGAATCTGAGCACCAAAAAACATCAAACCATCCCTCTAACCAATCTAACATGAATAAACTACCAAACGTAAAACTGAAAACCAGAACTCAAAACTGTGTTACAAGATTACAATCCACCTCAAATCAACAAAAGGTTTTGTTTTCCTCCATATTTCCATTCTTTCTCCCTCAAACCCTATAATCATAGTTTTGCAACAGTATTAATTAATTTAATATAATAAAACAAATCTGTATTTTCTCTAAGATCACATTTGGTTATCCTAGAAAAACTCAATTTTGTATTGTATGGTAAAAAAATAAAATGCTAGATACAAGAGTTATCTATAAGAATAATGATTAACTCAAATCTCAACCAGATTAGCAAACAGATTTATAACATTAGAATTTGAAAATGATTATATAAATACCCATCATGATGCCAAGAAAGTAACTATACGAATTGCGGTTCGTTATTGTTTCCTAAAAGTTTTAAAAGAAACAGGGTTACATCTTCCATTCATAACTAAATATAGGACTCCTAAATCAACCGGACAAGAAACTCAAAGAACACTCGCACTAGAGTTGCAAATTGCAATCTTATATTATATTTCACTCCAAATGGTTAGTGTATAAACACAAGAAGAAAATCAATGATCAAATTATATTGTCAAACGTTACACTTTCCAGAACTTAAACACTCAAGTCCTCATCATAGTTCTAATTATCTGTTTGGAACAGTGGTGAAAGGGGACAGATACGCACGTTTTACCAACGCTATAAATAGTTGCTTATTGTTTTCCATGGTAGGAGGGACCTAGACGCACGGTATAGGTTGGATAGAAGCAAAACTAAACACACTAAAAAAAAATTATGTAACCGCAACTGCGACAACCACGGTATAAAGGATTAAAGATCTCAACAACGGCCTGCAATTGCGGCTGTATTTTGTTGCAATATCAAGGTTTGCAGTGTAACCAACCACAATTGCAATTGCGTGAACACAATTTAGAACTATAGTTCTCATTTTTGTAAATCAAATTCATTCATTTTCATAAAATTCTAATATTGTCTCCTTTTGAATGTAATTTTTCAAGTTAAAGCTCCAAAATATAAAAAATAAAAAAAGAAAAAGAAAATAATCATTAATCTGAAATATAGTTAGAGTGATTTGCTTACATTGGAAGGTACTAAGTTGGTGGAAGCATCAACTTTAACAATCTGAGAACAAAAAAACTTCCTTGGAATTTTGAGTGCAGAGACATTTGAAACAGTGTTTTTAATCACCCTGTTATATAAAAAATAAAAATTGTATGTAATTGAGAAGCGAATAAGAAAAGAAGAAGAATGAGAATGGTGAAAGTACCTGTTCATTGTTTGAAGTTTGAAGAGAGTAAGGAAAAGAAATAGGTTATGGGTTTCAAGTTTCAACTTTCAAATGTGCTTGTTTTGTTGTCTTCGCTGCGAGTGACGGAAGAGGTTTATGCCTTTGGGTCACGATATACAGTAGACGTGTGTGTTATTGTGAGAAAGATGATAGGTTAACAGCCTTATGTGGCAGCCCACCGTTTAGCAATAATAAATGATAAATATGCCAGCTCAGAAGAAAAAAAATATGTGATGGTCGACCCCCTTCTCCCCAACTCGTGACGGTGGTGAAACCTTGGTTACACAGCGACCGGAGGAAGTGTGATGACGGGGGTGGAAGATGGTCGGTGGTGGTGGGGATGGACGGTGGATCTGGGAAGACGAACGTTGGATGGCGGTGGCGGGCACTTGCTGGGAGGAGAAGAGGGAGTGAACTCGTGAAGACGACGTGAGGAGGAAGAAGAAAATGCCCCTTATTTAAAGCTGAAACTACCGAATTGCCCTTAATGGCACAAAAAGATTGCGAAAATTGTTGTTGACACATTTGGTTTGGCTGAGAAACACATGTAATAGACAAAAAGTTAACTGTTGAAGCAAAAATCTTTTTGATGAATGTGTTAATGATAACAAAACTTGTGGAATAAATGATAAGTTTTATGAATGTTGATCTACTGATGTTTGCACTTGAGTTTTTGTTAAAAGAACAGGAATCACATATAAGTGGATAAGCTAGAAGTCACCCACATTGATAAGTGCATTATATCTACTCAACAATGAAAGAATGAGTATATCATCAGTTGAAACAACAATATTATATATCCATGAAGAATCATAGCTCAAGAATCATGATGGAAAAACTTGAATCATGATGGAAGAACTTACATCACAAGCTACACAAGAATGTGCTTGAAGTTATGTGACAAAACTCACATTGAGTTTTATGTTATATGATTTGAAGATCCACCATGGGCAAGAGAAGATAAAAGGAAATATGCATACAAGTTATGAAGATTCTCATAACCTCCTCAAAGTATCACACTTCCAAAGCTTCTGAAGATAAGAAGTTTAGAGTTCAGAATGTTCATATGAACAGAGATCAGAATGTTCATATGAATGGAGTTCATAATAATCATGAACATTAACCCTGAATATATCCAGAAATAATAAAGGATTACTTCATGGATAAACAAGAATATTTAAAGTCATCAGTTACATGCAATGATGAACTAGATGCAAAGAAAGAATCATCTTGTTTGTCAAAACAAATGATCTCTCATTTATATGCTTCAAGTAGTTTTTGAAGGAAATAAATAAACAACATTCATAAGGTTCAAAGTGTTGAAGAACATCAGAATGTTCAACACAAAGTACAACCGTCAAAAAGGAAGGAACCCAGAAGAAACATTCTGAAGTTCATATGTTTGAACTCAGAAGGAGTTCAGAAGGTTCATTAGAGCAAACCCATAAATCAATGTCTACACCAAGAACATGCAAGAACAGATGTGACATGAACATATCTTATGCAAACAATGATTTTGACTTTAGATCAAGAAATCATTAAAGACATCTATGGTGATTAAAGGATTAATGGACTTTGATAGTTCTTGGTATTTGTGCGTTCTTGAGAAATTAACCAAGACACAAACAAAGTTTAAATTATATTAAGATACAAGAAATCAAAGAACATTTGCATTCATGAACTAACTCAGAGTTCATAAAGTTAGTTCAGAATGTTGATCAGTGAGTTGACCAGAAGGTTCAAGCTGAGTTCAGAAGGTTGTTCTTAAACAAACCCAGAATCTCAAGAACATTGTTGAAGACATGCAAGCTACAACGTGACATAAATAAATGTCCAGAAAAGTAAATTTGCAGGGATCAATCAAGCAATAAAGGCTTTTACAAGAATAATGTCAAAAAGATATTCAATGTTCATCTAAGACTATGAACATTGAAGTACTAGAAATATTCCAATGAGAATATTATCCTAGATGATGCATTCACTGCACTTCAGTTTTGTTTTCACTATTAGGATTGATTACATCAGATGCAAGTCTTACAAATCTTCCTAAGTGAAACGGATGAAACATTCTGATGGTAAGAATGTTCAGCTATGCCCATGCTTACTTTATGAACAGTACAGTAGGTAAAAAGCAAAAGCAAGAAGCAAGCTCAAAGTCAGATTCAATTAGAATTAGACACATAAGGGAGCAGGTACTGTTCAGTATCAGAAAATCTCTTAAAGCATGGACCTGAAGATTGCAGATCCACTACTCTCTCTCTTGCACACAATCCAAGGCAGATTTGGAGCAACTTTATGCTACTTTATCCAGCAACATTCTGATGTATATGGAAAAGTTACAACTCATGGATATTGCCTAGAAAATCATATGAAACGCATATGACAAACCCAAAAACTTGATGAGCAAAACTGCAAGTGCACGGTTCTACCGATGTAATAATAAAAGATATCGTTCCGACAGAGAGTTATAAATTTAATTAACTTTCAACAATGATTAGAAGAAAGTAAAGTTATAAAGTTTGGATTTTTAATTGAAAGAAGAATAACAATAATAAAAAGTACCTCAGGATTATTGGTCCATCTTAATAACAAGTCCTTCACAAACAAACCCTAAACCGGTAATTTTATATTGGTCCCACTTTCTAAAGACAAGTTTCTCTTTAGCCTATCACATCTCCTTTCGGTCTTAGTGAGTGTGTCCCTCTAGCAATCACGCATATTCTCATGGTTGATTGCTATTAGGATCCTTTAAGAACGAAACTTTATGTGTCTCGAGGTTTGCTAGACTATTCTCATGTTTCGCAACCCTTGTCTAATTTCACCTGTTCCAATATCAAAACTTCTTCTTTCGATCATTCGCTTTGATATTTGTGATGATGAATTAACAAATACTAACTCCTCCGCGTTCGCTTCATGAGTTTGGTATTTGTTAATTCATTATAAGATCGGTGAAATTAGATTAAAAAGTGAAGTTATATAAAACTAGGGTTTATGATTTGATTTGATTAGGATTATGTCATTAAGACTTATCCAACAATCCCAAGACAAGAAGAGCCTGCTGACTAACGTTCATTGTTAGTTTGAGCCTAAGGTGTAAAAGTCTAAGTGGGTAACTTAGCAAGAAGAAAATAATGTCTCATCTAGCTTTAGAGGTACTAAAGTGTTAGTTTGAGCATAATGTGTAAAAGTCTAAGTGGGTAACTTAGCAAGAAGGTGCAAGTCTGCTGAGGCTAAGAGAATATAGAGTTGTAAGTGTTCAGGTGAACACAGATTGTAAGGTACAAGATTTGAGAGGTTATCTCAAACATCATAGTGGAAACTCTCACAAGATTGTGAGAAGTGGACTAACCCACATTGGGTGAACCACTATAAATTTATGTGTGTTCTTATTCTCTTCCCTATACTCTTTACTTACTGCAAACATAACACACACAAACACATTTACTTTATTAAACTGTTTTTACACCCAGACATCAGAACGTTCTGAAGTCAGAGTACTAACTTAACTATTCCAAGTAAACAACTTGAGATTTAATTTTAAGTTATAGGTTTATTTTTAAAAGGTCACAATTCAAACCCTCTTCCTTGTGACTATTTTATTCACTTCATATACAATTAGTAGCAATTGATTTTTTTTTCTTAAAAAAAAGAATTGTTTTTTTGTTTGTTGAAGGGAACATGAATTGATTATTTAAAAGTGATTTGGATTAACAATGTAAGGTTAAAGCTTCCTTAAAAAAAATGTGAGGTTAAAGCTTCTTAAAAAAACAATGTAAGGCTAAGATCAATTGTAATGTAAAAGTTACTAATTATATATCAATTATTCTTTAAATCATTTAGATATTATAAAATTAAGGGTTAATATGTATTTATCCTGTAATTTGGGCGAGTTCTGATTTACTCCCTGTTAAAAAAAAGTTTATATTTTGACATTGTAATATGAAGATTCTTTCATTTTAGCCCCTTTGGTCATCTAACTATATATTTAATCTTATGTGGCACGCTTAATCAACCTTTTCTGATTATGTGGCGTGTTGAGTGTAATTAATTTTCTTTTTTAATATTTTTTTGGTGGATGTGACATTTTTGGCTCATATTTTTGGAATTATTTAAAAGAAATAAAATAAAATGTCATTTTTAAACAAAATAATCTTCCTCTTTACAACTTAAACATTCATTAAAGTTCATCTTGATCCAAACCCATCAAACAACAACAAAAACCCAGCAATTAAGTTCATCTAAGCTCAAAATTTTCTATTCCAAAATTAGATTAAAAGTTCATCACTCAAACTTATAAATTTAAAAAAAAAAAAAACCATCACCAAATGCATTTATTCAAAATCAACAACAACAAAAAGAACAACATCAATTAATACAGAGTTTAAATCCAACAAAATTTGCAATCCAAAAAAATCTGAACAAAACAACTGTATCTCCAACTGTCATCCCCCCTTTGATGTTGGATTTGTTTTACTCCTAGCATCAATATAATTTTTCTATCCAAACCAAGATTAAACAACGATTGGAACAAACCCAAATTTAACAACAATTTGAACAAACCCACCCAGCTTTAACAAATTTTGAAACTCATTCACACATTAAACAACCATTCACCGTTCATTATCACCCTCACCACCAATAACATCAGTGCAACAACAACACCATCACCATAACAATAGCAACAACAACAACATCAGTAACCCAACTTTGAATCTGTAAACGTGATTTCAGCTTTGATCCGAGTTATTTGAGTGTTATTCCCTACTTTTGATTTTGTATTTGTGTGGGTTGGAGGATGAAGATTTGGGAATAAATGTTTACATATGAAGAGATGAACATGATTATTAAGTTTGAGTTTTTTTTTCAATTGAAGAGATGAACAAAGGGATTAGAAAAGAAAGAAGATAAAGAATAGAAGAAAGAAGGGAAAAGGGAGAAAGAGGAGAGAAAAAAATTTGGGTTTACAAAAAAAATCCAAATTTTTTATTTTACATTTTTGTATATAATTTTTAATTTATTTAGTTATAGAAAGTCACATAATATTAAAAAAATAAAAATTATCCGATCAGTATGACACGTCAGCGTGCCACGTAATACAATTTACATAGTCAACGCGCCACATAGATTTTTTTTGCACAGTCAGATGACCACATGGGCTAAAACGAAAGAATATTCATATTACAGTGTCAGAATCATTGTTTTACAGAGGATAAACCGGAACTCGACCAAATTACAGGGGTAAATAAATATTAACCCTAAAATTAATTTTATAATCTATAATATTTTTTTTCCTCCAAAATTAAAAAAATACATGTTAATTAAATCAATCATAAATTTGAATAAAAAAACAATCACTAATTACTAATTAGTTTTCTTTGGTTTTTATTTTAATACATTTGGTAAAATATATTTTATGGTCAACCAATAATAATGTTTTAGAACAATGATCAAGTAAGTCAATGTATTACTTTTGATAGGACTTTTTCAGGTCTTCGTTCGTCACTTTGTCTACTTCTCCCTTTTCTAGGGGATCATACATATCCTTGTAGTGAAGTATATCTTCCATTTTCGACTTCTAAATGAAATAGTTTGTAAAAGTGAGTTTAATCATGGTATTGATGTTCTCCTCCTTTTGATTCACACTATAATCTTGAGCTTCAATCAAAACTTTGATGGCACTTGTTGGGCGCGACGAGCTTAATGCAAGTATAAATTAAAATTTCAAAATTCAAAAGAAATTGGATCTTGCAATAAAACTAAACACTAATATTTAACATGGAGTTTCCTTCGGTATTTGAAAGTTTCCTAAGTTAAATATTGATGTTCAATTTTATTGTTACTGCGACGCTGCAAGATTCATTTCTTTTGATTTTTGAAACTTTAATTTACACTTAAATTAAACTTGTCGAACCTAACAATAAGTATTTGCATGTATCTGAAGTATCTACAAGTATCTGATAAAAATTAATTATGATATTTCGTAAATATGTATGTATGAGTATTAGATATGTATCTACGAGTATCAGATACTAATATGTCTCTACGTTCGGAGTCTCTAAGCATCATAGATAAGACACCGATTTCTAACCAATGAGGTGTTTGTGGATTACAGACGCCCATGAATGAGCATTATAATCTCGTCTTAATCGTAATGAAATCGTGAAATTTTCATATTTAAACTGTAATCATAAGGGATTAATATGTTGGGATCAATTTCCCCTAAAAAAAATGTTGGGATCAATTAATTTTTCTCCCCTGTAAATTGACCGACTTTTTTAATTTAAGACAAAAATCAACTAGCTAAGAAAAAGTACTGTTAAAAGAACATTACATGGCCTAGACTTTCGACGTTAAAATTTGGAATAAGGAGAAGTATCCATGATTGAACTCATAAATGACATGGAAAATAGACAAAAATAATGTTACCTATTTTTTCATATATAAATAACATGCATATATCAAGCTTTTGAACTTGCTGCATAATTTGAGTAATCATAATTTTTTTTAGATAAACATTGAGTAATTATAATTGCATACTATTAAAACAAAGTTAACCTTCCAAAAAAGAAAAAGAAATAAACTCTTTTTGACTCAAAATAAAGTCAAGTTACTCTTCTTCATCTTCAATTTTATTTCCTTACTTTTTTCAAGTACAAGTTCCAAATTCTATATTTTTGGCATGGCAGAACATTTAAGCTTATTATGGGTAAACAATAACCTTTCCTATTTTAGAAGGTCTTGTTTTGGTTGAATCAAGAGGGAAGAAAAAAGGGTATAGCTCATATCTAACATAACAAGAACTATACAACACTCTACAACCTTTACGATTATTACAAAAAGTTTGAAAATTGTTCACTGCAATAGCCAAACATTGAGCACAAGATATCTCATCCAAGTCCCTAGTACATTGAACCAATCCATAAAGTGTCACAAATGGTGACAACACCGTTTTTCCCTTTCCAAGCCCTTTATTTTCAACCATAACAGCTTCTCCTCTTATTTGACCCATTAAATTTCCGAGTTTCTTGTTAAAAACTTCAGAATCAGTTACATTTTCAACATTAAAATAAAATATACCAAAAGATGTATCAACTTCACCAATGAAACTCTTGTTACTATACCTTAAAAAACAATAATCATACCAAATTCTTGCGTCGGCTTGGTTCGGACAACGTTGTCGGATTTGTTTTGTTGCATCTTGAATACAATTGGAGCAATCTTGTTTGTTAATGTCTCCTCTGCATTGAGCTAAGCCATAAACTTTTTCTTTGTTATTACCATATGTTGTAGCAATAAAGAAAGTAGAAGGAGTTTGAAGGGCTAATTCAGATAATAGTTTATCAATATTAGTTGATAATTTTCCTCCAGTGCTAATGTTTGTGTTTTTATTGCAGAATTCCCCTAATGGGTCTTCTGATTTTGCACTTGAAGTGCTTAGAATTAATAAGATAACAATTTTGTATAATAGATGCATGGTTGGTTTTCCTTGTGAAATTTCATAATGTTAGTGCTTTTTATGAAGGAAAATGAATGTGGGTGATAGTGGATGTGGAACCGTTCAGCAGATAATTTTGACTTATTATAATGCTTGTTGCATCCTCCACCACTATTGTGGGAAGAAAAATTAAGCATGATTATGAGATTTTTGTTGACCTTTTGTAGTCAGCATTGATAATGATAATGACACTCATGAGACTTTATGTGAAGAAAAATTGATATGTAAATACAAATATCTCTGGATGAATAGAATGTTCTCTAGAATAAAGTATACAAATTTAAATGTTCAAGAAGCTTTATGACCATTTAAGTTGCTTCTAACTCCTTTTTTTTTTACTTGTGGATGCTTCATGATAAGAATCTCACTAATGATCCTCTATTTTTAAAGAATGAAAGTCATTTAGGTTCTTCATCTTTTCCCTCCATATTTCTTTATTTGTATTCCGCATTTTATCTCATTTTTATGCCTAAAGTCACCTAAACATAGAGATAGAATTCAAAGTTAAAGAATCCAAATTCGTAAAACTCTTGATGTCATCCCAAAGAGTTAGGTAGACCTTAATCCGAACTTGGAATGAGGTGGAATATTATCATTCACAACACCTTATATCATTTTGAATTTTGATGGTTAAAATTCAATTTTTAAGTTGCAATTATTTGTGTGTCTCTTGATAAATTTGAATATTATTAAACAAAATACTCTTTTGTTTCACAAGTGTCATTTTGTTCCTTTCACATATTTTAAAAAATAATTATAAATATAAGAAAGAGAATAATAATCTTATCACAACTTTGTCAAAAAAATCTTATCACAAATTATTGTTTAGTGAGCCAACAAATTGTACTCACTTATTGTCACATATATATTTTTTTTTGTTACATTAGATATGAACTTACTGCGAGAGAAGATAATAAACTTGTAGATTTTATAGCAAAGATAATAGATTAGATAAAAAAGAATAGGAAAGCTCACATGAACTTTGATAAGGATATTGTATATATATAAAGGCTGAAGTTCAAATCTCGAACTCCCCATTATATACTGGCGATCCCACTTAATGTGATAAATGTGATAATGCTTAGTTTGTATACACTATCAAACTATTTATTTATTCATCAATCTAAAATTCATTTTTTAGTCAATCAAACCAAATTTTGCTAAAATCATAAACTAATAAATATTAATATAATTTTTCGGTTATATTAGAGGATACTTATTTAGCTCCAAAATCTTATCCGTGTACAAAAACATGATTTTAATGATACTCTCATAATTGAGTACCAAGTTGATACTTATTAGGAGGCATAAAATGGTTGCTTACACTAAAATGCACAACGTACTATGTAATTATTGATAGGGGGGTCCAACAGGCCGACCACCTATGAAAGACTTATGACCTAATAAACATGTTGGCCTGTTTTGGCAAACAAGTTTTGACCGAAATGCTGGTCTACTCGTTTTTTTTTTTTAATACATTTACTCTATGAATAAACATCAAAATATCTTCTTTTTTTTTTTGGGTTAAAATGCAGTTTTTGTCTCTCAAGTTTCACAAACTTGTGATTTTGGTCCCCCAAGTTTAAAAATAACACTTTTGGTCCCTTAAGTTTTACCCCAATTGCAAATCCATAGCCCCTTTGATTTTGACTCAGTCAAAGCCGACATGACACTATTTTTTAATGTTTCTTGTTGATGTGGATATTATTAAACATAGATTAAATCTAGCTATGATAATTGCTATTTATAATAAAAGAAAAAAGCAAAAAACAATGAGAATTTGAAAGAAAAAACGTAGAGAACTCAAAACTTCATTTAATTGCAATTTATATTAAAAATTGTTTCATCATTTTTGGTGTGGGTTGTGTTTATGTTTTGACCATGTGGATGTACCAAAACTGGACCTGCATAATTTTACAGATTGTAAGGTGATTTTTTTTTTTTTTAAGGTACAAAGGTTGGAAGATTGGTTTATTTTGCTAAATAAAGTCATTGTTAAACAAAGTCATAATACTTAATTCATTAATTTTTATTCATTGTTAAACAAAGACAAGGAATTGTTTCAAAATTGGAAACAATGATTTTTTATGGAGAAGAAGAAAGAATAACAATGGAGATTTGAGTGTGGTAGAAAAAGAGCAATGGAAGTTTTTGGGTATTTATGGAGAAGAAGATAAGAAAGATGAGAAATAGATCCGTTGCATAGAAACAGTCATGTGAGATTTTTTTTTTTACATGTCATCTGCTCATGTGTCAACTTGTTTATGAAACGCGCCATGTTAGCTTTGACTGAGTCAAAATCAAAGGTGACTATGGATTTGCAAAGTGGGTAAAACTTAAGGGACCAAAAGTGCTATATTTAAACTTGGGGGACCAAAAGTGCATTTTAGCCTTTTTGTTTTTTACATATAAAAGTGTAACAATCAATTTAGTCATTAAATGTGTAACAAGTAATCATTATAGTATTTTATTATGTACTATGTTAGTCAAAATAGTCATTTAGGTTATAGTGTTTCTTTAATATTGTCGTATTATTCCTCAATATACTTACTTATTGTCATATAAGTTTCTATCCGTAGTTACTTACTATCATATTAGTCCATATATGAAAAGAGTTAATGTCAACATTGAGAGCCTATTTTAACGTTAAAGACCATTTTGACTAATAAATCAAGAACTATTTTAGAATTTCGATACATTGAGGGACTATTGTGGCTACTCGTTACACATTTAGGGACCAAAATGAGTATTACTCATACAAACGTTACAATATTGTTCACGTATGTAAACATAAGTTAATTACACCAAATGATATGCTAAGTGAAATTTTCCAAGTGGAATTCCAAGAACACTCTGTAAAAGACTTCGATGAAAATACATTGTTCAAGATAAGTGAATGTGTTCCCTTTACTGCTCTTTAGGCGTCTCCTTTTATAGGTCTCACTTTCTTGACCTTTGTTTTTTGAATCAGCAAATTTTATTAAACCGAAGCTCTCGCAAGATGCAAAGAGACGGTGGGACAAGAACAAATGAGCCTTTCTTTTGATGTCCAATCTCATTAACCCTCTGAAGTCCATATGGCTCATTTGTACCAGGCGCGTGGAGCTGATCATGTTTCTTTGCATTGATCGTTCTTACAATGTGTGTGGAGTTAAGCGTACATAACTCACGTCACTTGTCTATGTAGGACGTGTGGCGCGTTATGAGATACCTTGAAGAGGAGGACCACAATGTTTCTTGGACAACGACTAGAGAGAGAGAGAGAGAGAGAGAGAGAGCTAGTGATGTTGATAGTGGAGCTCACGTGATCTGAACGATCAAGCTAAGCTAAGCAGGTAGAGCTCACGTGACCTAACCGATCGAGCTGAGCAGGTGGATCTCACGTGACCTGAACCATCAAGCTGAGTTGTACATGTTGAATAATCAATATATAGGAGAGTCCATGAGGTATGTTCCTCCATACAAGTCCACAGTCCATCTAAGTGTCAAGCCCGTGAAGGCCTAGACGTTTGTTCTTCATAGGGTCGACCTGAACCAGTCCACAGCCCACCAAGCATCAAATTTGTCAAGGTGTAGACGTTTTTTCTCCATGGGGTCGACTTGAACCAGTCCATAGTCCACCAAGCGTCAAGGCTGTTAAGGCATATAAGTTTGTTTTTCATAGAGTCGACCTGAACCAGTCCACCAAGCGTTAAGTTTGTCAAGGTGTAGACGTTTTTTCTCCATGGGGTCGACCTGAACCAGTCCATAGTCCACCAAGCGTCAAGGCTGTTAAGGCATAAAAGTTTGTTTTTCATAGGGTCGACCTGAACCAGTCCACAATCCACGAAGTGTAGTCAAGTCTGTCAAGGCGTAGACATTTGTTCTCCATAAGGTTGACTTGAACCAATCCACAATTCACCAAACGTCAAGTCTGTAAAAGGCGTAGAAGTTTGTTCTTCATAAGATCAACGTGTACCAGTCCAAATACCAAATTTGAATCTGAATCAAAAGAAGTACTCACTTTTAATATGCAATAATGTTTTGAACAAAATTAACTCTAATAAAAAGAATTTGTGAAAAAAGAATTATAACACCAAAGTACGACTTATGAGCATTATCCATTTTTACTAAGGTGAAGTTGCAATTGGGAAATGCGACAAGAAAATACAAAACTAACTATGAAAATCAATTATCATTAATTTAGTGGTTAATATTGCAAAACTAATTACTAACTCTAAGATATTGGTCCTTCTTAAAAAAAAGCTCTAGGCTTTGTTTGCGTGTTTGGAGTGGAAGAGAGGAGAGGTGTTTAAAATAAAGGAAAAAGAACAAGTAGAATAAATAGATGACATTGAAAGGAAAATACTTGAATATGAGGGTTTATTTTCCTTCGTAATACAAAATTCTTCTCATTTATGGAACTAAAAAATTATATTGGATGAGTTCCAAATTCCCTTATATTTCCAACCTTCCAAAGCTCTCTCTTCCCCTCCTCCCCAAACTCTCAAACAAAGCCAAAAAGATTGATTTACTCGTAAAAAGATTGAGCATCATCTCCTCACCCCTATTTTTCTTTACAAAAATAAAATGACTGCAAAAATAATTGTAATAATTTTTTATTAAAACATTACAACTAATAAAACAATTTAGACATTGGTTCTTATTATGACGAGTTACTCCATCCACTTTCAAGGTGATGTCAATGGTCATTTTACAAATATAACTTTAACTTTCTCTATGTTAAAATATCAAATTTTTACCTCTAAGCTAGCAATCCATGGACATGTCAACCTTTAATTTACCCACAAGTTGCTCATCTCTTACACTATGAAATAATAATAATTATTTCGATCAAATCACCATGCGAGTGTTCGACTTAACCATTTCCTCAGCAATATGCATATGTTTTTTGTATTTTTCCTCAGCAATGATCTTCATGCACATATTTTTTTGGATATTATTGTTAGCATTGCGTCCAGTTGTCATCCCCTCTTTGCAAATAGTTGACCTAACTTAGAATAGGTTGGTCAGACAAATTCAGTGATAAGAAGATTCCACATAATACTGAAAACCAAGTTAACGAACTTATGGCAATGTTTGCCGTCACAGGACCCCAACCACAAACTAGATCAAATGATTTAGTTTACTTTTCTCAGTAGCTTATACTTTTTGAAGTGTAGTAAGGCTCACTTAGATGTATCTTCAATAAATAGATGTAACAATAATCAAATATACCGTGAACAAAGTAGGACAAATATAAGAGTGATGTGTGACAGCCCAATTTCCCTTAAATTGGATTCATTACATATGAATTAGACAATTTACGTTTATTAAATTATCACAATCAAGTTCATTTAATATATTTGTTTATGTTAACCCTCTGATTCCAATGGAAATGATGCTCTAGTAATCTGGAGTTCGATTGGGCTTGGGGGTAACTTAAGTTTGGCCAAGAATATTGTTCCACGTAGGAATCATGTTCACCTTCTCCTAAATAATTTGTCATTTGGTAGAACTCATTAACCACTTGAAACCAATTGATTGGTTAACATTTCTTTTCAATAGTACCGTCAAACCAAGAGATAATTGTGAGACTCTAAGTAAGGGACGAAGAGAAAGTGCATATACACGTTAAAAAAAAGAGCGTGAATTTCAACGATAAAGATGAAAACTACAAACATTAATTGTGGAAAATCACAAGAGATAACTGTGAGGGTGTAAGTAAGGGACAAAGAGAACGAAAAAAAGGAGCGTGAATCTCAACGTTAAACCAAGGAAACTACATATGTTAATTGCGAAAAATCGCAATATAACACAATGGACGCATACATGTTAATGCGATATTAAACGTCGTCAAGGAGTGTGAATCACAAATTATATACTAGTTAAAAAAATTAAAAATTTGAGGTCTAAAGCAAGAATTTTATTGGCCTAATAGTTGAGACGACTAATTCTAGATAAATCCATGCTATTTTGTCTAGTAAATATCATAACTCTGGATCAATTTTATCAATATTAAAAGCTAAAAAAAATCTTTCTCACAACAATATTATTATTATTATTATTATTATTATTATTATTATTATTATTATTATTATTATTATTATTATTTATAATTGGAGTATTTTTTCTTTCAAATAATCTAATGGTTAAAATTTCATCTTTAAAGTGAATCAATGATGACTTTAAACCCCGACCTCTACCTAAATACTCTAATGTCTCAACCCATCATCTATGCTCACGGGGGACATATTCATGAAGCATACTTCTTATTGCTAAAGTATATTGAAGAAGTTACGTATTATAAAGAGAAATTAATTTCCAGGCCATCCATAATGTATTCATCATAAGGTGTCTCTTTTACTATAAAAAATCATTTTAATTTTCAGGCCATCCATTGATCCCATTTTTCAAGGTTTTTGAAATATATGCATGCAACTATACTGTGACAACAATTACAAGTACAACTGTATCGATCATAACAAAAATTGTATCAATCATTTAGTTTTATACAATATATCAGCAAATAAGATGCTGACGCCAAATTCGAGTATCACCATTTTCAAAGCAAATATTCTAAAAATTTAAATAATGGATGTTTGTCAATTAAAAATTAGACATGGAGTACATTTTTAAAGTTCAAAATATGAACATATTTACCTCACTCCCTGCTAACCACATTATTTATGAGTCAAGTGGCAAAAGTTTAACATTTTAATATTATGGTTCAAATTCATTTGAGACAATTGGAAAATGATAATTAGAATCCCTTCGTGGTGGCGGTCGGTTTGTAGGATTCGAGAGGGGTTGGGCGAGGGTATTGGGAGGTGGTTTGATGACAACATCCGCAGGATGCTTAGCGATGGTAGGAATACGTTATTTTGGCATGATAATTGGGTGGGGGACACACCTTTACGTTGTAAATTCCCTCGCCTTTTTGATTTGGCTGTAAGTAAGGAGTGTACGGTGGAGGATATGTGTAGGGCAGGTTGGGAGGTCGGAGGTGGGGGGTGAGAGTGGCGTCGGAGGTTATTGGCGTGGGAGGAGGATAGTGTGAAGGAATGTTCTGCGTTACTTTCTAACGTTGTTTTGCAGGTTAATGCTCATGACTCTTGGAGGTGTTTATTAGACCTTCACATGGTTACACGGTCCGGGAAGCTTATCGCTTTCTTACCAATAATGGTAACTCTGTGGATACGACACTGGTAGATGATGTCTGACATAAAAATATACTGTTGAAGGTGTCTTTGTTTGTTTGACGACTCCTCCGAAATAGACTTCCTACTAGAGACAATTGGGTGCAACAACGTGTTCTTTTGTTAGCTGACGCGACTTGTGTGTCTGGTTGTGGGGAAGAAGAAACCACAACTCACTTATTTTGTGGTTGTAATATTTTTAGTTCACTTTGGGATCATATTTTGCATTGGTTAGGTTTATCTGTGGTGTTTCCAGGTGACTTACGACAACATTTAATTCAATTCACTAATTTGGCCGGACTGCCTAAAGCCACTCACCATTTCTTGAAAGTAATTTAGTTTGCTTCTGTTTGGGCTATTTGAATGGAAAGAAACAACTGTGTTTTCCAAGATGCGGCTTGTGATCCTTCTACTTTAGCTGAAAAAGTGAAACTAAATTCTTTCATGTGGCTGAAATCATCACATACATCTTTTATATTTAATTATCATGACTGTGTTGGAACAAAATGTGTTTAACACTACCTCTTTAGAGTTTTGATGTTAGCAAGGCATTAAAAATTGTCAATTAGATATGCTAATATTTGTTCAAGTGTACAGGACCATAGACAAAATTTTGTGTCTACTTAAAGCTTAGGTACTGGAAGAAGAAATGAGAGCAATGGAATCAACAAGTATATATGAAGCTTTACACATCTGAAGAAAAGTGCTCCAGAAATCAAAGTGCTCCTGAAGTGATGACGTGTCATCAGAAGCAAGTTCATCAGAAGCGCCTCATCAGAAGCAAGATCACCAGAAGCTGAAGTTTATCAGAAGATGAGAGACTTAGAGCTTCGAGAGTTGTTCAATGGATTTAATCTCGTCTAAGCATTGCAGAAGACCAGAAGAGTGAAGCAATAACTAATTCAAATGGATTTGAAGGCATTGGATGCTTGTTCTTTGAAGAGCGTTGACAAAGTACATTTGTACGAAGTGTACAACCACTACCTCCACTACTCAGTTTTTGTCTCTGCTACAAGACAAGAATAACAGCTCTACCTGCAACGATGTTCCTACATACTTGGAATGAATTTGAAATTGATCCTTCATAGGACAACAACCATATCAGGCAAAAGATCATTGGTGATTGATCAAAGCTTCAAATGACTCTTTTGATGCGCTGACAATTCACAAACGCCTCTTTCACACCTATATATAAAGGAGTGAAGACTTGGAGAATTGTAAGAGACTTAACAACATTTTGAAAGCGCCAAAACTCTGTCAAAATTGTTCTGCATCAAAAGTTCACTTAGAATTTCTTATCAAAGTTCATATCTTAGAAATTATAGAGTCTTAAGAGTCTATATCTGATTTGTATTGTGAACACCACTGATTGTATATCAAGTGTTCAACTTCAAACATTTTTCTTTGTAATTCTTTTTGATTAGAAGTCTCTTGCAGTTGTGCTTGAGCATAGAAGTCTCTTGATTGTGTTCAGGAGCATAGGAAATCTCTTGCAGTTGTGCTTGAGTAATTTGAAGTCTCTTGCTAGTTTTAGCAGTGAGCATTTGTAATTAGATATTACATTTTAGTGAACTCTCCTTGGAAGTGCAAAGGGGACATGACTACTTCCGGTTTGTGGAAGGAACTTGTATAATTGCTTTGTGTCTTCTCTCTCTCTCTCTCTCTCTCTCTCTCTCTGTTTTTATCCGCTGCATTTAGTATCTGAACGTAACTTCAGAAGTTGTACTCTAACTGCTTCTGACCAGTGACTTAAGTAGGAGAAAAAGAAGAAAAAGCCAACACAATTCAACCCTCCTTCTTGTGTTTTTCTCACCTTCAGACTGGTGAAAACATCCACTCCCTTGTATGGGTGTTATTGTGTAATATACTCTAACTTTTTGTTTGTGCTCCTTTAAAACAACACATTATTGTTGTATTTTGGTAGGTTGGTTTACCTTTTGCATGTCTTGTGTACGGCAAATTAACCTTGTTTATAATATATATCTCATTTTAGTTTGTTCAAAAAAATATATGCTATCTTTTTCCAACTTTTATAAAAGAATTAAAATGGGTCAATTAAATTTATCGAGTTGATAATTATTCAACTCATATTCCACAAAGATTTGAGTTCCAAACTCACCGATGATGTGAGAGTTTTTATTTGTATGATATTTGAATATTTATCTTAAATATATTCTCTTCTCTTCACTATGTCAATTTTTTTGGTCCGACTCGAGAGATTTAATAAATCTTTTATTTTTTGACAAAAATAAGACGATATTCATTCATTTAAATTGATAAAATACGTTAGATACAATAACATCATCAATATCGTTAAAAACGTAAAAAGTGTATATGCAAACAAACTCATAACACCTAAGTTAATGATGTTATACCCTCATTTTGGACCTAAAAATACTGATTCAAATTCCTCTGCTATTTTCTAATACTTTCAAATTCACCGTGTTTTCTACTGTGCTTCAGCTGCATACGTTACTGTTTCTGTCTTTTAATTTTTGCATAAAATCATACAAAAGGGTATTTTGGTCATTTCCTACGAAGGAACCCATTTTAGTCCCTACAATTTGTCCCTGAGTCTTTTCAATTTGTTTGCATGAATCATTAATCAAATTTTGTACAAAAATCATCTTAGTTTTGCATCTGAGTCAGTCTGAGTCAGTTTGAGTCGTTTTTGGCCCCAAGGGCATTTTAGTCTTTTCACATTATTTGATTTTTGGGCAGAGAGGTATTTTAAAATACCTCATTTTTGGTAGTTTGTTCATTTTAGTCCATTTTGCCAATTTTAACCGTTTCACTTTACGTTGCATTCAGATTACATTTTTTAACCAATTTTATTATTATTGCATTTTAGTCCCAATACTTTCAAAAATTGCAATTTAGTCCAGGTTTTACATTTTATTGCAGAAGTGTCCAATTCCAATTTCCAAAACAGTCCAGTTTCAGTTTTATTATTTTCAAGACAGTCCCAAATTTTCCAAAATTGCATTTTAGTCCTTTTTTCAGTTCAGTCCACAAGTGCCACGCAAGCTGTCCAAGTCCACATGTCACAAGCTCATTGGATCAGGTACACACATGGCAGCTTATAAATAGGGTACAGTGTCAGAATCAGCGCTAGAATCATAAAATCAGAGCCACATCAACACAAACAGAATCATTTTTCTCTCTCTTGGCAGTTACAGATCAAAATCACAAAATTCACAAAAAACTCAAGAACTTTCATGAACCCTAACTCACATTCAACCCTAATCCAGATCAATTTCGTACCAAAAACCTCAAATTCACCATTGAATTCAACTCCCAGAATCACACAGAAACGAAATTTACACAGATACAACACAAATTTGAGCAATTCTCAGAGATTCTTATGAATCCTCATCACTGAATTGTGGTGCTTGCAATTCAACGCGAGCACGCCACCGGAGGTAGCGCGCTGCAAGCGCAATCACAGGCATCAGATCGGAGAAGAAGAAGGAGAAGAAGAAGTGAAGGATTTCACAGGATCCGGATCAAGAGAAGAAAGAAAGGAGTGAGACCGGCTTACCAGAGGAAATCCAAGGCCAAGAATCAAACGAACGGTTCGAATCTCCGAATAGAAGCTCAGGTAACACCCTAACTTCACCTAATCTCTTCGTATATCACTATAAAAGCCGGAATGATGTGAATCCAAAGCAAGTTTGAACCGTTCGATCCAAACCCTAACCCTAACCGAATTTTCTTCCAAAAAGAAATCAAAGAAACGTTGCGAGATTCACAAACGAATGTGAATCGAAGCAAGTTCTCACCATTTCACAAAGATTTCAGCAAAAAACATGAGAAAACGAACGGTTCAAACATACAGAGATGAAACTCGAAGATCCACATCATTCCAACGGTTAAACTTGCTTTCTTGCGACGAATCCATGTTTAGGTTAGTGTTGCGAACGATTTGGTGTATGTTTAGGTCATTTCTGGGTAGGGTTGGAAGAACTAGGGTTAGGGTTGATAGAGAACGGCGAGAGGAGAAGAAGAAGAAAGAGAAGCATGTTAAAAAATGAGGAAATCCGGATCCTGTGCCTTTTATGTAGCTGGTGAAATGGGTCGGTTCTAACCCGGTCCACCTCCCTTGCGTGTGAACCGTTGGATCTCATCCATGGAGCATCCGGATCAATCTAACGCCTCTGAGGCGTCAAGAATGATCCGGATCCACTTGTGGCACGGGTTTGGGCCTGTAGCCTAGGGCTTGAGTTTTTTTTTCATTTTTCTTTATTTCCTTGCTATGTACACCTACAGTTTTGCTATCTGAATCCCTCTGCGTGCCTTGCTTTTCTTGCAAATTTTAAGAATTTTACTATTTGTTCTTGATATGTGTTTGGTTGTTTTTGTGATGCATTTACATGTTCAAATTGATAGAAGATGGTACGTGTTAATTCCTCATTCGATAAGTGTTATTTTGTGTTTTTGGTGCGAAATGTCTAGCATGATTTTGGCCCAAATAAAGGTCACTTGATCTTAATGATTGGCATTTGATTTCATGATGTGATCCCCTCTGATTTCATGATAATGCGTTTAATCTTGGCGAGTTTGATTTTCCTTTGTGTTTGTGTAATATTCTTAATTTTGTTAAAACTTGAATTTTGTGATATTTTCATTTCTTTGATAAGTTTGGTTCTTGGTTCCAATGGTGTGATATTTGGCAATAATACTTAGTTTTGATTCTTGATTGCAATTGTGTGATACTTCGCAATTATGTTTAGTTTGGGTTTCGGTTGCAATTTGGTAACGTTTTATAACTTTGTTAAATTTAACTCTTGATGACAATTTTGTGATATTTTGCAATTGTGGTTGATTTGATTCTTGATGACAATTTTGTGATATTTGGCAAGTATGTTTAGTTTGAGTGTGGGCTGCCACTTTGTGATATTTTGCAACTTTGTTTAGCTTAATTTTTTATGCTAATTTTGTGATGTATTCCAACCTTGTTTAGTTAGAGTTTTGATACCAATTTGGTGATATTTTGCAATTTTGTTTAGTGTGATTTTATGCCAATTTTTGTGATAGTTTACCATTTTGTTTAGGATTAGTATTCCATTATTATTGCATCTTGTTTCACTAACCATTTTACTCTATGTTTCATGCATACTAAGCATCTCATCTCATTCCCATTTCTTCCTTTGACCCTTTCATGGAACGTTCAACTAATTCTCATGCAATGTTTAGGTAGTTTACTTTTCTTTAATTTCATGCAAGACTATAGAATGTAAAATAGGACCCGATGTAAAGGACTATGGACTATAATGATGTACACCGACACGCACACACGTTGTATGTTCATCGCTAGATGTATGTTTAGGAAGCGTGACACTTAGGAAAATACTCATGATTTCTTTCTCAAGAAACTAACTCTTCACTCAAATATTTTCACAATAATGTTGGAGTCAAAACTCCATAATTTTCCTTTATTTTCTTAATCAAAAATCAAAATGAACACTAATTCTCAACTTTAACCGTTTTTGTAAATAAATTGGACCAACCTCACTTGTTTCCAAAATCTCACGCCTTTACGGCCTCTCATCTTTTTCTTCAAAACCATTTTCAAAATTAAAATTGAACCAACCCACAAAAAACATTTTGCAAGAGAACTACATGGAATTTTGATCCCTTAAAAGGGTATGTAGGCAAGAGACTCAAAATCTCTCCAAGTCCAATAAAAACAAAACTCAAAATTTTCTTTCTCTCATTCTTAAAATCAATCTTCTTTACAAATAGCAATAAAAGCAAAGCGTATACATAAGACTAGTAAAACGGTTCCTATAGGATACTATAGTCATTACGGGTGCCTAACACATTCCCGTAGTGAAATCAGCCCCGAGCTCGGAATTTCTAAGGTTTTCTCTCGATTTTACCTTTCCCAAAAAAAAAATAGAGATATCAATGATTGAAAGGTTCAAATCTAATCAATGATTTGACACCCGAAAATCGCGATAACAGAAATGGCGACTTCACTGGGGACATATTTAGGGCTACACCTAGTTTTACATGCTTTATGTTTATGCTTTGCTTTATTGGTACATGTAAAATTTTCTTGTGTACGTGTGGGGTGAGAATATCAAAAGCCCTATACCCGGGCTGAGTGAACCTAAGATTAGGAAGAGATATAATCGACAATCCAATCCGGGGGTTGCCTCGTGCATTGGATTACGCGATCAATCTCACATAGCTGAGGCATTTTGGAGGTGATGTTGTCGGCGTGTGTTGTCATGCTTAGGCACGTTACTTCCAATTGACCGATGAAGGCTATGGACCGTAGTTACCAAACCCATCCTTGGCCTTTCTTAGGACGTAGTGCGGTGGCTAAACCGAGCGTTGTCTCGAAATTTAGTCGTCACGCGATACTACACCCAAACTAAACCTTCTTACGGATAATCATGGACAAGCGTTGCTTTGTACTACTATGATATACGCAAGAGAGGTTGTGGTTTGGGAACTTTATAGAACCTTGGTTACTACTATCAAAGCCTTAGTTTCACCGGACACCGTGTCCACTTGTTACTTTAGCCCACCGTGCTTTCTTTGTTAAACAAAACCATGCATACATGCATTCATGCATAAACCTTTTTACATGCATTTATCAAAGGGTATAGACAAACTAAAATTCTTTGCAAATATAACCAGGCATGAAGAGGACTAAGTCTTACAAATTCAAAGAAGTCGATTTGGCTAGCCTAAGGGAGTTGGCACTCAAGGTTAAGAATCCGACTGGGTTTCGTCTCCGATACGGTGGTTTGCTTGGTATTCTCCGGACTAATGTGGAAGAGAAGCTGGTGCACACTCTGGTGCAATTTTATGACCCGGTTTTCCGTTGCTTCACTTTTCCGGATTTTCAGTTGGTTCCTACACTCGAGGCTTATTCTTGCTTATTGGGTTTACCTATAGCCGAGAAGACACCTTTCACAGGCCCAGGATCTTCTCTTACTCCTCTGGTTATTGCAAAGGATCTTTATCTCAAGACTTCCGATGTGTCTAAGAATCTCGTTACCAAATCTCATATCCAAGGTTTCACTTCAAAGTACTTACTTGAGCAGGCTAATCTCGAATCTACTTGTCAGGACACTCTTGAGGCTATTCTTGCACTACTCATCTACGGGCTCATTCTCTTTCCGAATCTCGACAACTTCGTGGACATGAATGCTATTGAGATCTTCCATTCCAAGAACCCAGTTCCTACTTTGCTAGCTGACACATACCATGCCATCCATGATCGGACTCTCAAGGGCCGTGGATTCATTCTTTGCTGCATACCTCTTCTTTATAGGTGGTTTATTTCTCACCTCCCGAGTTCTTTCCATGCCAACACGGAGAATTGGTCTTATTCGCAGCGGATTATGGCCCTTACTCCCGATGAGGTGGTTTGGATTACTCCAGCAGCTCGAGTCAAGGAGATTATTACTAGTTGTGGGGATTTCTTCAATGTACCTCTTCTCGGTACCCGGGGAGGAATCAACTACAATCCCGAGTTAGCCATGAGACAGTTTGGTTTTCCTATGAGAACAAAGCCCATTAACCTTGCTACATCACAAGAGTTCTTTTACTATTCCAATGCTCCCACCGGGCAAAGGAAAGCTTTTACAGATGCTTGGTCTAAGATTCGTAGGAAAGATGTGAAACACTTGGGTGTGAGATCCGGTATTGCTCATGAAGCCTATACGCAGTGGGTGATAGATCGAGCCGAGGAGATTGGCATGCCTTACCCTGCTATGAGGCATGTATCTGCATCTACTCCGTCTAGACCATTACCGTTGCTTCCCGCGACTCAGGAGATGTATCAGGAGCATCTAGCAATGGAGAGCGAGGAGAAGCGAGCATGGAAAGCCCGTTACAGTGAGGCTGAGAACTTGATCATGACTTTGGATGGCAGAGACGAACAGAAGGATCATGAGAACCGGATGCTGAGAAAGGAATTAGCCAGAGTTAGGAAAGAGCTTGAGGAGAAGGATGATCTATTGAGGAGAGACTCCAGGAGAGTCAGAAGTCGTCGAGATTTCTTTGCCAGTTATTGTGGTTCAGCTTCGGACTCTGATTCCGAATACTACCCAGTCACTCCTTAGTTCTGGATGATAGCATGGACTTTTGATTATGTTGTTTGTTCAGTTTATGTTTCGGAAGTCTACTCCCTTGGCTCAATGTATCAAAACAACTTGCTTTGGATAATTTGTTAGTCCAATAATGTTTGCAAAAAATTCTAATTTGTCTAAGAAAACCCTTTGGTAATAAAAAGAGTCATTTTTTTGCATCTGCATTTGCACATATCATGCATCATATGCATCATTCATCGGTCACAAAAAAAAACGTCCAAGTGCTCATTGCCTCCTGGTTCTTCTGTCGCAGTGTGAAAGGTGGCTCGTGCTCGAAGGACTGATCAACCTACCAGAGTACATCAGACTAGACAATACAGAAGAAGGAATCAAGTAGCTATGGAAGAAGAAAATGCACAGCTCCGTACTGAATTAGCTTCTGTGAGAGAAGAGTTAGCTAAAGCTCTCGACGCCATGACTGCTCTGATAGCCGCTCAAGAGCAACCAACCTCGTCTGCTCCAGAGACCACTGAGGCAATTCCAACATCATCTCTCGATAACCGCTTTGCCATGCCAAGGGGATACCCATACGGACTCCCACTTTTCTTTGCTCCTGATCCCACAGTAGGTGCTTCTAGTGCTACCAACGGTAACCAAATCCCCGTCTCAGGGCATGCTTCTCCCCACACTACCTTGCCTCAGTCAACGGTCTTCACCGATCCGATCGTGCATTCTACGCCTCAGGGCGCCAATGCTAATGATTACCGTGGAAAGACTCCTATATTGGGAACTATGGAAAAAAAAATGGAAGAGCTTGCCAGAGAACTCCGTCGCGAGATCAAGGCCAACCGCGGGAGCAGTGACCTCGTCAGAACCCACGATCTTTGTTTAGTGCCGAGGGTGGATGTCCCCAAGAAGTTCAAGGTCCCGAAATTTGACCGCTACAATGGGCTGACTTGCCCCCAGAACCACATCATCAAGTACGTCCGGAAGATGGCTAACCATGCAGACAATGATTCACTTATGATCCATTGCTTCCAGGACAGTCTAATGGAAGATGCCGCGGAGTGGTATACCGGTTTGAGCAAGGATGATATTCGTACTTTTGATGATCTGGCTGCTGCTTTTAAGAGCCACTATGGATTCAACACTAGGCTCAAACCGAATAGGGAGTTCCTCCGGTCTCTTTCTCAGAAAAAGGACGAAAGCTTTCGCGAATACGCACAAAGGTGGAGAGGGGCAGCTGCCCGTATCACTCCCGCTTTGGACGAGGAAGAAATGACTCAAACATTCCTGAAAACCCTGAAGAAAGATTACGTTGAAAGAATGATTATTGCTGCCCCAAGCAACTTCTCTGAGATGGTCACTATGGGGACCCGCTTGGAGGAAGCTGTCCGAGAAGGGATTATCGTGTTTGAGAAAGGTGAGTCCTCGAATGCACCGAAGAAATACGGCAATGGTCACCATAAGAAAAAGGAATCAGAGGTTGGAATGGTGTCTGCCGGAACCAATCAATCTGCCACTGCCGCTCCTGTCAATGCTACGCAGCTGCCTCAACCGTATCAGTACCTACAGTATGCCCAGCATCCGTTCTATCCGCCGTTTTACCATCAATACCCTCCACTACCGGGCCAACCTCAGGTCCCTGTTAATGCCATCGCCCAGCAAATGCAACAACAACCACTAGCTCAACAACAACCGCAACAACAACAACAAGGCCCTCAATCTAGACCATCCTTCCCGCCGATACCGATGGCGTACGCTGAACTACTCCTAACTCTGTTACATAAGGGGTATTGCACCACTAGACCCGGCAAGCCTCCGCCAAACCCACTGCCTCCCAGGTTCCGCTCCGATCTCAGATGTGATTTCCACCAAGGCGCCCTAGGTCATGATGTAGAAGGTTGCTACGCTCTAAAATACATTGTGAAGAAGTTGATCGACCAGGGAAAGCTATCTTTTGAAAACAATGTCCCACATGTGCTCGACAATCCGCTCCCCAACCATGCCGCCGTGAATATGATTGAAGTGTGTGAAGAAATCCCTCGTCTCAATGTCCGTAATGTTGCTACTCCTCTAGTACCGCTACATATCAAATTGTGCCAAGCTGCTCTGTTCAGCCACGACCATGTTGCCTGCTGTGAATGTCTTCAGAACCCTATGGGTTGCAGCGTGGTCCAGACTGATATGCAAAGATTGATGAATGACAACTACCTGACTACCGGTGATGTTTGCATGATAGTGCCGATCTTCCACGATACTCCGGTCAATAGCACACCCGCCAGGAAGGACGTTGAACCGTTGGTCAGACGGTTGCCTGGTCCGGTGCCATATACTTCTGCAAAAGCCATCCCGTACAAGTACAACGCGACTATGTTGGAAAACGGGAAGGAAGTACCTTTGGTGTCCCCGAGCATAATGGGCAGTATCGCCGAAGTGACGGCTTTGAGGAGCGGTAAGGTCCGACCTCTCTTGTTTCAAAAGAAAGATGATGTGCGAGTTGCGATTCCTGCTGATAAGACTACTCCATTGTCAACCCCTCCTGTTGTTGAAAGTACCAGCCATCCAGGCCAATCCATCGAAGAATCCAATCTGGATGAGATTTTGAAGATAGTCAAGAAAAGCGATTATAAGATCGTTGATCAGCTATTACAAACTCCTTCGAAGATATCCATCTTGTCCCTACTCCTCAGTTCGGAAGCTCACAGGAACGTATTTTTAAAAGTATTGGAGCAAGCATATGTCGACCACGAAGTCACAGAGGATCAATTTGGTGGGATAGTGGCTAACATCACTGCTTGCAGTAATCTTTGGTTTGGTGAAGATGAACTTCCAGAGGCAGGGAAGCACCACAACTTGGCCCTGCACATTTCCATGAACTGCAAAGCAGATATGCTGTCCAACGTGTTGGTAGACACTGGGTCGTCGTTGAATGTGATGCCTAAGTCGACTTTGGATTAGTTAAGTTGTCAAGGAATTCCTTTGAGAAGAAGTACTTTCCTAGTCAAGGCTTTCGATGGTTCCCGTAAAACTGTGCTTGGAGAAGTAGATCTCCCCATGACTATTGGTCCTGAAACATTCATGATTACTTTCCAGGTTATGGACATAGATGCCTCTTACAGTTGCCTTCTCGGGAGACCGTGGATACACGAGGCCGGGGCAGTCACTTCTACCCTCCATCAGAAGCTAAAGTTCGTAAGGAATGGTAAACTTGTGACAGTGCATGGGGAAGAAGCTTATCTGGTCAGTCAGTTATCATCCTTCTCTTGCATCGAAGCTAAATCCGCCGAGGGAACTGCATTCCAGGGTTTGACTATCGAGGGTACGGAGCCCAAGAGAGCTAGTGCTGCCATGGCTTCTTTGAAAGATGCGCAGAAGGCCGTTCAGGAGGGTCAGGCCGCCGGTTGGGGCCAATTGATACAGCTGCTGGACAACAAATGCAAAGAGGGTCTCGGGTTCTCTCCGACATCAGGCGTGTCAACTAGAACGTTCCGTAGTGCTGGATTTGCCAATGCAATTCTTGACGGTGCTGCTGAAAGAGGGGCTAGGTCCACATTTCTGATACCAGGAGGCATGGCGAAGAACTGGAACGTTATCAATCTCCCTGTGTTTGTGCATAATTCTAAGTAATATGTCTTGCTGTTTAGGCTTTTTTTTCAAAATAACAATCCTTCCGCCCTGCCCGAGGCGGAAGTGACACTTTTGTAAAGGGCATGTTTGTTCCGACATCACCATTATCAATAAAACGTCGTTTCTTTCACGACTCTTTTTTTCTTTACTGCTTTTCCCTTGGAAATAATGGTAATGCCAGAAAAAACCAAAACATCTCTATTTTCTTATTAATTTCAAAGATCTGCATGAAAACTATTTTCTAAAAATCATCCAATCATGTCACGCAGATCGAACCAAAATGAACCCGTTGAACACAGTGACCCTATGTTTCTCCAGACTGTTGAATCCCCGGTGTTTGAAGCCGAAGATGAAGATAGTGATGACATACCAGATGAGATTACCCGATTGCTTGAACAAGAAGAGAAAACCATTTGGCCTCATCAGGAGGAGATCGAGCTAATCAACTTGGGTACCGAGGATAACAAAAGAGAGATCAAAGTCGGTGCTGCATTGGAGGAAAGGGTCAAGAAAAGGATCTTCCAACTTCTCCGCGAGTACTCGGACATTTTTGCATGGTCATATGAAGATATGCCGGGTTTGGATCCCAAGATTGTGGAACACCGGATACCGACAAAACCAGACTGTCCTCCTGTCAGACAAAAGTTGAGACGGACTCGGCCGGACATGGCTCTGAAGATCAAAGGTGAAGTGCAGAAACAGATCGATGCGGGTTTCCTCATGACAGTTGAGTATCCCGAGTGGGTTGCTAACATTGTGCCAGTGCCGAAGAAGGACGGTAAGGTCCGGATGTGTGTTGATTACAGAGATTTGAATAGAGCTAGTTTGAAGGACAATTTCCCATTACCTCACATCGATGTACTTGTTGATAATACTGCCCAGTGCAAGGTGTTCTCCTTCATGGACGGTTTTTCTGGCTATAACCAAATCAAAATGTCACCCAAAGACAGAGAAAAGACGTCGTTCATCACTCCGTGGGGAACTTTCTGCTGCAAAGCAATGCCATTCGGTCTAATAAATGCTGGTGCTACTTACCAAAGGGGGATGACCACTTTATTCCATGACATGATTCACAAAGAGGTTGAAGTGTATGTAGACGACATGATTGTCAAGTCGGGTGATGAAGAGCAACACGTCGAATACTTGGCTAAGATGTTTGAAAGGTTGAGGAAGTACAAGCTTTGGCTGAACCCAAACAAATGTACGTTCGGTGTCAGGTCAGGGAAGTTGTTAGGATTCATTGTCAGTCAGAAAGGAATTGAAGTAGATCCTGACAAAGTCCGAGCTATCCGTGAGATGCCGGCCCCGCAAACCGAGAAGCAGGTCAGAGGGTTCCTCGGGCGTTTGAACTACATTTCCAGATTTATATCCCACATGACTGCAACCTGCGGGCCAATTTTCAAGTTACTCAGGAAGAATCAACCTGTGGTATGGAATGATGAATGCCAAGAAGCTTTCGACAACATCAAGAGTTATTTGCTAGAACCTCCTATCCTCGTCCCGCCGGTGGAAGGAAGGCCATTGATCATGTATCTGTCAGTGTTGGATGAATCCATGGGATGTGTGCTCGGTCAACAGGATGAAACTGGAAAGAAAGAGCACGTTATCTACCATTTGAGCAAGAAATTCACCGATTGTGAGACTCGGTATACAATGCTCGAGAAAACCTGTTGTGCACTAGCTTGGGCTGCCAAACGCCTGCGTCATTACTTGATAAATCATACAACTTGGTTGATATCCCGGATGGATCCAATCAAGTATATCTTTGAGAAACCGGCTATCACTGGAAAAGTCGCACGTTGGCAAATGTTACTGTCAGAGTATGATATTGTGTTTAAAGCTCAGAAAGCCATTAGAGGGAGTATCCTGGCTGACCATCTCGCTTGCCAACCACTTGATGATTATCAACCTTTGAAGTTCGACTTCCCCGACGAAGAGGTTATGTTCTTAAAGCCAAGAGACTGTGAAGAACCACTGATCGGTGAAGGTCCAGACCCTGATAGCAAGTGGGGATTGGTCTTTGATGGTGCTGTTAATGCTTATGGCCGAGGAATTGGCGCAGTAATTGTGGCCCCGCAGGGACATCACATTCCTTTCACAGCCCGGATTGTGTTTGAGTGCACCAACAATGTGGCCGAGTATGAAGCATGTATCTTGGGGATTGAGGAAGCAATTGATATGAGAATCAAGCACCTCGACATCTATGGAGACTCTGCACTAGTCATCAACCAGATAAAGGGAGAATGGGAGACCCATCATGCTAATTTGATCCCTTACCGTGATTATGCAAGACGTCTGTTAACGTATTTTACAAAGGTCGAGTTGCACCATATTCCCCGAGAGGAGAACCAAATGGCCGATGCTCTTGCTATCTTATCCTCCATGTTCCGAGTAAACCATTGGAATCATGTATCGATGATCAAAGTACAACGCTTAGACCGGCCCGCTCATGTGTTTACTGTCAGTGATGCAATTGTACAAACGGGTTCAGGCGGGGTCGACAGCAAACCCTGGTATTATGATATCAAGCAATTTTTGCAAAGCCGTGAGTACCCGCCAGATGCTTCCAACAAAGACAAGAAGACGCTGCGCAGGCTGGCTAGCAAGTTCCTGCTGGATGGGGATGTTCTGTACAAAAGGAATTTCGATATGGTGTTGTTAAGATGTGTTGATGAATGTGAAGTAGAACAGCTAATGCACGATGTGCACGATGGCACCTTTGGGACCCACGCATCGGGGCATGCTATGTCTAGAAAGCTGTTGAGAGCTGGTTACTACTGGATGACCATGGAGCGCGATTGCTATCAATATGCCAGGAAGTGCCACAAATGTCAAATATATGCTGATAAGATCCATGTGCCTCCGCACGCTCTCAATGTTATGTCTTCTCCATGGCCTTTCTCTATGTGGGGCATTGATATGATCGGAAGAATTGAACCAAAAGCTTCAAATGGTCATCGTTTTATCCTGGTAGCAATCGATTATTTCACCAAATAAGTCGAAGCTGCATCATATGCCAACGTAACTAAGCAAGTGGTGGTCAAATTCATCAAGAACAATATCATCTGTCGGTATGGTGTTCCTAGCAAGATCATCACTGACAACGGTACCAATCTGAACAATGACATGGTACAAGCCTTATGCGAGAAATTCAAGATTGAACACCACAATTCTTCTCCTTACAGACCTCAGATGAATGGTGCAGCTGAGGCTGCCAATAAGAACATCAAAAAGATTGCGCAGAAAATGGTAACAACATACAAAGACTGGCATGAGATGTTACCCTATGCTTTACACGGCTACCGCACTACAGTCCGTAGTTCGACAGGGGCAACGCCTTTTTCTCTTGTATACGGCATGGAAGCAGTCCTCCCATTGGAAGTGGAGATTCCATCTCTCCGTGTGATTATGGAAGCAAAGTTGTCTGAGGCTGAATGGTGCCAGAGTCGGTACGACCAGTTGAATTCGATTGAGGAAAGACGCCTGGATGCTTTGGCTCACGGTCAGATGTATCAAACAAGGATGAAGACTGCTTTTGACAAGAAAGTTCGTCCTCGGGGATTCAAGGAGGGTGAACTCGTATTGAAGAGAAGAATGAGTCAGCAACCCGATCCAAGGGGCAAATGGACGCCTAACTATGAAGGACCTTATGTTGTCAAGAAGGCTTTCTCTACAGGTGCTCTGATTCTCACACACATGGATGGTGTAGAATTTCCGAATCCTGTGAATGCCGATATAGTCAAGAAATATTTTGTCTAGATATGAAAAGAACAGCGTGGTAGGTCGAAAACCCGAAAGGGCGGCCTAGGCAAAAAGGCGCTTCCCGGTGGACCGAAAACCCGAAAGGGAGATCCAGGCAAAATAAGGGACAAGAAACAAAAATGTAAAAGCTCGCTGAGATTACATGTAGCTCAGGAAAAAATGAGCGTCTCGATGAGCCGAAAACCCGAAAGGGCGGTTCATGCAAAAATGAGATTGAAATAAAAGACAATTGACTATATCTGGCAAGTTGCCATTCCCCTTGGGATCTTTGCGACTGATGATTGGCTGTTCTCATCCGAGGTTCCGACGCCTGTGGATTCAAGAGTTTCATATACCATAGTAGCTACTGTGTTCAATGTACCACCAACCAATAAAATTACCATTTTCCAAGCTTTGTAAATCCGTGGAGTCACGCCTTCGGCTGATTACCACCCTTATACATCGATTTGAGCCTATGCTTTTGTTTGGCACTCTTTTTCTATTCTATTTTCAAAGCTTTGTACAAAAAGATTTTTTCTATGTTAATAATGATGCATGTCTGGAATGAACATTCTGAAAACTGAAAACCTTTTTGAGTATTTTGAAAACAAGCCTGAACAGCTAGGTGCATTCAAATGAACATGCATGAACAAATCCACATTGATATCAGTTCCAATTCAAGTTACTAGCAAGCCTTCCCCCAGTGACGGTCTGTGGTCAATGGCAAGAATGAAAAAACAGAATGAAAAGCATGAAAAAGGAATATGCTCGCTAAGTTGAAAACCTAAAAGGGCGGCTTAGGCAAAAATGAGCACCCCGATGGATTGACAACCTTCAAAGGCAATTCAGGCAAAACAGGGGCAACAAAAAAAAACTATTCCCCGGTGGGTCGAAAACCCGAAAGGGCGATCTAGGCAAAAATGGGATGATGAAAATAAAAAAAAAGAAATAAAGAAAAGCAAACATGCAAAAGCATTGACCACAGATGCGATGTCCAAAGTATTTATGTGGCTGTTCCAACCAGCAGCAATATCATTCAGACCGTCTTCCTCTACGATTTTACAGCTCCCTGCCCTCAACGATGGTCTCGATGTATCTTCGAACGACGGCATCCCCAGAAGAGGAACTGTTGCAAATATATGTCGGAGCACGGGCCATCACGTGCCCAATATTCCAATGTTTTGTCTGTCTCTGCGAAATCATGTCTACAAATTGCCAATCATCATGCATTTCAAAGCATTCATACATGCATAATCATGCATCTTATGTGCTCATGCATTTGTTAAAATTGTCATGCTGTCCATATGCATCTGCACTCTCAATTCCTATGTTAATCTCAATCAAAATCAATCATGTCAATTCCAAATTCATAACTGTCAATTTCAAAATCCAACAATCCTGTCAATTTCAAACTTTAGCTACCTTTTCAAATTCAAGCTCCTGCCGTCATGTCAAGTCAATTTCAATTTGTTTCTACAATACAATTCGTTTCCATTAACGGCCAAGTGGCTAGTTCGCGTCCAAGAACAGCTTGTGCTTGCCAATTCACTCTTGTTATCGGTCAAGCAGCAAGTTCGCATCCAAGAACAGCTTGTACCTGTCAATTTGTTTCTGTTATCGGTCAAGTAGCAAGTTCACATCCAAGAACAGCTTGTACCTATCCTTTTGATATCCACCGGGCGGCCAGTTCGCATCCAAGAACAGCTCGTGCTTTCTATTTTGTTTCCTGTCAGCCAAGTAACTAGTTCGTGTCCAAGAACGGCTTGTGCTTTCTACTTTGTTTTCTTTCAGCCAAGTAACTAGTTCGTGTCCAAGAACAACTTGTGCTTTCTATATTTTCTTTCAGCCAAGTGACCAGCTCAAATACAAGAGCAGCTTGCACCCTTTGTTGTCAATATTCTCAGTCAAGTGGCCAGTTCGCATCCAAGAACAGCTTGTACCTGTCAAATTTGCTATCGAGTCTCCCCAGTGAGTCTTGTTATCTGCCATCCTGTTAATGTCTACCAATCCCGCAATGGATACGACATACTCCGTTTTTGCTATTTTGTTAATGTCTACCAATCCCGCAATGGATACGACATATTTTGTTATCTGTTATCTTGTTAATGTCTACCAATCCCGCAATGGATACGACATACTCCGTTTTTGCTATTTTGTTAATGTCTACCAGTCCCGCAATGGATACGACATATTTTTGTTAAAATCGATTCTCAGTTTGTCTTGCATTCATAACACAAATGTTGCATGGCATACATAGCATTTACAAATGTATTTTTACGCCCAAAATCAGTGCTAATGTCGATATTTAAGTATCTTCGTCGCGTCAAGCCAAAGACTCTGTCTCTTGACTCTCCAAACGAAGAAACTTAAATAGGGGCAGCTGTTATACCCTCATTTTGGACCTAAAAATACTCATTCAAATTCCTCTGCTATTTTCTAATACTTTCAAATTCACCGTGTTTTCTACTGTGCTTCAGCTGCATACGTTACTGTTTCTGTCTTTTAATTTTTGCATAAAATCATACAAAAGGGTATTTTGGTCATTTCCTACGAAGGAACCCATTTTAGTCCCTACAATTTGTCCCTGAGTCTTTTCAATTTGTTTGCATGAATCATTAATCAAATTTTGAACAAAAATCATCTTAGTTTTGCATCTGAGTCAGTCTGAGTCAGTTTGAGTCGTTTTTGGCCCCAAGGGCATTTTAGTCTTTTCACATTATTTGATTTTTGGGCAGAGAGGTATTTTAAAATACCTCATTTTTGGTAGTTTGTTCATTTTAGTCCATTTTGCCAATTTTAACCGTTTCACTTTACGTTGCATTCAGATTACATTTTTTAACCAATTTTATTATTATTGCATTTTAGTCCCAATACTTTCAAAAATTGCAATTTAGTCCAGGTTTTACATTTTATTGCAGAAGTGTCCAATTCCAATTTCCAAAACAGTCCAGTTTCAGTTTTATTATTTTCAAGACAGTCCCAAATTTTCCAAAATTGCATTTTAGTCCTTTTTTCAGTTCAGTCCACAAGTGCCACGCAAGCTGTCCAAGTCCACATGTCACAAGCTCATTGGATCAGGTACACACATGGCAGCTTATAAATAGGGTACAGTGTCAGAATCAGCGCTAGAATCATAAAATCAGAGCCACATCAACACAAACAGAATCATTTTTCTCTCTCTTGGCAGTTACAGATCAAAATCACAAAATTCACAAAAAACTCAAGAACTTTCATGAACCCTAACTCACATTCAACCCTAATCCAGATCAATTTCGTACCAAAAACCTCAAATTCACCATTGAATTCAACTCCCAGAATCACACAGAAACGAAATTTACACAGATACAACACAAATTTGAGCAATTCTCAGAGATTCTTATGAATCCTCATCACTGAATTGTGGTGCTTGCAATTCAACGCGAGCACGCCACCGGAGGTAGCGCGCTGCAAGCGCAATCACAGGCATCAGATCGGAGAAGAAGAAGGAGAAGAAGAAGTGAAGGATTTCACAGGATCCGGATCAAGAGAAGAAAGAAAGGAGTGAGACCGGCTTACCAGAGGAAATCCAAGGCCAAGAATCAAACGAACGGTTCGAATCTCCGAATAGAAGCTCAGGTAACACCCTAACTTCACCTAATCTCTTCGTATATCACTATAAAAGCCGGAATGATGTGAATCCAAAGCAAGTTTGAACCGTTCGATCCAAACCCTAACCCTAACCGAATTTTCTTCCAAAAAGAAATCAAAGAAACGTTGCGAGATTCACAAACGAATGTGAATCGAAGCAAGTTCTCACCATTTCACAAAGATTTCAGCAAAAAACATGAGAAAACGAACGGTTCAAACATACAGAGATGAAACTCGAAGATCCACATCATTCCAACGGTTAAACTTGCTTTCTTGCGACGAATCCATGTTTAGGTTAGTGTTGCGAACGATTTGGTGTATGTTTAGGTCATTTCTGGGTAGGGTTGGAAGAACTAGGGTTAGGGTTGATAGAGAACGGCGAGAGGAGAAGAAGAAGAAAGAGAAGCATGTTAAAAAATGAGGAAATCCGGATCCTGTGCCTTTTATGTAGCTGGTGAAACGGGTCGGTTCTAACCCGGTCCACCTCCCTTGCGTGTGAACCGTTGGATCTCATCCATGGAGCATCCGGATCAATCTAACGCCTCTGAGGCGTCAAGAATGATCCGGATCCACTTGTGGCACGGGTTTGGGCCTGTAGCCTAGGGCTTGAGTTTTTTTTTCATTTTTCTTTATTTCCTTGCTATGTACACCTACAGTTTTGCTATCTGAATCCCTCTGCGTGCCTTGCTTTTCTTGCAAATTTTAAGAATTTTACTATGTGTTCTTGATATGTGTTTGGTTGTTTTTGTGATGCATTTACATGTTCAAATTGATAGAAGATGGTACGTGTTAATTCCTCATTCGATAAGTGTTATTTTGTGTTTTTGGTGCGAAATGTCTAGCATGATTTTGGCCCAAATAAAGGTCACTTGATCTTAATGATTGGCATTTGATTTCATGATGTGATCCCCTCTGATTTCATGATAATGCGTTTAATCTTGGCGAGTTTGATTTTCCTTTGTGTTTGTGTAATATTCTTAATTTTGTTAAAACTTGAATTTTGTGATATTTTCATTTCTTTGATAAGTTTGGTTCTTGGTTCCAATGGTGTGATATTTGGCAATAATACTTAGTTTTGATTCTTGATTGCAATTGTGTGATACTTCGCAATTATGTTTAGTTTGGGTTTCGGTTGCAATTTGGTAACGTTTTATAACTTTGTTAAATTTAACTCTTGATAACAATTTTGTGATATTTTGCAATTGTGGTTGATTTGATTCTTGATGACAATTTTGTGATATTTGGCAAGTATGTTTAGTTTGAGTGTGGGCTGCCACTTTATGATATTTTGCAACTTTGTTTAGCTTAATTTTTTATGCTAATTTTGTGATGTATTCCAACCTTGTTTAGTTAGAGTTTTGATACCAATTTGGTGATATTTTGCAATTTTGTTTAGTGTGATTTTATGCCAATTTTTGTGATAGTTTACCATTTTGTTTAGGATTAGTATTCCATTATTATTGCATCTTGTTTCACTAACCATTTTACTCTATGTTTCATGCATACTAAGTATCTCATCTCATTCCCATTTCTTCCTTTGACCTTTTCATGGAACGTTCAACTAATTCTCATGCAATGTTTAGGTAGTTTACTTTTCTTTAATTTCATGCAAGACTATAGAATGTAAAATAGGACCCGATGTAAAGGACTATGGACTATAATGATGTACACCGACACATGCACCGACACGCACACACGTTGTATGTTCACCGCTAGATATATGTTTAGGAAGCGTGACACTTAGGAAAAAACTCATGATTTCTTTCTCAAGAAACTAACTCTTCACTCAAATATTTTCACAATAATGTTGGAGTCAAAACTCCATAATTTTCCTTTATTTTCTTAATCAAAAATCAAAATGAACACTAATTCTCAACTTTAACCGTTTTTGTAAATAAATTGGACCAACCTCAATTGTTTCCAAAATCTCACGCCTTTACGGCCTCTCATCTTTTTCTTCAAAACCATTTTCAAAATTAAAATTGAACCAACCCACAAAAAACATTTTGCAAGAGAACTACATGGAATTTTGATCCCTTAAAAGGGTATGTAGGCAAGAGACTCAAAATCTCTCCAAGTCCAATAAAAACAAAACTCAAAATTTTCTTTCTCTCATTCTTAAAATCAATCTTCTTTACAAATAGCAATAAAAGCAAAGCGTATACATAAGACTAGTAAAACGGTTCCTATAGGATACTATAGTCATTACGGGTGCCTAACACCTTCCCGTAGTGAAATCAGCCCCGAGCTCGGAATTTCTAAGGTTTTCTCTCGATTTTACCTTTCCCAAAAAAAAAATAGAGATATCAATGATTGAAAGGTTCAAATCTAATCAATGATTTGACATCCGAAAATCGCGATAACAAATGACATACAATGGCAAAATGCCTACAAATAATACGATAAAATCTAAATAACCAGAATACTCATGCTTCTGGATCTACAACGTTGACGTCAAAATTATTTATTGAATCTGCGATTAAATGAAGCTAATATTTCAATAGAAACCAAACAAACACTGCAACAAAATGCAAAGTCAAATAACGCCACAAGATAACGAACAAATCTAAAGTATATAAATTAAAATCTTCAATATTCTTTTATATTTATTAAAGATCTTTGTTGGGATGTGAAGCCAAATTCAAAATATGGAATCTCTGGATGCTCTTTTTGGTGGAGGACATGTCTTCACATTCTTATGTCCATTCCAAATGATTCTTTACTATTGAAACACCATTTTTACCCAAACCAAATACCAAATCAATCACTATCATTACGGTCTCCATTATGGGCAATCTAGTAATTCTAATTGGACCTAGAATTTCCTATGAGTTAGCCACTATAGTCAGCATTCAGTACCTTTTTTTGATCATGTTCCTCTGTCTTAGTGCAGATTTTGCCAGTCTATCTCTTATGGTCACTATTTCACCACAACAACACATTATCTTACCTATCTTTCCTCATCTTTATCTTTCCAAAAACACATTTTTTTATCTTAAATATATTCTCTTCTCTTCAATTCAAAGTTAGCATAACACAAAAAAGAGGAGAATGGGTAACACCAAACTCCCAAAAGTACTCATGTTACTCTTGACCTTAATTCTTGCAGCTAAAGTTATACAAGGTCTAGTCATGCCATATTGTCCTACTTAATACTATGATTCTTCTTTTCTTATAAAGTTCCAATGAATTCTCACCTTCTTCTTAGTCCTTACACCCTTTCTTTTTTCACCTATCTTGGATTCTTCTTATTATTATATATTGGATGCTTCTTTCAATTGTATATAGTTTGGAGCATCTATTAACTGTATTCTTAATACAAACATATATAATACTCATAATATTAGTGTTATTCATGTTATACCTTACTTTATTGGTAGTATTTTTCTTTATGTTAACATAAGTTTCACAACATTACATTGGTATTGTGATTTTGTTGAAATTTTTAAGTGTAATTTTTGCAAAAAAAAAAAAAATGCAATTCTTCTAAACTTATCATCAATCTAAACATGCACTAATTTGCATGGTTGCTATGATTTTTGTGTATTTTAATATATATCCAACTTTGCAGAGAGAAAGTCCAGTAAAAAAAAATTCATAAAGAGAAATAATTTAGGCTCAATTTTTTGATGCATATTCATTTTCAATGTATCCTAAATTTGTAACATTCTTTGCAGGAATTGAAACAAAAGGGTGGATATCTCAATCCTCACAGCCTCAAAGAGAACTAAGTTTGAAGGTGAAATCAATCAAACACATGAAATATCAATTTGAATTAATTGCTTGGTAAGTTTTCTCTATACACTTATACTAATGCATCCAATATTTTTGTATCTATTATTTTCAGGGTAGCATTAATGAAGCATGGAAACAAAGAAATTCTAGAAGATTGATGATTGGATCCACAGCACCAATTTGTACTTACAATGAATGTAGAGGCTGCAAGTATAGATGCAGAGCTGAGCAAGTTCCTGTGGAGGGAAATGACCCCATCAACAGCCCTTATCACTACAGATGTATTTGTCATAGATCATGATATAATATATTATGATTATGATTATGATTATGATTATAGTCATTAAAATAGATTATATAGCATAATGTTAATTTTGTGTTTTGGTAGACTTAAGTTTATCTACAACCCTTCTTCCAATTAGTTGTTAGTGCTTGTGCTGAAATGTTCAAAAATTTTGCATTTGGTATGTTGTCATTCAATTATAATAATGAGAAGCCTATTTGTTAAGTTTCATTTTAATATTTTTACTACTATCCCCAAAGTTTTCATATTTTTACTTCTTTCACTAATGCATCTAAAGTCATTAATATAAAAAAAATTCCAAACTTTTAATGTTAACTTATTGTCGATGTCATAAAAAAAACACTTTATTGTCATATGATTATGTTTATGTTATAATGCCATTTAGTTTCTGTGTTTGCATATACCTTCATAGTTGAGGGGTAGGAGAAACTTTATGTTGTTAACCTGCTTGAAATCCTTAAGGATATGGTTAAGTATATGCTTGGTTCTATTCTATACATCAATGAAAATTGATTTTCAATGAGTTGATTTAGTGTAATTCATTTTGATCATAAGCGAGTTGAATGTAAAATTAGTTCAAAACATTAGAAAAACACGAGTTGAATAAATTGAAGTTTAAAGTCACCATTAGAGAGAAGAGAACAAATTTAATAATAAAAATTGAACCTAAGACTCCAAATTCCACCTTAAGAATTTTTTTAGTATTTGATTCCACCTTAAGATTTTTTTTAGTATTTGTTGAAAGTGAGAATAGAACTCGAGATTTCTTTTATCACTTTATCACTCGACTCCTTAATTCTCTCATCCTAGTCACAAAACTAACTTTATAACTATCAAATTCTAATGTATGGTACAATCAATTCGTGCTTAAAGTTTAGCTTCAAGCACAAAAGCATAGATTATAATTCATTACGAAAGACCAATTGTACTAAGTACATGTTTGAAACCACATCTAATTACTTCAAACACACGATTTGGACTCTTTTCTTGGTGAGATATAAAAAGCTATGAAGAATATCTTTTTTAAAGAGTTTCGCATCGAAGAAAAGATGACATGAATATGTGTTTATAAGTGGAAACAATCATCACTTTACAAGTTGGTTTTGTTAAATTGTTTTAAACTCAATCATGATTTCTAAGATCTTTGAATTGACTAAGATATTTGAATTGGAAGTGGGTCTTTCTTTAGTACTCAGAATGGCGATGACCAAATGTGATTATGAGAAAATATATCTATCCAATTTCACATTCTTAAAATAAATAAAATGTGAAAAATAAAAGTGTAATTTTACCCTGCCAGTTGGCACATGAAAGTGGTCCTAAATATTGTAGTGCACAAGGGACCAAAATGTCACATGGGTTATTTGTTTGAATTCTCTTAATTTGCACAAAGTGGCAAAATTAAAATTGAATATAGCAGACCATGCGTATGTAGAATGGAGGTCCCATTTTCAGTGTAAAAAGTAAGGTAGCTAGCTACTGTTAACGTATATATATGTTGTTTCCATGTGCCTGGTCTCAGCATAGCAGTTAAATGGATTTGCTATTTGTTACTACTTTGACAATCTTTAATATACCGTGACCAGTCTAATCAATTTCACTGCACATTCCTCCTGATTGTAGATACACATTTTATTTACAGCACCAATGTTCAGACAAAATTTTCCAAATCAAATTGTTTTGAACTCTTGTGGCTATATTGTAGAATTATCATTGCATACCGATATACTCGTATCTATTATCCGTAGTTTAACTAAAATACATCAATGTACTTGAAGGGAGTACAATAATCGTATTTAAGGTTTAGACTGTTTGCGTCATGTCTTAAGAAGGCTCTCAAGGGTTGTATTTATAGCCCTCTATGAGCTTATGGTTACTTAGTCTACAAATAATAGGGGTATTTATGTATTTAGGGCGGTTTCTAGAGATTTCTAGAAGTTATTAAGGCGGCGCCCTGGGCCTTAGACTAAACTGGAAATGAATCCTACTCTCGTGCCTTTATTATTCAGCAATCCCTCATGTGTTACATCCAACGGCTGAAAGTTCATAATAAATAACATTAGTTTTGGAAAGAGAAACACACAGATGAGTGGCTAAGATGATGGCAGTGCAGACAACAGCAGAGAAAATGCAGGAGAGGATCCAGATCCAACTAAACTGACTCTTATTATTTTTGTGAAGGACTAACTAAATCTATGTTTGTTTATGTTTTTGATTGATTGTCATGTCATTAGGAAAACAAGACACATACAAACTTTAACAAAAAACTATACCACCTTCGTCCTTAATTATAAGACATTTTTGAAAATATTTTTTGTCCCATTTTATAAGACCTCTTTGTTATTTCCAACTACATTAATTATTTCTTTGAATACATACCCCTAATTATTATATATATTTTTCTTCAATCAGCAATAAATAGCATGTTGAAAACATAAACTAACTATCTCTTTAAAGGATAAAATTGTAAAAACAATAGTAATTAAAAACAACTTTAATATAAATATCCACTTTCTTAATTTTCGTAATTCTAGCAAAAGGGTTTTATATATAAGGACGGAGGTAGTATCTTTTTAAATAAAAAACTATACTGGATATCATGTTTCTTTTACATGGGTGTAGAAAAGATATATTTCATCAGTTTTGAAATGAATGCAGTTTTAGTAAATATTATATTCTTCCCCAAAAAAAAAAAAAAGATTATTTTTCAAAATAAGTGTCATTTTATTTTGTCAATATAATATTAATCATATTAATTTAATTTTACCTAAAAATTTATATTGTGTACATCTATAACTTTTTTTTAGTTGTTATGTTTCTTACACATTTATGGTAATTGTGCACATTTTGGAATATTTTTGTAACTCAAACTCAGGTGTATGAACAGCAAGTGAAGTGTCGATCATGCATGTAAGCCTAGGAAGTAATGGAAGATACTTTGGCAAGTCAGAAAATTTGCCATAAATATGAAAAATTTGCAACTACTACTAGTTATTTTATTTTACTTTTAAAAAAAGGTGGAGTCTAAGATGAGGTAGTGAATAGGTCCCTCATTGTATGAGGGAGTTTTTTTTAATGGTGAGATCAATGCAATGGATTGGATCTGTTCCACCTCAGCATGAGAGCACATGCACCTCTCCACACTCAATCAAACCACACACTTTTTGCATATGATTTTCTCTCCCCTCTGTCACTTGCTTATCTTCTCTTCTATTTCTCTCTCTTAATTTCTTCCCCATTTTACAACCCAGAAATCATATGCATACACATACTGTTCTCTTGCCCTCATTCTCACCTCCTTTCCTCAAGATACTTCACTGTTGCAATTTACGTGGATTGATAAAAAAAATGTCAAAAATCAAATTAACTAGTTTACATAGATACACTTGCATCTTTAGAAAGAGTTATGGCAAAAACCCAAATCACTTGCATCTTTATCTTATTCTCTTTCTGAAGAAAATTAGTTCTCAAATTGATATGGGTTTCATGATTTCATGGATGCTGAATCGAAACTGTCCGATGTTATAGCGGAAAGTTGTCAATTCGGTGATATAGAAAGATTCAAACGCGTTTTTTTTTAAGGAACCATAAAAAATAAAGTCTGCGATTAGCTTGTGGATTTGAAAAATAAGCATGTGCGTTCTTTATGCCATTCCGATCTAAACTGCGTAAAAATCGTTGAATTTCATTGTGTGCCAAGGGAGATCCGGTCGGGTCGATTCGCGGGTCAAAAAACCCGTTATACAGTAAACGGGTAAAGAAGATGAGTAAAAATAAACTTAAAATGAAAAAAACTACCCTAACATGACTCGAACAGGCAACCTAGGACATACAAAATTACAACAGCAACCAACTACACCACACATACAATTTTGTATTACGAGGATTTTTATTTTATTTATTTACAATTACATGTTTTGAATTTTGAGCAAATAATCAATGATATAATTCATTTACTTTTTGGTTTCTATATAAAGCAATTCTAAATAAAATTTATATAAGCACTTGGTGTGAGTTTTACTCATTATTTCAGTCACTAGGGAGTTATCCTTCCTAGTTGACTAGGCTTCTTAAGGGATAGTTTGTCCGGTAGACACGTCTCCGAGATTCCGATATGAGAAATTCCAGTTTCTGCTTCCTTCTAATTTTGTGAGGGTCACATCTAACGGTGGGGTCGATTAAACATGTTTCGGGTCCAGAGTTAGACACGTTTCAATCACCGATGAGTTGTCCTTCCTAATTGACTAGGCTTCTAAAGAGATAGTTTGTCTGGTAGACACATCTACGAGTTTCCGATTTGAGAAATTTGAGTTTCTGCTTCCATATAACGTCGTGAGAGTCACATCTAACGGTGGGATCGACTAAACATGTTTCGGTTCCAGAGTTAGACATGTTTCAGTCACCGGGAAGTTATCCTTCCTAATTGACTATGCTTTTGAAGGGATAGTTTGTCCGGTAGACACGTCTTCGAGATTTCGATCCTAGAAATTCCAGTTTTTGCTTCATTATAACTCTGTGAGGGTCACATCTAACGGTGGGATCGACTAAACATGCTTCAGTTCCAGAGTTAGACACGTATCAGTCACCGGGGAGTTGTCCTTCCTATGCTTCTAAAGAGATAGTTTGTCCGGTAGACACGTCTCCGAGATTCCGATCTGAGAAATTCCAGTTTCTGCTTCCTTCTAATTCTGTGAGGGTCACATCTAACGGTGGGGTCAACTAAACATGCTTCGGGTCCAGAGTTAGACACGTTTCAATCACCGGGGAGTTGTCCTTCCTAATTGACTAGGCTTCTAAAGAGATAGTTTGTCTGGTAGACACATCTACGAGTTTCCGATCTGAGAAATTCGAGTTTCTTCTTCCTTATAACGTTGTGAGGGTCACATCTAACGGTGGGATCGACTAAACATGTTTCGGTTCCAGAGTTAGACATGTTTCAGTCACCGGGAAGTTATCCTTCCTAATTGACTATGCTTTTGAAGGGATAGTTTGTCCGGTAGACACGTCTCCGAGATTCCGATCCGAGAAATTCCAGTTTTTGCTTCATTCTAACTCTTTGAGGGTCACATCTAACAGTGGGATCGACTAAACATGCTTCGGTTCCAGAGTTAGACACGTATCAGTCATCGGGGAGTTATCCTTCCTATGCTTCTAAAGAGATAGTTTGTCCGGTAGACACGTCTCCGAGATTCCGATATGAGAAATTCCAGTTTCTGCTTCCTTCTAATTCTGTGAGGGTCACATCTAACGGTGGGGTCGACTAAACATGCTTCGGGTCCAGAGTTAGACACGTTTCAATCACCGGGTAGTTGTCCTTCCTAATTGACTAGGCTTCTAAAGAGATAGTTTGTCTGGTAGACACATCTACGAGTTTCCGATCTGAGAAATTCGAGTTTCTGCTTCTTTATAACGTTGTGAGGGTCACATCTAACGGTGGGGTCGACTAAACATGTTTCGGTTCCAGAGTTAGACATGTTTCAGTCACCGGGGAGTTATCCTTCGTAATTGACTGGGCTTTTGAAGGGATAGTTTGTCCGGTAGACACGTCTCCGAGATTCCGATCCGAGAAATTACAGTTTCTGCTTCATTCTAACTTTGTGAGGGTCATATCTAACGGTGGGATCGACTAAACATGCTTCGGTTCCAGAGTTAGACACGTATTAGTCATTGGGGAGTTGTCCTTCCTATGCTTCTAAAGAGATAGTTTGTCCGGTAGACACGTCTTCGAGATTTTGATATGAGAAATTCCAGTTTCTATTTCCTTCTAACTCTATGAGGGTCGCATCTAACAGCGAGATTGACTAAACATGCTTCGGTTCCAGAGTTAGACATAGTTCGTCCGGATGACCTACCTCTGGGAACCCGATACGAGAAATTTCACTTTCATTGAGTGATAAAAATAAAAAATCAATTTTATTTCATTGATGATTTCAGTAAATAATATTTAGTTATTATAATTTTAAAAGATAAAAAAATCGTATTTTTCTTCAAAAAAAACTCATATAATTATTAATTTAAATATTTGAAGTACCGCTGCACTCAAATGTTTTGGGTGTATCATAGAATTTACCTTGTGTCTATATAAGACTTGCTTTAATATGAAACCCAAAATTAAATGAATTAAATTATTTATTATTTGCTTAAAATTCAAAACAATTAATAGTAATTAAATAGAATGCAATTCCCTAAATTTAACAAGTGTTTGTGTGGTGGAGTTGGTGTGACAATGTTAAAAGTTGGCGCAGGTTGTCTGTTTGATTCTTGTATCGGTTTTTTTCTTTTTTTCGTTGTTTTTCTTTTTAAATCTCATATTCTTCGCCCGTATTCTGTCAAACGGGTTTTTTTTGCCCCGTGATCCGACCCGGCCGGATCTCCCATGGTACTAGGCATGGCAACAGAACCCGTACCCGTGGGTACCCACCCGAACCCGCCCCGATTTTGACGGGGAAAATCCGCTTTGACTGAGTTTGGGTTTGGGTTTTCCCCGATTTTAAAGGATGGGGGTGGGGCGGGTAATGGGGAAACATGTACCCACCCCGAACCCGTCCTCGAACCCGCCCCGATTATATTAAATTACATAATATACGACTTGTATATTTGATAATTTGGATTATGAGTTGTATGGTTGCTGCATTACTTTATTTGAAATAATTTTATTGTATGTTCGGATGAATTTTGGGTTCATGATATATGTTCTAGTTTGGGTCAAGGGATTATGTTTATTAAAAATCTGAATCCACTGCGGGTATGGGGGCGGGGCGGGGATACCCGAACCCATTTGGGATGGGGTTTGGGTTCAATTATTCATCCCCGTCGGGGTACGGGGCGGGGAACGGGGCTTTATCAGGGAATTGGGTTTGGGGATGGGGTAGGTAAAAACCGTCCCCGCTCCGCCCCATTGCCATGCCTACATGGTACACAATGAAACTCAACGATTTTTATGTAGTTTTGATCGGAATTGAAAGACATGAAGAAATCACAAGCTTATTTTACAAATTGACAAGCCAATCACAAATTTTATTTTTTAGGGTTCTTTAAAAAAAACGCATATTAATCTGTGAATTTTAGAAGAATTCGTTGATTAAACAGACAATTTGTTTTGTACAATCAAAACTGAATTGAGTGAATAATTGAAAACAAGATTACCAGCAATTTGTCCTGACTGAAATTAGTTCCAGACCTATTAACCGTTTTGGTCACAATCATGGAGATACCTTAGAATTCAAAATACATCTTCAACTGACTTTTTACCCCAATTCAGTTTATAATTCTTAGAATGTGGGTTTAGAGTCTCATTCCTACAAAATTGATTTTAATTTGAGTACTGCCCAAGCCTTATAAGCACACTACAAAACACCATAAAACTAAACTCATGAAAGCATTTTCTGTTTTCACTTTCAGTTACAAAACTGCCACAGTGCCGCTTAGTTTTCAAAGAATTCATATGGAAAATACTTAAAACAGGAAACAGATTGAAAACAATGTGACAACTTTGCAATTAAAAGTGTAACAAAAATTGAAAACAGAGTTGTAAAATGGGGAAGAAATTTAGAGAGAGAGATAGAAGGGAAGATAAGCAAGTGATAGAGGGGAGAAAATTATAATAATCATGTACAAGAGAGTATGGTGTGTTTGGGTTGAGTGTGGAGAGGTGTAGGTGTTCTCTTGCTGAGGTGGAGTAGATCAAATCCATTGTTTTAATCTGACCGTAAAAAAAAGGAATCTTTTGCTCCCTCATGTCATGAGGGACCTATCAACTTCCACATGTTAGACCTCGCCTTAAAAAAAAACTACTACTATGAAGCCTTAAAATGAGTTGCCGTATTTATTTTCACCTGAAAGTAGAACAATGCTCGAGATTGTTTCGGGTGAATATGAGACAGAGGCAACGACAAGATACAGGTCCTGTTAAAGGGAGGGACCAAAACGTTGGGGTTTTCTACCTTTCGTTTTTGCCTTGTCATATGAATGTCCGGACATTGATTACGAAGATGCTGATATTTGATGAACATGTAATATATTATAATTGAATTATGAGAAATGTGTTTTTTTTCTTCTTCTAATAATTTAGTGGTTGCAGTTCACATATTTAAACGTGGAGAAGAGAAGTGTTTGAGATTTGAATCCCGACCTCAATATAAATTAGTGAAAAGATGGGCACGTCTTTCCGCTTTTTTTATTGCGTTAACGTTTGAAAATTATGAACAATATTTTTTTTATGAAATTTTGGTTTTGAATAAAAGTAAAAATATAAATGTTTTTTTGTTTTTTTTAATGACACGAAAAACAATCTTTATTATAGAAAAAGTTGTTTAAGGTTATAATTGGGAAAATGAAAAAGTAAGTATAAATATACTCATTTAGTTTGTTATATTTTTTAAATGATAAAGGAAGAAAAAAAACAGATATACATATATTCATATCGTGTTTGTTACATTTGTTATAATATTTAAATTTATTCTTATATATTTGTTACACATTTGTTACATGTGTTACTTGTATTTAAAATTAAGGGTATTTTTGGAAAGAAAAGTTCAACCCAAAAGTGTGCTGAAAATGGTAGTTTCCTTTATATATAGTATAGATTATACCATGATCCTGGCAATTGACCTAAATTCATGGGAACGAATTATGTGAAATGTTAACTAGTGTTTTAGGACATAAATTTAGAAATCAAACATAAAAGTTTTTTTTCTTAAAAATGGTGCATTAAGTATCTCAAAATATTTATTTTTTTCACCACAATTTAATTTTTAGTTTCTTGATTGATATCAGAAGGGCACAAGTTAGCATATGTTTTAATTGCTATTAAAATTAACATAATACATGAATTATCAATTTAGTCTTTAAAATATCGATCTCTCCTTAATTCAGTTGGTAAACTATATATAAATATAACAATTCATTTTTAAAGTATATAAAATACTTTCTTCGATTTTAAATATAAGAGAAGAATTTTTTATTAGGTTCATTGAATTATTAATATATTTTGATTTAATCATTTATTCAATGAACTTGAAAAGAAAATCTTCTTTTATATTTAGGAACAGAGAGTATATAGATTTAGTCTCTGCTATCAAAATATTTTTAAGATATTATAAACAAAATTATAGTTTTCATCTTACTTAAGAATAATTTTCATATTACTTTAAGAACTAAATTTATGTATACTTTGAAGACTATTTATTATATTTCATCTGTTCGGTGACGATCGAGGTAGCTGAACGTTGGCTCACAGTGTTCCAGTGTGACGAAAGTTGAGTCTTCATGGTGGAAGAGAAAGGTGTATGTTGACACGTTAACGTTTCAACGCTCAAGTCAATATCTAAAAAATGTTGACACGTTAAAAGTGAAGTGTACCTTAAGGATGACATCGAGTCACCCTTATATAGGTGCGAAGAACGCTAACGGTTCTCGTGAAATACGGCGCCATTTTGGGAGGCCGTTGTGATGATGTGGATGGTGGAGATAGAGTAAGGGCGTGTTCCTGTACGGTAATTCGCACAAGGCTTTGCCTGCTTCTTCACCGGTTTGGCTCTGCTTTGTATTGGGCTTTGGCTAATTAGGCTCTGTAACGCCCCGATTTTTAAATATTAAATTGTTGATATTATTATTAGATAATATTAGTATTATTGTTGTTATTAGTATTGGTTGCTCGATATTGTTTAATTAATTATTCGTAGTGGTAAATGTTATGAATAATATCTTAATTATTATTGCTGTGACGATGCATTTTACTAGACATAAATAAAATAAAATGCCATTGTTGAGAAAATAGGATGTTTGATAATTAATGATATTCTATGGGAAGTAAAATAATGAAGAGAGGGATAATATAACAAATAGTATAGATGGGAGACTGTGTCAAAAAAAAAAAAGTAGAGATGGGAGATGAGAGTAAAGGTAATAAAATAAGTGGGGGGAGGGGAGAAGTAAAATTGTGATAAGAAGGGGACAGAAAAATAATAATAGGTGAACGGGCCAATTCCCTACTATAAATAGAAGAATAGAAAAGTCATAAAACATCATTGTTGTTGCACTTGAGAAGGGGAGGAAAAGAGGCAAACCGTAGCTAAGGAGTATTGAACCTAAAGCTGCGTTTTCTTAGAGAATTTGAGGTATGGGTGGGAAAACTTTCATCTTAGGGTATATTCTTTTTCCCAATTGAATGGTTGTTTTTCAATTCTATAATTTTTGGTGTTGTTATTATGAGAATCATGGTAAGAAATCAGAGGTGAATTGATGCTAATGAGAGTTGTTGTTTTTGAGATATTAAGATTGAGAAACACAAGTTAGGTTAATTAAATTGAGAATTTAACCATGAAAAGAGTGTGAGATTAGAATGAATGAGTGAAAATTAGGGTTTGAACCTAGGAGTAACCCTAGGGTGAAGTTTAAGGACGTTTAGGTGAGTTAAGGGTTTGAAAACGGAGATTTTTTGACAATTTAGAGGTAACCCTGAAGCTAAAACTTTGTTTTTCAGGTCATTTATTTGAATCAAATATCTTTGATTCGTATCAATCTTCATCTGGAAAATTTTGAATCGAATCACAGATCCTTGATTCATATCATTATTTGATTATGGTCATCTTTTTAGCCTTTTGAATCGAATCAAAGATCTCTGATTCTTATCAAATTTTGACAACATCAGATTGCACCATTCCGAGGCTTAGAAAACCCAACCTTTCTTCCCTAAATGGACTCCTAAAGTGAGGTTTATGATCTTAAACCAATGTACCTACTTGAACGAGTGTGTTTAAGTGTAGTTAGAACTTAGAAGTGGTTCCTCAAATATATGGCGAGTTTAGACGTGAATTAGTTAAAGAAGTAAATGGTGAAGTCAAGAGAGACATGAATGGATGGTTCATGAAGAATTGACAAAGACAAGAGTAATTTCTTAGAGTAAGTAAAGAGTATAATGTTGTAAGATAATAAAAAGGGTATAAACTAGAATAAACTAAGAATACAATGATAGTAGTTTACGATGATTGATGGTATTAAAGGTGATCGAAAGAATGAAGACAGGGCCTTAAAATACAAAGAAGTCTTAGTTGTAGAAACAAAAGATATTATAGGTAATGATAATTGTGAGGTAAAAGCCTTAAACTAAGGACAGAGAATATGGAATGTCGTTATAATAAAGGATCTAAATATGAATAGGGGAATGTGAGTTAAAGCAATAGGTACGGTTGGAGAGGGTAATAACGGTGAGGGAAAATATCACGATACTTAAGGTTAATAAGATGAGACCTTAATAGAGTAAATAGTGTGGTTACGTGATGAGTCTAAAACACATATTAGTTAAAAAGAGTATAAGGTAATTACAAGAGGAATTATAGAGTGGTGAGTGGGACTAACTAACGATAACCAAAGTAAAATTCCTAAAGGTAATAAAGAGCCTAGATAATTGTTAGCTAGGAATGTAGAAGGTTTAAAATGGATAAAAAATAAAGTGTAGCCGATTAAGACGATCGAAGATGTTGAGATGAGTGGTAAGACAAAGCGTAATTGAAAGTAGAAAGATGAAGATTAAGCAATGATTAATGTTAGGTATGGTAGTTTTGGGGAGGCAAAATATTTGAATTACTTATAGTTAATAAGACGAATCTTTAATGGAGTAAATAGTGTGGGTATAAGGTGAGTTAATTATTGTAATGAAGCCTTTGTTGGGAAAGTTGATGACGTTATAATGATGAGTTAGAAACCTTAAGTTAGAATGAGGGTATAGTTAGGGAAGCTGTTGAAGGCATAGGTGGTGATAATAGAGGGACAAACACCAAGCTATGGTAGAGTCAAGACTTAGGATAATGAACTTACTAACGGTGAGATGAATTAAGGGGGTATAGTGGTTCAATTGAAGAGCTGAAATATACTACAAGGTTTCGTTTAATAAGACGAATAGACGTAAAAATGACGTCGTTAAAGGACGAGGATAATGTTGTGTCGTTGTGTCGCTATGTAGTGAATTTAATAATAATTTTGGTGTCATCATGGTTAAGTAAATATAAATAATATAACCTAGTGATGCTATAGGTGATGATAATATAATATCTTGGTGATGATTATTGGTGATGATAAATAAATACTATGGTGATGATAATTGGTGATGTTAAATAAATTTTATGGTGATGAATATTGGTAATGAATTGCTATAGGTGATGATCTATAGGTGGATTTTACTGTTTTAGTAAATGTAATAAAATATTATATATTTTCATTTTTCATTATTATTAAATTATTTTTTTACTAAGAAAACTAATTTTTCATAATCTACTGAGTGGCCAATCAACTGCCACGATCTTAAACAGAAGAACAAAGTGTTAATGATTTTCATAAGCTACTGAGTGATGTTTATAAACATATTATGCTGTTGGTTTTTTCATTCTGGTAATGATTGTTTCTAATTTGAAGCTAATTATACCGATTATGTGTTAGCATAGAAAAAGATACGAACACGATACGACCCAATGACACTGATAATAATTTTTTAAATTTAAATAATTAAATGCAATTACACGTGTCTGTGTTGCGTCGATAACAGACACCTTTAATTGGTGCTACAAAGATAAAACTCAACCTTTTCGGTTTCACTTTTGATCTTATCAGCTTCCACAAATTTACTTGAACAGCATGTGTTTTATTCGTGATACATACCACCCTCATTGATATTCAATCCTTTTGAGGCACAACAAATTCTTAACATCCCTATATCTTTGAGGTAGCCACAGGAAAACCTAATTTGGCACTGGGAGTGGGATGGAAAGTACTCAATCCGGTCTGCATATCATCTGTTGTGTGATGAAAACTCAAGAAGCACACCGGCTCCTTCCAATCAACGAAAAGGAGGCATATCGAAAGGAATTTGGCAATGGCAAGCACCTGCTTCCAACAATGTTAGAAATTTCCTATGGATGTTAGCTTAGAACATACTTCCAACTAGACATAATCTCGGAAAGAAAGGAATGCAACTGGACATGATGTGTCCAATCTGTAGTGAGACAGAAGACCGTCTGTTCATGCACTGTCGTATCACTCAGATTTTATAGTTCACAACTCATCTTGGAATCCATGTGCCGCCCGCGAAAAACATATACATGGCTGGATGTTGCAGTGGTTACGGAACCCGGACCAACTTGCCATACGATTTTTTGGCATTACTTTTTGGAAGGAAACAAATAACATTGTTCAACAAAGGCATTTTCAATCCTATCAAGAATGCTGCCTTTATAGTTGAGTTCATCGATGAATACAATGCAGCAAACAAGCCACCTACTACTGAGATGAGATAATCTCACACAGATGGACAGCTCTTAACCATGATACAATGAAGCTAAATGTTGACGTTGGATGTTTTGACGGCGGCATTACAAGGCGGGGCTTTCTTGTCCGAAATTCTGCAGGTTTGGTGCATTTTGCAGCAACAAAGAGAGAGCAAATTAGCACAACTACCTAAAAATATAGAGAACTCACATGATGAACACTCATGAAGAAACAAGCATATGTTTGTTTCTCTCACAATCACGATCCAAAGGAACTTCCATAGAATAAGTGTTTAATCCGAAGCTCTCTATAATGTTAAAAGATGAAATGAATGTTAATGATAAAAATGGTTCAACTGGGTTTTTATAAATGAAAAATAAAACTCACTTGAAAATTTGATTTTTAACGGTGTGAATCGATTCAAATATGCTTGAATTGATTAAATCATTTCAAGATTCTGCACAAGAACAAAGATGAATTGATTCAGTCATGGGTCGATTCAAAGCATTGATCTAGAATTGTGGGTACAAAATCATAATGTTTGAGTCGATTCAAAAATCCTTCCTGAATATTTTTTTAAAAGCACCCTGATGAAGTTTGAATCAATTCAAAAATATGTTGAATTGATTCACAAGAACTGCCTTTTTTAATCAAAGTTCCCAGATTTCATTTCAATAGAATCAAAGCTTTTCATAATGGATTCAGATATGTACAAAATGATTTGAAATGCAAACCATGAGTTTTTAAAAATGTGATTTTACTATGTAATTTTCTATGCATGATTTAAATGCTTATTTTCTCACACTTTTTCTGATCCAAGAGCTTGAGTGGTTATTAGAGATCAACAAAGACCTAGACCACTTGTTTGACCTTATGTTATTGCCATAAGTTGCAAAATAGAGAAATTTTTAAGGTACATGTTCAATCCATGAAGTTTCATGCTAATGACATTTTCACTAAGTTATGTCCAAAGATGGATATGCATAAAGCTTAAGGTTAACCTTACTTTAGAGTTTAGAGTCATCAAAACATTGACGATCGCAGTCGAAAAGAGAATGTTAGAGTAAGATCACATTGAAACAACAATTCGACATTAAAAATATTAGAATCAGACTACAATTGGAGAATTTTCCCAATCAAAGAAGACCTAAACTATAAGAAGAAAAAAAAAAGTACCATGGCATCTTCAAGCTGTGAAAGAATATCAATTCTTTGATGTGAAGTGAAGTCACAAAAAATTAGCAGTACATGATTGTGTACACAAATGTGCATTCAAAATTCTCAATCTGACAGGAAAGAAGGAGCTAAAGGGCTATAAATCTTAACTCATTTTTCTTGATCCACTACTGCTTTTGACAGTGAAAGAACTTAACATTCAAAGACTAGCATAACTTTTGTGAGATCCAACTTTTCAAGTGGAAACCAAATATAAATAAATTTAAAGCTATTTGTAGGTTCTGCTTGGCAAAAAATAGCGGATAAATAAATTATAAGCTAAATTATAGAAGATGAGCTTATAGTGATTAACTTATAAGTTAATTTATAACGGATAAGATAGCTAATTGAATTTGTAGTGTTTAATTAAGATTTAATTTTTTCAAGTAAGATGACAGTGGTAACATTGACAGAAGAAAATAATAAGTTAAAAGCTTTTAAGCTATATGCCAATTGAATTAGCTTATCAAAATAATCTATAAGCCCATTAGAAAAAAGGTTACTAAACGGGTGTTTTTTTGTCATATAAGCTTATAAGCTCTCTATTTGGATTTGATTTATTTGAGTTTATATATTGGTACAAACATCTGTGGGACTGTTTGAGAGATCTAATGAAAACAACTAATGATATGTCTATAAGTTGTTTTAAGCTTATTTCTATAAGCTCTCTAGAAGAGCTTAAACAACTTATATCTTATATGAAGATAGTTTGACTTTACTTTATCTTTTATAATAGAAATAGTTGATATACATATGCACTTGATAAGTGTTTATGCTATAAGCGCTTAATTAAGTTTTTTATCCAGACGAGACCTAATTACCTAGTGCAATTTAACCAAGAAAATAAACTACTTAAGCAATTATTTCCTGCATTGCAAGAAATCATCTACCCTAGAAAGAATGCTAAAATCTTCTCATCATAATGAACATTACCTAATGCAGAATTGAGAAAGTGAAACTTAATACACTTAACCTTCCATTTCTTCAAGCATCAAACCAAGGCCAACTATATTAAAAACTAACGGTGCTTAAACTGTTAATGGTGATCTTGTTAATCTATTTTGTTTTCCTTATGTTAAATATTTTATTTATTGGTTACATGATCCATTTCCGCTCTTACATGACAATAGCGACCAATTTTTAGGTACATGTTTCAATCCATAAAGCTTCATCCTCATGAGTTGTGACATTTTCACTAAATTATATCCCAAAGATGAGCATGCATAAAACCTATGGCTAACCTTACTTTTCAATACGTAGCAGCAATAAATAAACTACAAATTTTGTATACAAAATGTGCATTCTATATTCTCAATCTTAGATAAGCAAATAAAGACTTAAAGGGCTATAAATCCTAACTCATTATTCTCAAGCTTAGCATAGCTTTTGAGAGACGAAACTTTCCAAGTCGAAAACGAATGTAAAGAAATTTAAAATCTATTTGTAAGTAGTTAACACACCATAATAAAGAGAACTATGAGTGTGTATTCAAGGAACCATTTCACACAACTAATCACTCAAATGTCCATTGAGACTACCCTGAACTTCACAACACGAAACTCCATGTCAGATGCTTTACCAAGTAAAGGTCTGTATGAATTGACTTGTTTGAGTTTATCTATTATTAGCATAAACAATTGCGAGACTATTGGGCCTGTTTGGATAAACAACTTAATTGTAGCTTAAAGCACAAGCGCTTATCCTGATAAGCGTCTAACCGTCTCTGCATAAACATAAGCTACTTTTAATGTTAAATTGTTTTCGTATATGCTATACTGGAGCATTTATGAAAATAAGTTGAAAAAGACTTATGAAAATTGTCATAAGCTGTTTTTATAAATTCTCTCAAACAGTCTCACAAAATTCATGTCAAGAGACAGCTCGAATCTAGGTAGGAGAGATTGGGGGCAACTGCCCCCACTACTCTTCCGATTATATTTGTTAAATCTTTGATATTTTAATGATCCCCCCTATTGAAATAATAGATTGCCCCCATTAAATAGAAATTTATACCATAAAAAAGAGTTTCTCTCATTAATTTTATAAAATCAAATGTGTAAATGCATTTGAGATGAAATTTTGAATAATTTCTACCATATTTTTTTATAAATAAAGACACGTAGAAAACAATTTTAATTTGTAGATGTTGATGAGTCTTTAATTTTTTTTCCAATATATAATAGGATAGTGTTTATAATCTCGAGTATTTTGTTCAATGATAATTTGCATTGCTAAAAATTTTCTATAAATATCTATCATATAAAATCTTGCCCCCGCATGTCAACATTTCTAGATCCATCACTGTCAGTAGATAAGTTCGAATAAGCCAATCCTAATAGGCTCATAAGCCAAACCAAACATATGGGAGAACTTACGGAAACAACTCATGACCTCTTTATAAGATATTTTTCAAACTTGAATACGAAAAGGGGATCGAAGACAGTAAACGATATCTCCATGGACGTTTGACCTTACAAAAGGGTGATTCTCCAATGACAGCAAGGGATTTGTTCAACAAATTGTCCATTTACTGGAAGAATATGAAGAATTGGAAGCTGATTTCTCTAGGTAAGGGTTTTTTTGAGTTCCAATTTGAATCCATAGAAGATATGCTTAGGGTTTGGTCAAGTGGTAGTATCAATTTGAAACCAGGGATCCTTAGATTCATGAATTGGTCCAGGGATTTTAATCCCCATAATCAGTCACTGACACATGCTCAAGTTTGGATTAGGTTACTAGATTTGCCCCAAGAATATTGGAGGCCACAAATTCTCTTTGAAATTGCTTCAGCTATAGGTACACCTTTGGCTTTGGATGAACACACCAAGAATAGGGTGTTTGGACAATATGCAAGAATCCTTGTGGATATGGATCTTTCAGAAAGAATTTTCAACAAGATTCTTGTGGAAAGAGACGATTTTGCCTTCTATGTGGCAGTTTCATATGAAAAACAACCTTTGTTTTGCCCCAATTGTAAGCGAATCGGTCACTCAATCCACCTTTGCAAGAAGATAGGTTATAAGATACAAGGTGAATATAAGGAGGTGAAGAAGCATCACATCATGCATGATAATGTGGTTAATTTGCATAAGAAACTCCATCAACCAGATAAACCAATAGAGATTTTGGTGAATGCTGAGAATATTTCTATTAGCCAAGAAGATCCAGTCATTGATTCGGCACAAATTGCTTCTGCTTTAGGTCATAACATTGTACAATAGATGTCAGATAACTCTACTACTTATAATGGGGAAATAGTAATGGTAAATGTAGCACCCGATGATAATGATGCACACAAGAAGGATCTATCTCTGACAAACTCTTTTGACTTATTGAATGATCTGGAAAATGTCACAGATGGGGAGGCCTTGGTTGAGGTTGTGCATGCTAGTCTTGACTCCACTAACTTAGATGCTAGTGTAGCTAAAAGTGTGAGTGCAACTGTTACTCACTCTTTGGATGCTAGCTTGATCATAGCTCCAAACATGGTCTTGAATGTTGGTTTATCAGACAAGAATAACATAGTTGTGCAGCATCCCATGCCACAACCTATCACTACTGCTTACACTTCTTTGACAAGTGACAAGCGGCATGTTAGCACTATTGTTGGGAAGCACACTACTAATATACACTCTGAAGCTAGCCTTAAAAGTGTCCAAAATCTGAAGAAATTTTGGGGGGATGTTGATGATGATGTAGAAGATTCAGCATCTGATAGCCTCCAGGAAGCAGAAATTGATGTCTCCAAGTACCTGGCTCATAAGGTAGAGCTTGCTAACCTCCCTCGGACTAACAGGAAAGCTCAAAGGCAGAAAAAGGAGAAGGCCAATGCTGGTAAAATTTCTGACAATCCTAAAAAGTAAAACAAACATATCACACAAGCTTATCCTACGGATTCAACGGATTCAGAGGGCATAATCACCCGTTCCAAAAAGGGTATTTCAAAACCAAAAGTCTTAGAACCTTAGTTGTCTAAAGAATGTCTTCTTTTGCTCCTTTGTAAAAGGGTTTCAGCAGGAAAAGGAAGAATAGGTTGCAACAAGCTAACGGTACAAACACAAATGGAATTCAAACTCGTTATAAAAAGGAGGTTACCAAAGACAATTTTTGCTAGCTTAGGTTATGTTTTGATAGTTGGCATGTTGTGGCTATTACTTGTCTCTCTTTCTTTTGTGTAATATTTGCACTCTGGTTGTATAAGGGTTCAAGCCCTCTCTTGAATTTTATTGCTTTCTTTTGCCTTATCAAAAAGAAAAAAAAAACCTAATTCCATAGACTTATGAAAACAATTTGACTTTATGTTATCGTTTGTTATAGGAATAGCTTACACATAAACAATTACATGATAAGAGTCTAACAACCTATGAAGCACAAATACGGACACATATACTAATAATGTGAGAATCAGATAATTCAGTATAATTACATGCATCGATGTCGTGTAATATAAGAAATCATATACCCCGTCATAATGAATATTACCTAATGCATTAAAACTTAATTGAAAATTAGCTGACTTTGAGATGGGGAATTTGATTTGGGGATTGAGAAAGGAGGTAAAAGCAGCACAACTTCCTCTGTCTCAATTGGATCAGACCTCAGTATCTGTCACAGAAGAAGAAAAATAAACAACAAAGAATCATGGAATGCAATGAAATATATGGAAAAGACACAAGTGAAAAGAGAGAGACTACTGACTGGGTCTTGAAGGACAGGTTTAGTGTCATCCTTTGCAGGCACAAAAGGAGGTTTGGGTTTGGATTTGTTGTTAACGGTGGTTGTTTTTGGTTCGATTGAAGATTGTGAATAAGTGTTGTTCATCGTTTCTTGTCATCAAGACAACACTCTTGCACTATTTCATATTTGAATATTTCTAGTTAAACCTTATTGCATCTTGTTAGCTTGTATTTTCAAGTGTTTATTTCAACGGGAAAGGTGGTTATTAAGATCACAAAATTCTCTAAGTACAAGGATTTTGATAGGAGATGTTCAACAAACTCTTAAATTCGACTAATAAGAATTCAAATCCTCTCTTAAAAAGCAAGATCAAAGGTCCAAATATGTGGAAAACATGTCAAAGTTGTCAAATAGATTTAGTTCAAGGCCGTTGGTTGGTCTGTTACTTATTTTTCTTTTCTTATGTTATACAGTGGTTTTCCATAGGAAAAGGGGGTTATAAATCTTTTATCAAAAGTTCTTCAAACTCAACGTACCCGACGTAGAGAAACAAGTGTCAGAATGTATTTCAATGTGTTTTATAATATTTTATTTTGTTTTTTTTATCGTTTTTAAATGCGAAATTTGTAATTGCTGAACTGGAAGAGATTCCAATTGCTGTTTTAGATTATATAATCTGAACACATTCGAACTGTGTTCAGATTATAGAATCCGAAACCCCATAACCATTTTGGTAAAAATGATTGGACGCATAAGAAATGTATATGATGAAAAATGAAATAGTCAAAATTATAAGGTCCCATCTCCATGTCTTATCCGGGTTAGCAAACGAGCCCACTTTGACTAGTCTATTTTGAGTTGTCTTATCCGGGTTAGCAAACGAGCCCACTTTGACTGGTCTATTTTGAGTGTTTTAGTGTTATGTATAGGGCAATACTTACATACTGTTCCTTAGGCACAGTTCATCCTGTTCCTCACACAATCTTTATTAAACGCTGTCGTTGACTAATTTTTATGAAACGGTTGACCAACAAGTTTTTGGCAGTTGATAGAAATTCACGTTAAGAACCGGATGAAAAGTATACAAGGAACTTTACCTTAGTATTTTCCTTACGTATATCTCTCTCCTTTTTCTTTTTTTTAATAGAAAAATCATATAATTGCTCGTATCGTATGTATAATCTAAAATCATATCTCCTCTTTAAATATAATCTAAAATATCCTTTAAAAGAAAATCTAAAATATAATCTCTCGTATATATACACGATACAATTGTGCACCAAACCTTCATAGGTATCGCCTTCTTCAGTCCTTCATGAATCTCCCACCACATAAGTCGCTGCTTCCACCCAACTCCAGGTCATCGCAGATAATCCTCCCCGACGAACTTATTGCAGAAGTGCTTTCATTCCTTCCGGTGAAATCTCTTATGCGACTGAAGTGCTGTTGTAAACCATGGAACTCCCTCATGTCCAAACCTTTCTTCGTCAAGTTGCACCTTCAACGTTCTTCGCAAAACCCTCACTTCATAGTTGGCGCAACACCAAATTTAGAAGATACTAGTGTCATACACATCTCTTTTGGTCGTTTGACAGAGAGTTCACGTTCGTTGAAGCTGACCACTCTTACCAACAATCCTTACTATCGTTTGAAGAATAAGGATTGCTTTTATGTCGTTGGTTCATGCCATGGATTGGTATGTTTGCTCGGTTATTCTTTAAAGTCTACAAAGACGTGGTTCCGTTTTTGGAACCTTGCTACCAGGACAATATCAGATAAATTAGGGCATTTTTGTGGCATAGATAACATTTTTAATTTTGCATTTGGTTATGATTATTCAAAAGACACTTATAAGGTAGCAGGGACGGATGCATGTTGTCCCTTGTGTGGGTTTGTGCCCACACAAAAATTTTAGGAACCTTTTTATTAGTAGTATAATGTATAAATAATTGGTATTTTGACTACATGGCCTGCTGTCATACCCCAATTTTTGACCTAAGGTACTGCTGACACATGTCATTTGGCCTGATTAGTCTCTGATTTTTCAAACGAAATTTCGGCAGAGAGGTATTTTAAAAAAAAAATTTATTTCCATTTTTTATGTTTTTTAAAATTACCTTAATCCTTATTTTCTTTTTCTTTTATTTTAAATCTTATTCATTTTTTCTTTACTCTTCATCCGTTCCTTTTTGATTTTTATTATTATCGTAAATTTTGTCCAATAACAGTCCAGTAAGTTGAAAATCAGTCCTGATCCAAGGAGACAGCTCACACTCGCCTCATCTGAGGCAAACACGACATAGCAAGCGCATCCCTTCTCCATCCTATCCCCAAGTTCAAGAACAGAAGCATTCTTATCATCCAAGAGCCAAGGAATTCTGTTTGTTTCCAAACCCTAATAAAAAAAATATAAATAGCACCTGCACAGTCCAGAAAAGGAGGCCGAAATTCACAATCAAGAACCTGCAATACACATACAATCATAGCATCGAAAACATCATCAAATCCAAAATACAAACAACCTTCAACAATCGAAATACAACAGTACCATAAAACCATCGCAAATCCAAGGCAGTGCTCAAACCAAACCATCAAACCTCAACAACAGAGTTTCACAAAACCTCAAAACATTTCATCAACCTCACAAGAACATCTAAACCGCAAATCCCTCAAAGCAACCGAAGCATCACAGCCCTTTACACCGGCAACAACAGAATCAATATCCAAAGCAACCGGATCTGGAAACAAAAAAGGATAAAGGTTGTATTTGCTAACTCTTTAGATCTAGGTATAAGCATAACTGTTTGTGGAATTTTGAGTTTTAAAAACGGAAAGAAGAAGTAGAAGAGAAAACTAAAAAAAGAGTAAAAAATATAGGGTTCCGGCGTGGTGCGCCGCCGTACCGGCCGGCCAACCGCCACCGGAACCCCCATGCCCCTCGCCGGTTTCTGGGTGGGAAGGATGAACACCGATGAACATTCATCATGTTCTTGAAGGAAGTTTAAGAGAGAGGAGAGAGAATTTTTGTAAGAAAGAAGTGAAGAGAGAGAAGTAACTAAACAAAATGAAAGAATCTGAGACCTACAACCCTTATATAAGGCCGTCGTAATCCTGTACGCGTGGGTGCGTGGTCTTACCATGCACCCACGCGCCTTTGCTCCTTGCTTCGTTTGACCAGCGACCTTCCCCCTTCAAACCGTGATTGAATCGAGGCCGTCTGATCAATCGGACGACTCGTTGCCAACCCTTTGGTATTATGCACCCAATAAACCGCCCAGGCCGAAATTCACACCAAACCGCACCATAAACCTGCAAAATAATTTCCGAACACAGCAGCACACACACACAATCCAAAAACATACAAACGCAATCTCAATCACAAACCCTACACCGAACTGCAATCTGATCCGGCCACCGCCAGAACCAGCCGTAAACCACCTTAACAAATCTCAACACAACAAAATTGAAAAAGAAGAGCAGCAAGGAAAAGAGATGGCCGATGGTTCCCAAATCCGCACCAGATCAAGACCAAATCAAATCGGTCCGAACACATATACAGAGTCGATTACATATAAAAGGTAGTATCTTTTTTCTCTTGTTTCGTTTCTTTTTAGATCTAGAAGTTTAGGGTTGGTATTTGGGGATTTTGGTTTTTAAAATGAACAGAAGGGTAGGAGAGAAAGAGAAAGGCGAAAAAAAACAAAAAAAATATAAACTTAGGGTTCCGGCGCGGTGGTGCCGCCACATCGGTCGACCAACCGCTGCCGGAACCCCTCACCTTCTCGCTGGAGAAGAAGACTATAAGAGGAGAGAGAACAGAGCACATTTCTAGAGAGAGGATAGTAAGAGAGAGAGTGAGGAGTTGAAACAAAAGGAAAACCGGTCACCACCTATATATATACTGTCAGGCCAAACCGGTTCAGCCTTTGAACCAGGCTGAACCGGCCCACGTGTTTCTACACTGTTTTAAGGTCCAACTTCGACCCTTTTACCTCTGCACACCCCCAGCTTCATGTTTGGAACCCCTGCTTTAATTCTTTGTTTCTAACATGCATGTTTATATCTTTAGCATCTTATTTTTATTTAATCACGCATTTTCTTTATTAGTCTAGGTCCATCATCTGGCATTTTATTTATTTTTGTTTTCTATTTTATCGCATGGAATTATTAGAATGTAAATATAGGCTTAATGTAAATCATGCATATTTATTTTTCTGTCATTTACTTTTTCCGCAGACTTTAGAATGTATTAACAGGTTTAATGTAATAGTTTTAGGTGTGTGTGTGTGTGCATGTGTGCGTGCGTTTGTGCCCTTATTTTCTTTACTGCTTTATGTATATATGCGAAAACGTTTAGGTTAGGTTAAAAGGACCTTGTGGTGATCCAATGTCACCATGAAGTTCTCACGCTTTATTTTTATTACTACGTTATTATTCTTAGGTTTTAGTCATTATTCAAAAAAGAACAAAAAACAACAAAACATTCACATAATCCAAAAATCGCAAAAAATATTTTCATAACAAACCTTGATCCAAAATCAAGTGATTCCTTTTTTTATTTTCTTTCTTAATCAAATTTCAAATCAACTTTAAATCTACTTCGAGTCCATTTTCCTTTAATATAAAAAATACAAACAAATTCTCTTTGCCACTTGGCTTTTACATTTAAAACTTTTTTTCAAAACTAATAAAAAACACAAAACCAAACAAACGGTAATTTTTACCCCGAACTACGAGGTTCTGATCCCTCACGGGTACGTAGGCAAAAGACCTAGTCCTTCCGAATCAATAAAAATGTAGATAACTAGGTTTTTTTTTCTTTTCTTTATTCACCATCATTCCATTTTCAAAATTAAGTAAGTTTATAGCACAAAAAGAAAATAAAGTTCTAAAGGTTCTCGTAGAGTAATACGAATATTTAGGGTGCTAATACCTTCCCTAAATATAACCAACCCTCGGACCCCATCTAAATTTAAATCTTTTTTTCAAAAGTCGTGAAATAATTTAGTGAGTCAAAAGCTAATCAAATAGCCTTGGTCTCTGAAAAATGACGCGACAGAAATGGCCACTTCACCGGGGACTAATTCGAGGGTTAAGCGTAACTTGGCTTTATTTAATTTTTTGTGTTATCACTTACTTAACAAAAACAAAAATAAAAGATGGAAATACGTGTATATATGTTTTCTTCCTTCTTCTTTCTCCTTTCTTCATGAGTGGTGAGATAATAAGTCCTACTCCCGGGCTTGAGTGAAATATAAGATAGGACGGGGTACAATCATAGTGCCATACCAGGAGCAGTCTTGCGATATGTGTGCATGTGGTATAACTCCACTCAACGTAGGTCTTTCAAAAGTACTATTACGTCATCATGAGCAGTCGTGATAGGCATTATTATTTTTTTAAGTCCGCTAAACGTTGAGGACCTTTAGATCACCTAACCCATCTTGGCCTTTTTAGGACGTAGTGCGGTGGCTAAACCAAGAGCAGTCTTGAATTTAGTTGATACGCGATACTACACTCAAACTAGACCTCCTTGTGAATGGTATTTGACTAGGAGCAGTCCTGAGCACCGATACATTCATAAGGGTGGTTGGAATTTGGGAACTTGGTAGAACCCGTGATATAGGTACAAACAAAACCATAGTCCTTACCACATGGCGTACTTACCCTTGGCTCCAACATTATGGACTTAACCTCACCATGCTTTCGCCGTTTGTACAGCATAAATCACGCATACATGCATTCATTCATAAAATCTTTTTCTCATTAAAATACCAAAGGACTTAAATAAGTTTTTTGTAAACATCGCATATATGATTCCCACAAAGAGAAGTATTAAGAAGTATAGTTTCAATAGCCCGAATTTGACAAGACTAAGGGAGCTAGGATCTCTAGTAACTAGTCCAGGAGGCTTTCGAGACCGTCATGGGAGATTGCTTGACATCCTTAAAATAAAAGTTGAAAAGGGAATGTTGGAGACTTTTGTCCAATTCTATGACCCGGCCTACCATTGTTTCACTTTCTCCGATTACCAGCTTTTTCCCACCCTTCAACGGCCTTGAACCAACTCCTAAAACCTCAACTATTGTAGCGGCCCTCCATCTCAAGCCATCCGACATGGTTCCCCCTAATTTCATTATCAAAGGTGACTTCCAAGGCCTAACTGCTAATTTCCTCTTCAAAAAAGCCTCCGCCTTTGCTAAGGAAAAAAAACCCAGTGCCTTTGAATCTATCCTCGCCCTACTCATATATGGCCTTGTACTCTTCCCTAACTTTGACAACTTTGTTGACGTCAATGCCATCAAAATCTTCCTATCCAAAAATCCTGTCCCTACCTTACTCGCGGACACATACCATTCCATCCCCTATAGAACTATCAAAAAGGATGGAACTGTCCTTTGTTGTGTACCTTTACTATACAAGTGGTTTACTTCGTATTTACCCCAATCCATCTTCTCCAAAGCAAACACAGGAAAATCCCTTTGGTCTCAAAGAATCATGCCCCTTACCCCAGACGACATTGTTTGGTACCATGCAGCCGGTGACGCTGGAGTAGTCATTGACAGTTGTGGCGAATTTCAAAACGTTCCTCTCATCGGTAGGTACGAGGGAATTACTTATAACCTAGCTCTTGCCATGCGCAAATTCGGATACCCCATGAAAGAAAAACCTAATAACCTTTCCTTACCCGGTGAATTTTATCTCAACAATAAAGACTATGCAAACATGAGGACGAAGTTTGTGCAAGCTTGGCACACTATTTGTAGGCTTGATGTAAACCAGTTGGGAAAGAAGTCGAATTTTGGACATGCATCTTACACCCAGTGGGTTATTGATAGAGCTATGAGTTTTGGCTTACCCTACACCTTACACAGGTCCTTGTCCTCAACCATCTCACATGCATCCTTACCCCTACCCCCTTGCACCCAGTATGAGTACCAGGAGCGATTGGCCGAGTCGAACCATGAAAGTTCCACTTGGAAGAGGAAGTACAATGAAGCTATGCTCAAGATGGAAACAATGAGTGGACAACTGGAACAAAATGACCATCAGCTCCTCAAGCAAAGACAACAAATGATCGAGAGAGATGAACTTCTCCTGGTGAAGGATAGGCTGCTTGACCGATATGCTAATAAGAAGAAGCGTATGGATTTCTTTTCCAGCGGACATTCCGATTCTGATGATCCACCGACCTAAAGAGCTTGGGAGTCTTTTGGACTTGTTACTTGATTTTATCTTATTTTCTAGCTTTTATGTACTTTGGAGTCTATCCCTTGGCTCAGTTTGTTATAAAGGGAATTATCTTGTAGTACTTTAATTATTCAATGAAATTTTCGATTATGATGTTTACAAAACTGCTTTTACAAGTCCTTAGATAAATAAAAAATGTGTCAATTTTTGCATGATATCATGCATCATTTTGCATCCATAATTTCTAGTCCGTGTCTCATAAAGTGTCTTTTCTATAAAGGGTCAATCTGTCAGTAAAGTGGTCTGATGTCTTCCTTCAACTTGAGTTAGCACATGCAAACACTCGCGCAAACGCAGAAAATGGATCAGCTCGAACAAGAGGTCCACGAGCTACGTGAAGAGGTGACAACCCTCCGGGCCGAGGTGGAAAATTTAACCAACCTGGTATCTTCGCTGATAGTGCAGCGGAATCCCCAGCCTCTATGCATGCAACCACCTCAACAACAACGTCAGCCATTGTGCATTCAACTGTCTCGACAACAGGCTCCTCAGCAATTCAATCCACAAAAACATGCTCCAAGGACAAAATTTGATCCAATTCCCATAAAGTATGCAGAGTTGCTCCCAACGTTGCTTGAAAGGAACTGGGTCCAGATTAAGGCTCCTCCTCCAATACCCAAGAAATTTCCAGCACGGTTTAGAGCTGACCTCTCATTTGTCTTCCATCAGGGGGCACCCGGTCCTGATGTTGAGGGTTGTTATGCTTTGAAGAATGCAGTTCAAGATTTTGTTGAAGCCAACATCCTGTCTTTCAAAGATTTTGAACCCGAGCATGCAAGTTAACCCACTACCGGATCATGGTACCTAATGTTGACACATGGATTGGTTAGCTACACTTGGGTCGCTGTTGATGTTCCTTCTACTACTCTCTTGTTCAAAAGATATGTTTGTTTGCTTCTTTTATACTTTTCAAAAATCCTTTTGTCCCGCCCAAGAGGAAAGTGAACTTGTGTAGGGCTTTTTGCTTTATGATTTGTCATCATCAATAAAAAGCCATCTTGATCCCAACTTTGCTTTATTTTATTTTGTGCTTTTTCAGGAAAATGGTAACACAAAAAACCAAAAAAAAATAATCTTTCTTTAATCATTCTTAAATATCTGCATAATCATAACTTATACTTACTTGTCAAAATCAATAATCAAATCATGCATTAATAAACCCGTTGAACACTTTAACCATACACTCTCTCTCGACTTTGAATTCCCTGGTCCAAAGATGAAGAAGAGGAGAGTGAAGAGATTCCCGACAAGATCTCTCGCATACCGGGGCATCTTAACCGTCGAAGCTACAAACAAAAATCAAGAAGATTTTCCAGAAGACGATAGTCACTTACAAAGACTGGCATAAGATGTTACAATTGCCTCGCATGGGTAGCGTGCTTCAATACACACTTCAACAGGGGCAACCCCCCCTCCTTAGTATAAAACGCAGGGGTCGAAGTCCCGTCGATGGGAGTTCTGCTGAAATCCAAGCTTGATCAAACTTAAATGCATGACGGCCTTGTACAACTATATCAAAAGAGGTTGAAACAAACTTCTAACTAGAAGGTTCGTCCTCGTGAATTTCAAAAAGGAGACTTTGTGCTCAAAAAGACATTATCTTCCCAACCAGACTCCAGGGGCAAGTGGACGCCTAACTATGAAGGCGCATGTGCGATGACTCCTGTGACTACAAATGTTGACAAACCCGCATGCCGGTGCAATCAAGAAATACTCTGTCAAAAATAACAGCTCGATAAGTCACAAACCTGAAAAGGCGGCTTAGGCAAAAATGAGCGTCTCGGTGGACTGAAAACCCGAAAGGGCGGTCCAGGCAAAAATTAGAGACATTGAACAAAAATAATTATCCTGATAGATTGAAAAACCCGAAAGGGCGATCTATGCAAAAGTCATGGATCAAAAGACAAAGTAACTGCATCCGGTCAGACACAGTCAACCTGGGGCATCCAATCATCAAAATACCTCCGATTCGAAGCATCTGCAAATCAAAGACCCGGAACTGGGGCAATTCAAAGTTGTTAGGGAGAATAGCGGTTACTATGATTCAATGTACCCTTCCCATTATGTTTATCATTTTTCAACTTTTACAAAGATCCGTGGGGCCACACCATTGGTAGGCCACCACTCAATTCATCAAATTTGAGCTTGTGCCCATTTATCTGGAACTCCCATTTATTCTTTTTGCAAAATTTCTTCTATTTTTTGGTAATGCTTAAAGCAAAAATTTTCAAAATACAAAACTTTTTTACATCTTTTTGAAAAGTGTGAACAACAAACACACTCTTTTTGAACTCGTGAGTAGGTGAAAAGTACATCAGCATCCGCCTCGAGAAGGGTTACATTCTGAAAGAGAAACACGACTAAGCGCTATGGAGAGGACCTCTGCTTTGAGCAAAATGTAGTCACAATCTAAAAACACATAAAAAACAACAAAGCTCGCTAAGTTGAAAACCTGAAAAGGCGACTTAGGCAATAGAGAGCGTCCCGATGGACTAAAAACCTGAAAGGGCGGTTCAGGCAAAAATTAGGGGCACAAAAAAGGAACATACTCCCGGTGGACTGAAAACCCGAAAGGGCGATCCAGGCAAAATTAAGGGATCTTAAAAAAAAACATGGCTGCTGAAGCACGCCGAGGGAAGAACACTCTGCGCCGGTTTACAAATGGCGACTTCTTCCAGACTTTCGATCAACCGTGGGCTACCTTGTGTCAGGTTTTACACCGTCAATGGCTCAATTTGTTCACGATAATACCATCTCCAAGGAAGTTTGCCGAGTGTTTGTACTGCGATGTCAGTCTGCCTCCTATCCCACCAGTCTTGTGTCGTCTCGTCGAATCCATCTATCACATACAATATATATATATATATATATATATATATATATATATATATAGACACACACACACACACAATCATACAAGTTACATCCATACATCCATACATCAATACCTTCATATGTTCATATATACACACATTCATGTGTACACATCATATACACAACATTAATTCATACATGGTTGCATCAGTCGCCTAGAGTCTTGTTTGGTCGTATCCCTTCAGTTCAGTCCTCAATTGTTTCAAGTGGTCAGTCCTAAATAACAGACAACTTGAGTTTACTTTTATCCTGTTTCAAGTGGTTAGTCCTAAACAATGGACAACTTGAGTTTACCTTTTATCCTGTTTCAAGTGTTTAGCCCTAAACAATGGACAACTTGAATTTACCTTTTGTCATTGTTTCAAGTGGTCAGTCCTAAATAACGAACATCTTGAGTTTACTTTTATCATGTTTCAAGTGGTCAGTCCTAAACAATGGACAACTTGAGTTTACCTTTTGTCTTTGTTTCAAGTGGTTAGTCCTAAACAATGGACAACTTGAGTTTACCTTTTATCCTGTTTCAAGTGGTTAGTCCTAAACAATGGACAACTTGAGTTTACCTTTCGTCTTGTTTCAAGTGGTTAGTCATAAACAATGGACATCTTGAGTTTACCTTTTGTCTTTGTTTCAAGTTGTTAGTCCTAAAAAATGGACAACTTGAGTTTACCTTTTATCCTGTTTCAAGTGGTTAGTCCTAAGCAATGGACAACTTGAGTTTACCTTTTGTCTTTGTTTCAAGTGGTTAGTCCTAAACAATGGGCAGCTTGAGTTTACATTTTGTCTTGTTTCAGGTGGTTAGTCCTAAATAATGGACAACTTGAGTTTACATTTTGTCTTGTTTCAAGTGGTTAGTCCTAAACAATGGACAACTTGAGTTTACCTTTTCTCTTTGTTTCAAGTGGTTAGTCCTAAACAATGAACAACTTGAGTTTACCTTTTATCCTGTTTCAAGTGGTTAGTCTTAAACAATGGACAACTTGAGCTTACCTTTCGTCTTGTTTCAAGTGGTTAGTCCTAAACAATGGACAACTTCAGTTTACCTTTTGTCATGTTTAAGTGGTTAGTCCTAAACAATGGACAGCTTGAGTTTACCTTTCGTCTTGTTTCAAGTGGTTAGTCCTAAACAATGGACAGCTTGGGTTTACCTTTTATCATGTTTCAAGTGATTAGTCCTAAACAATGGACATCTTGAGTTTACCTTTTGTCTTTGTTTCAAGTGGTTAGTCCTAAACAATGGACAGCTTGAGTTTACCTTTCATCTTGTTTTAAGTGGTTAGTCCTAAACAATGGACAACTTGAGTTTACCTTTCGTTCTGTTTCAAGTGGTTAGTCCTAACAATGGACAACTTGAGTTTACCTTTTTATCATTTTTCGAGTGGTCAGTCTCAAACAACGGACAACTTGTGTTTACCTATCATTTTCTCAAGTGTCATCCCTAGTATGTCTGGTTAAGAGGTGTCTCCATTAAACTATCATTCAAAACCAATACAATAATACACTATCATTTTCCCAAGTGAAACTACACTATCCCCTAGCAGAGACGGATCACTTTCTCAACAAATTCAGGTGTCCCATTGTAGTTTCTCGTCCCAGTCAAAATATCTTTGCTGTCTTGCATTCGTAATTACATCACAAGCATTCATAGCATCTTAGGTCAAAAAATGGTGTGCTTTGTATTTAAGTCTCTTCGACCAGTCGAATCAAAGATTTCATCTTCAAGTCTCCGGACGAAGAAACTTAAATAGGGGCATCTATCATACCTCAATTTTTGACCTAAGGTACTGCTGACACATGTCATTCGGCCTGATTAGTCTCTGATTTTTCAAACGAAATTTCGGCAAAGAGGTATTTTAAAATACCTCATTTTTAGGTTCCGAGTCGCTTTATTTTTTATTATTTTTTTTTAAATTTTTATTTCCATCTTTTATGTTTTTTTTAAATTGCCTTAATCCTTATTTTCTTTTTTCTTTTAATTTAGATCTTATTCATTTTTTCTTTAGTCTTTATCCGTTCCTTTTTGTTTTTTATTATTATCGTAAATTTTGTCCAATGAGAGTCTAGTAAGTTGAAAATTAGTCCTGATCCAAGGAGACAGCTCACACTCGCCTCATCTGAGGCAAACACGACATAGCAAGCGCGTCCCTTCTCCATCTTATCCCCAAGTTCATGAACAGAAGCATTCTTATCATCCAAGAGCCAAGGAATTATGTTTGTTTCCAAACCCTAATCAAAACAATATAAATAGCACCTGCACAGTCCAGAAAAGGAGGCCGAAATTCACAATCAAGAACCTGCAATACACATACCATCATAGCATCGAAAATCATCATCAAATCCATAATACAAACAACCTGTAGCAATCAAAATACAACAGTACCATAAAACCATCGCAAATCCAAGGCAGTGCTCAAACCAAACCATCAAACCTCAACAACAGAGTTTCATAAAACCTCAAAACATTTCATCAACCTCACAAGAACATCTAAACCGCAAATCCCTCAAAGAAACCGAAGCATCACAACCCTTTACACCGGCAGCAACATAATCAATATCCAAACCAACCGGATCCGAAAACAAAAAGGATAAAGGTTGTATTTGCTTACTCTTTAGATCTAGGTATAAGCATAACTGTTTGTAGAATTTTGAGTTTTAAAAACGGAAAGAAGAAGTATAAGAGAAAACTAAATAAAAGAGTAAAAAATATAGGGTTCCGGCGTGGTGCGCCGCCGTACCGACCAACCGCCACCGGAACCCCCATTCTCCTCGCCGGTTTCTGGGTGGGAAGGATGAACACCGATGAACATTCATCATGTTCTTGAAGGAAGTTTAAGAGAGAGGAGAGAGCATTTTTGTAAGAAATAAGTGAAGAGAGAGAATTAACTAAACAAAATGAAAGATTCTGAGACCTACAACCCGTATATAAGGCCGCCATAATCCTGTACGCGTGGGTGCATGGTCTTACCGTGCACCCACGTGCCTTTGCCCCTTGCTTCGTTTGACCAGCGACCTTCCCCCTTTGAACCGTGATTGAATCGAGGTCGTTTGGTCAATCAGATGGCTCGTTGCCAACCCTTTGGTATTATGCACTCAATAACCCACCCAGACCTAAATTCACACCAAACCGCACCATAAACCTGCAAAACAATTTCCGAACACAACAGCACACACACAAAATCCAAAAGCATACAAACGCAATCTCAATCACAAACCCTACACCAAACCACAATCCGATCCGGCCACCGCCAGAACCAGCCGTAAACCACCTTAACAAATCTCAACACAACAGAATCGAAAAAGAAGAGCAGCAAGGAAAAGAAACGGCACAAGGTTCCCAAATCCGCACCAGATCAAGACCAAATCAAATCGGTTCGAACACATATACAAAGTCGATTACATATAAAAGGTAGTATCTTTTTACTCTTGTTTCGTTTCTTTTTAGATCTAGAAGTTTAGGGTTGGTATTTGGGGATTTTGGTTTTTAAAACGAACAGAGGGGAAGGAGAGAAAGAGAAAGGCGAAAAAAACAAAAAAAATATAAACTTAGGGTGCCGGCACGGTGGTGCCGCCGCACCGGCTGGCCAACCGCCGCCGGAACCCCTCACCTTCTCGCCGGAGAAGAAGACTGTAAGAGGAGAGAGAACAAAGCACATTTCGAGAGAGAGGATAGTAAGAGAGAGAGCGAGGAGTTGAAAATGAAGGAAAACCGGTCACCACCTATATATATATATATATATATATATATATATATATATATATATATATATATATATATATATTGTCAGGCCGAACCGGTTCAGCCTTTGAACCGGGCTGAACCGGCCTAAGCTCCCTTAGGCCCACGCGTTTCTACACTGTTTTAAGGTCCAACTTCAACCCTTTTACTTCTGCACACCCCCCACCATCATGTTTGGACCCCTGCTTTAATTCTTTGTTTCTAACATGCACGTTTATATTTTTAGCATCTTATTTTTATTTAATCACGCATTTTCTTTATTAGTCTAGGTCCATCATCTGGCATTTTTTTTTTCTATTTTATCACATGGAATTATTAGAATGTAAATATAAGTTTAATGTAAATCATGCATATTTATTTTTCTGTCATTTACTTTTTCCACAGACTTTAGAATGTATTAACAGGTTTAATGTAATAGTTTTAGGTGTGTGTGTGCATGTGTGCGTGCGTGTGTGCCCTTATTTTCTTTACTGCTTTATGTATATATGCGAAAACGTTTAGGTTAGGTTAAAAGGACCTTGTGGTGATCCAATGTCACCTTGAAGTTCTCACGCTTTATTTTTATTACTACGTTATTATTCTTAGGTTTTAGTCATTATTCAAAAAACAACAAAACATTCACATAATCCAAAAATCACAAAAAATATTTTCATAACAAACCTTGATCCAAAATCAAATCAAGTGATTCATTTTTTTATTTTCTTTCTTAATCAAATTTCAAATCAACTTTAAATCTACTTCGAGTCCATTTTCCTTTAATATAAAATATACAAACAAATTCTCTTTGCCACTTGGCTTTTCCATTTAAACTTTTTTTCAAAACTAATAAAAAACACAACCAAACAAACAGTAATTTTTACCCTGAACTACGAGGTTCTGATCCCTCACGGGTACGTAGGCAAATGACTTAGTCCTTCCGAATCAATAAAAATGTAGATAACTAGGTTTTTTTTCTTTTCTTTATTTACCATTCATTCCATTTTCAAAATTAAGTAAATTTATAGCACAAAAAGAAAATAAAGTTCTAGAGGTTCTCGTAGAGTACTACAAATATTTAGGGTGCTAATATCTTCCCTAAATATAACCAACCCCCGGACCCCATCTAAATTTAAATCTTTTTTTCAAAAGTCGTAAAATAATTTAGTGAGTCAAAAACTAATCAAATAACCTTGATCTCTGAAAAATGACACGACACCTGCACTTATCGTAAATTATTTCTCTTTTGGCCCACACTTATCATGATATATCTTAAAAATAAATCTTTATAATATGAATATTATCAATAATCGGATGAGAAATCAAATGAGAGATGACCAGTTAAATGTTTGTTTAGTTATTTATATAGTGAAAGGTAATTTTTATTGATATTTAAAACGATAAAATCAATCAAAGTTTCTATAATATGAAAAATTGTTGAAGACAATTATTAATGATACAAATTTTCATATATGGTGCCCCACCTTTAAAAATCCTGGATCCGTCACTTGTTGAAGCTAATTTATTTCTCTGATAGTGGGATATGGCTGCCCACCCTTTTGATCATTATGCAACTTCTTGCTTAATCACTTGTGTTTTGCTACTTCATTTTCTAATCTAACACAAGTCCTTTTTGAATTGTAGAACTGCAATCCTAACTTCAAAGATATCAACATTATCGACGGTACATGGCTGGATGAGGAAATGTTAGGAGGAAAGAACGAAGAAAGAGGCTTATTGTACACTACTACAGAAATAAGTTTTCACATCAGTTGAAAACTACTTTTCACATCAGGTGGCAACTGATGTAAGGTGCCATGATGTGGAATGTGCACGTCATTTCACATCAGGTACGAACTGATGTGATAACAATATTTCCACATCAGGCTTTTTCCCACTGATGTGATACGTTCTTTTTAAAATTTAAGATCAGGGTTTTCACATCAGTTTTATGATAGACACTGAAGTAAAATAATTATATTTATCATCAGTCTTCTATCCCACCGATGTGAAATCTACACTTTTTTTAAAAAAAAAATTATGCTTTATTAATACTGCTTACAAAATCAGCTTGAGACCATGTTCTTTTCTTTTATTTATATTAGAAATATGAAAAAAAAAATGATATTTTAATGCCAAAAAAGAAGCTAAAACGCATCACAGTTGCAAAAGACAAACCAAATTCGATTGAAAAACCTAATTAAAAGGAGTTAGGAACATAAGAACCTAACTAGAACATAAGAACATAATAATCAATATATCAACAACCTAGAAAGTTTGATAAAGCTTGCCAGTTCATAAAGCTTCACTTCACCGTGACGGCGAGTACGGCGACGAGTGGTGAAACGACAAACAGCGAGGTCTATTCATGAAAGAAGGGAAAACGGAGAACTTATGAAAATAGTTTATTACATAGTTCATAAGCTATTTTCAGCTTATTTTAATCCGTTCTCCGAAATAGCTTATCAAAACTGCTTATCTCTTATACGAAAATAATTTAACTACATTTTATCTTTTTCTATTGAAATAGCTTATACATAAGTGTTTATCATAACATAAGTGATTGTACTATAATTCAAAAACTTACAAATGCCAATGAGCAACGCAAAGAACCATTTCACCACTAGCAAGTAACTCACATACAGCTTCCTTCTTCTATGCACCTAAAAATCTTAAATAATAATCAAATATCATTGAACAATAATAATTACAGAAAAATTAATTAACTAATCACTTAATTGTAAAAACAAAAACAAAATTAACAAAAAAATAAACTAAACATGTTCTTCTCGATAAGAGAAATTCTTCATTTTGAAAATACAATACATATTCTTAACAACAAAAAACACTTCTATATTTTGAAAAGAAAAAAGCATAATCTAGTAACCCAAACAGATGAACACACATAACCGAAACAGTTTAAAACACAACAAATCAAAACAATTATAAAATGATGAAGCAATAATAAAAAAATAAGAATAAAAATAAAAAAAATGATAAAGAAAAGTGTACCAGAAAATGGAAAATAATTCGTGGGTGAAGAACAGGAACGAAATGGAACGCAAAAATGAAACAGAGGTAGAGTTAGGTTTCACGATTTGGGTTTCTGGTGGAGTCAGGATTGGGTCACGATTTGGAGAAGAAGGTGGAGTGATTTTAGAAGCTGATATCTATCTAAGCACAAAAGCGAAAATTGAATTACAAAACCCTAACCATAACCGAATTTGAGAGAGAGAGAGAGAGAACTCACCAGAGGAAAACAGAGAGTTCGATTGAGCTTCGACGGAATTTGAGCATCAATTGCAAGGACGGTGGTTTGATTGCAAGGAAACGGTGGTTTTTGATTTGAGAGTTGGACGGTTTGTTTGAGAGTGATAAAGTGAAAATTTGTGTGGATACGTTTTATGGATAGAGGAATGGATAAGTTAAAAGTGAAAATTTGTTTTTACTTCAGACAGTTCTCACCCACTGATGTAAAAATAAGTTAGCCAAAGTTTTCATTGAAATTGCGAAAATGCCACCGCGTGTTTTTTCCCTCATTTCAATTATCCACTGATGTAAATGGTATAAGCTATTAGGAATTCCCCTCAGATGCTTATGTCAACTGATGTAAAAACTCACAGTGTGTATCTTTCCCTTCAGGTATTTTCTGTGCTGATGTGAAAACTAAAACCCCTTTGATGTTAAATGTATATTTTGTAGTAGTGGTAGCTACAATTGCTTCAGTATTGTACTTCTCATTTTATTTTAACGAAGAAATTTATAGCCCTTTTGATATCTATCTTTTAATCTTCGAGATTATTAGTTGCAACTTAATAGCATATGTTCTACAACTCAATTCTTTGTTGAACTTCAAGTCTACTCTTTTATATGCAATTTAAGTGCATTTTATAGGACCATTTGGGTATTATAAGAATTTTGTTGTAGTTGAACAAGAACCACTTAGCAATTAATTAACACCAATCTATGGTGGATGTTTTTTCTTCATTTTTCCCTTTTATTTTATATTTTATTTTAATGGCAAAGTTGATTGTTTCTTTTTCTAGTTTCTTTTCCTATGAAGCACGGATACGGATATGAACACGGACACTGACACACCGACACAGCTAATAATTTAAGAAATCATATGATTTAGTGTAATTACAAGTGTCGGTGTCAAACACGACACATGTTCGACACCGGGACACGCATAATCTGAAGAGTGTCCATGCTTCATAGTTCTTTTCCCTTTTATTTGGTTTGTTTGTATCATAAATTTCACATTTTTAACATTCCACAATGCAAGTGTCAAGCTTCTAAAATGTTCTAAAATAGAATGTCATTTAAGAACAATAAGTCTTTATTGTAGGCTTTGTTCATGTCTTCCAAACAATACAAGTGCAAATTAAGGGGATAAATTGTATTTCTCCAAACCTTAGAGATATGACACAAGTGGAATACTTCATAGTTTCTTCTTTTTCCTATGTGATGGTCTTCACTGACTTTGGTACTATAGGATTGTGGTGTTCTTTATGCACACATCTGCTACTTCAACACTTAGTTAAATAATGTTCCTTATATATACACCTTGAAGTACAAAATAATATAGTCGTTATATGATTTGCCAAGTGTCTTTGAATTTAAACTTCTAGTTTGAGGTTCATTGGATAACACAATTGTTCTTCAAATAATAACCTTACTTAGAATCATCAGTAAGATTACTATTAGAAAATGAGTTCTATGATCACAAGAGGATAATTTCTTATTTCCTCATACCGTGATTTAACACTAACTTTCTTGGTCTTTGAACAAATCTTACATCAGAAGCTGATGCATGGTTGAATTTTATATTTATTAACCATCGACAGAGCTTAAATGCTTATTTGTAAAGAGAAATAACATATGCTTGATTTATTAGATACTTTGCTGCTTATCTATGATGTATCAGATGTAGAGGCTCATTTATCTCTTGTGACCATGATGATCAGACGATCATTGTATTTGACGCTTCTTCGCAAAAGCGATGATTAGAGTTTTGGACGATGTTTTTGTTCAAGTTGATCTGCCATACTTGCTTCTTGACCATATGATAGTTTTGGTTTTGCTTTTACTGACTTCTTTTGTACTTTGACTGGTGTTGACTTGATCGATTATACAAGGTTTTGTTATTTTGAGTTGCATGCTCAAACGATAGACTTAATTGTTCTTTGTCATTCATGCTGATCTTGTTGTGTTTCACTATCTTGATAAAGATGATTGCAGACTTTATCTTACTAGTACCTATATCCTTCACATTTGAACATAGTTACATAGACAAATTGTTCATTTAATTTGTTATCGTACAAACATAAATTGTGAGATATTATTTCTAAGCCAACTTGATTTTAAGACAACTGAGTTGAACTAAGAATATTAGTAAAATAAATTGAGTTAAATGCCATTGATCCCTAAATGTTTAAGGCTTTGGTCATTTGTTAATAAATTTTTCGACCAAATTAGACCAACAACAAAAGGAACAAATAACAAACAAAAGGGAAATTTTATGTATTTGTAATTTTGAAATAGAAAGTAAAAATAAAAAATAAAAATAAAGTGAAAGAAAATGAGAATAAAGAGGAGGAAAGGAATTGTCGACTTCCCTGAGAGAGGGGAGTTTAGTGAAAGTACTAAATGTGATGAGAATGATGCACAATCTGTATTATTAGTCTACGGGGAAAAGTGCAAGATGCAGTTCCTTGAGATGGGGTATAGTGAACAGATCAATTTCAGAGTTTAACGTCGAAAAAAACATTAATCAAGGGATTAAGGGTGCGTTTGTTTAGGATTATTTTTGAAAAAAATCTATTTTTTCATGAAAAAAATAACTTTTATCATTTTTGATGTGTTTGTTTGAGATTTTCTTAAAAATCATTTTGTGGAAAAAATTATTTTTGGTCTAAAAATGAAAAGCTATTTGAGATAGCTTTTCTCAAAATCTATTCTTTTGAAAATGATTTTTTTAAAAAAGGTGATTTGTATGAGAGTAGACAAACATAAATAGCTTTAGATTTTTTCAAAATCTCTAAAAAAAAAAGAAAATCTCTAGATATTTTTAACACAAAATCTATTTTTTTTAAAGCTGAAACAAACGCACCTTAAACTCGTCGATAGAATGAAACAAAATTTTACATGTAACCAGACATATCAATTATTTACATTATAATCATAACTAACTATACCCAATACCAACACAATGAGAAACTTAGCTACTCGAATCCACTAAAATTGATGCTCCACCTTCTTCCTAAGCTCTCCTATGTCTTACTTTGTTTGTCTATACTTGGAGACGGGTAGAATGTTAAAAATGGTGAAGTGAAGCTCTATTTATAGAGTTTTCAAAAATGGGGATTTCGCTTAACATATTGATACTAGTTAAGCAAATTGATATTTCTTCACCAATGAGTTTCTTCCAGCTTAACACCGAGTCCTTATATAACCTTATGATTCGCTTATCAAAGTGTATCTCCCTAAGTGAATGCTCCGTGCAAAAATTCCTGAAGTCCGTGACTTGCTCGCTCCTTGTCGGCTCAACGAATTACTATGCACTTCTTCAAAAAAAAAAAAAACTATCTTCTATCACAATTCATTCATATATTAATAAAAGTGTTCAACACCAACTTGATTATATTATAACAAAGGGTCATGTTATACTTTTTATACTTTTACGGAGTTGACTTCACATGTTCCAATGTCATGTTACTATATTTGCTTTCTTAACCCGTGTCCCGGGGACACCGTTTAACATTTTCCTATAACAAAACCTAATGACTCCTATTTGAGAAGATGTACAATGAAGTTCTAGATTTGAAGTACATGGCATTTCCAGAATATTGGAATGATTTTAGGAACTTGCAGTTCCATGATTTTCTCCATTCATGGATGTTCCGTTGAACAATTTCATGATTCTATTTGCATTTTGGCCCAAATTACAAATTTGAAGAGAAAATACAAATAAATTGTTACTTTTGGGACTAAGATTAAATTTTTGGGGTTAAATACCAACACTGGAACTAAAATTGATTCAACATGTGAAAATAGGGATAAAAAAAATTAAATTTTAAAATGAGAGACTAAAATCATGTTCAAGTAAAATAAGGAGATCAAAAGTGTATTTAAGGCATTAGAAATTTTTATAATCTATACCTATTAATAAAGGCAGTACATGCTTTGTCCCCGTGAGCTTAGCTCAGTTGGTAGGGACATTGTATAATTTATGCAGGAACAGAGGTTCAAACCCCTGACACTCCACTTCTCCACATTTATAATGTGTGAGCCTCAACCACTAGGCTACCTAACAAAAAAAAAGGCAATACATGCTTTTGGTGTAGCTTTTTTTTTAATTCCAAAAATGCTCTTACATGTTGGCAGTTATGAAAATAAAATCTGGCTTACCGACTAATCACACTTACGTAAATAAAATTGTTGCCTTTATCATTAAAAAAATCTCCCTTGCCCAAAACATAACTTTTGTGTGCCTTTATCTTTGGAGGCTCAAGCAGAAGCTCGTTTATTTATGTTTTCTCATACAAACCTCTTGTCTCCGGCTATTGGGGATCTCATTTCCGTACCAACTCAAGATATGCTTATAGGACTTTACATACTAACTAGCGGAAATCGTCGAGGTATTTGTGCAAACAGGTATAATCCGTTTAATTGCAGAAATTCTAAAAATGAAAAAATTAGCAATAATAACTCTAAGTATATGAAAAAAAAAGGAACCCTTTTTTTGCAATTCTTATGATGCAATTGGAGCTTATCGACAGAAAAGAATAAATTTCGATAGTCCTTTTTCTTTCTCACAATTGCAGAAACAATAATAAAATAAAAAAAATCTGCTTCCCATTCTATTTCTCACATTTGCATGGTTTTAGTTCTACACAAGTTATTAAACAATTGTTGAGAGACAAAAGGCACCAATAAATCTTTTTTTTTTGTCTAGTAGCCTAGATAGAGCTCACACAATTAAATGTGGAAAAGTGGGGTGTCTGGGGTTCGAATCCCGGCCCTTGCATAAATTAGTCAATGTTCCTACCAACTGAGCTAAGCTCACGGAGACGGCACCAATAAATCTCTATTCATCATGGTTTTAGTTCTTATATTTGTGAATATTTTTTTTTTGAAACAAGTTCTTATATCTGTGAGTGAAAACCTGTTTTATAAAAAAAAAAAAAAAAGTGAAATATATATATATGCACTAGTAGAAAAAGTAGACAAACCAGTCTAGATGCTAGTGAAATAATAATAGTTACTACCTCCGTCCCTAATTATAGGACCCTTTTGAGAAATTTTTTTGTCCCTTTTTATAAGACCCTTTTGCTATTTTCAAGTACATTAATTAATTCTTTACCAACATACCCCTATTTATTTTATATCTTTTTCTTCAATCAACATTAAATATTAATTGAAAACATACACTAACTCTCTCTTAAAGGACAAATTTGTAAAAACAATAGTAATTGCAAACAAATTTATTATCATTTTTAATTTTCTTAATTCCCGTTATTTTTCTAAAAGGATCCTATAATTAGGGACGGAGTTAGTATTAGTTTTAATTTATAATTCTTAAAAGTAACCTAATCATTACTAAAATACTGGAAATATGATTTAATCTAATAAATTCGAGTAAAAAAATTAAATTTGATGAGTAGAGCGCATGGCTTTTAACCATGTGGTCGTGGGTTCGATTCCCACAGACGGCGAAGAAATCAATTTTGTAACAAATGGAAAATTGATTTAATTTAATAAATTCAAATAAAAATCAAATTACATGTAACAAATGGAAAATTGATTTAATTTAATAAATTCAAATAAAAATCAAATTACATGAGTGCTATAAAAATTTATATTTGTATATTTTGCAAATATCATTCTCTTCTTATATGTAAACTCTTTCATAAAATTGTATTGTCTCTTTTTAAAATATCATTTCAACTGAAAAGCATAACAAGCCGTCTTAGCTCAGCTGGTAGAGCGCATGGCTTTTAACCATGTGGTCGTGGGTTTGATTCCCATAGACGGCGAAGAAATCATTTTTGTAAAAAAAAAAAGAACATGATACATTAATGTTTTTTTTCTTCATAAAATTACCTATAATTAATTTTTTTTCTAAGGGAATTACCTCTAAATAAATGTTAACTGGTAAGGATACTCGTGCCAAGCATGATTTTGAATTTTTTCATACTTACAAGATTGCATGAAGATGTGATATCATTCTCATTTATCTGGTTACTCTCTGTCCAATGGGTCGATCCACGCCAGTATTGATTTGATTTCTGGTGGTAGATGTTATATCATTCTCATTTGTGGTTACTCTCTGTCCAATGGGTCGATCCACACCAGTATGTTCAAATCCAACATGGTTCAACAACAGCTTAAAAGGAAATACGTAACAAGGAAAACAAAACATATAATATCCCCATCCCGTTACATATCAGAGCATGACTCCTATGACGACACGAGGAATCAACTCACATCAGCGGTTACTCCTGGTTATCTGCATGTTACCCACGTAAAGGCAACATTCAAACAGAAGGGGTGAGATTTCACATTCAATAATAATAAGCAACAATTCATGTAAAGAATTAATCAAAATAAAACAACAACAATTCATCATCAACAATACTTCACATATTTCCAACAACAATCAACATTTAACTTCATGCAAATAATACAGCAGCAACATCAACAATGCAACAACAACGACTCGACAATGCAACAACGACTACTCAACAAAATACAATGTAATTATGCATGTGGTACCAACAAAGCATCAAGCTCCCTTCGTTAAAGTCATAATTGGACTTGTCAGGCATCAAGCCCCCTACGTTAAAGTCATTCGACTTGTCAGGCATCAAGCCCCCTTCGTTAAAGTCATTCGACTTGTTAGGCTACAACCCCCTTCGCTTGACTATGCTATGCAATGACACAACTTAAATGCAACGACATCAACATAATCAAATTATATTAAATCAATCATAACAGATTTGTACTTCAACTCAAAGCCACTGGAAAGATAAATCAGATATCAACAATTTTCAAATATCACATCTTTATATAACACATCTTTAAATCATACATATTCAAATAACACATCTATTACACATCGTCAAATAATACATCAATTACACATCGTCAAATAATTCACAAATTACAGTTAGTCATATAATTCATCAATTGTCTACACTTGAAAAGAAATAGAACTTAAACTAAATTCTAAATAAGAGAATTAGAATTAGAATATCACACATATGATCCTACAATCATTATCTTTGACTTCCATTTGCCAAGTCATCTCTTAACATCATTAAATTCTCTTAGACCATTATCATCGGTTTATGTTTTAAACTCGCTATTATTCCGAGGTAATAACTTATATTTATGCCTAAACACCCTTCCTAATTTAGGTATATAGATTAAGGACTCTTTACTGTTAATCTACACGCTAACGGCTTGGTTAAACTCACTAATGTTCTCATAGATGTTCTAGAGTCGACTGAAAGGGTTATGCTGAAATTTCACGGAATATGCAGCATGACCTACATGCAGTATTTTAATCATAATTAAAGTTCTAAAAATCTAATTGGAGTCCAACCAAAAGCAACTGAAATCTAACAACCATATCTACAACATTCATGAAGACGTCCAAACCTAATTCATAACAAAAAATTCCAGAAAATTGGTTTTCCTTAGCTTGGGGAAAGAGCACGACCTTACTGACCCCTGTGTAGTATTTTGATCATATCTTGAGTTCTATATCATTAAATCGAGTCCCTCCAAATGCTAGTGAAATCTAACATCCATATCTACAACTTTCATGAAGACACCTAAACCCAGTCCGGAACTTAAACTTGTCAAACTGAGACAACAAGTAACGCGTTTTGCACAGTGACAACAAAATCGCAGTTCAGCTGCGATTTTGCCTTGGGTAAACCTTTTCGACTCCGTTTTCGATCCAATACTCTCAAAACTTGACCTTAATCATCACCCTATGATTACTCTATCATTAGAACATTAATTATTCATTAACCTACTGGATTATCCACTCTTTTTAAGACTAGAAACTCAATTCGAAACCTAAACTAGTTTTCCTCAATTCTCATCTTTCAACTTCATCTTTTACTTCGTTCATCATAAATCTCTCATCACAATCTCACATAATAACAACAACATCATATTAAGAATTGAACAACTCCGTCATATATTAAGATACCCTAAAGTGCAAAGATTCTCCCCCTAACATTAATTCATGAAATTACCTACACTTTCAACAAGCTAATTGAATTTAAACCTAATTTCTATAACATCAAAAATTCAACAAAACAACATGATTAAACTCTTTTCAGAAATTATATACTTATGATTAAAGAAGGTTAGTCCCACTCTTACCTCTAGTTTTGCGAAATTGATGATTTCCTACGGTGAAATCTCTTTCTAGGTTCTTCTCTCTATTCCTCCTTGCCTCTTTTCTCCACAACCCTAGTTTTCCTTTTTCCGCTTCGCTGCTCTCTTTATCGGTAACCCTCCTTCTCTAATTCTCTCCTCTATTTATAAACTTTAATTGAGTTTGTTACTAATATTTTTAGATTACTATCTACACCTCTCGAATTTGTTACTATTACTTAAATCATTAAACACTACTCATCTCACTAACTACACCTCTTCTATTCTTAACTTAATAAATTCTTCTTTTTCCAAAACTGCCCTTATGCTTCATTAATCTAATTTACTTATATTCATTCACTAATAATGTCATAATAACTACTAATATATACCCACACCTAATACAAAAGTCACACATCGCAATTATTCAAATAAAATATATAAAAAAACACTAAACTCGATAAAATAAATAAATAATAAAATTAGGGCGTTACATTTTTGGTCCAACATTATGCTGAACTATTTAGTTAGTGTTTGGACGTCATTTGTTAAATCTTTTTATCTTGTAGTTAAGTTTTTTTGATGTTATTCGATTTCAGTCTTTTTTAACATATTTTTCAGTCATTTTTATTTAGATTGAATCCTAGATAGAAGAGTTTTAGAGCAATTGCCTATGGTTTTTACGACATTTTGTAATATTTTCATATTGAGTCATGTAATTATAGTTTTTCTGAAAAATAGCAATTCTAGGGTGTTTTGATCTAATTCAAGAAGAAATCATGCAACTCGGCAAACCAAAGCATTTTGAAGATTTGAGAAGACTTGGGATGACAATGAATGGAGATTCAAGAGGACTCTGAAGATATTACAAGTGGGATAAATTTTGTTCCAAGTCCCAAAACAAGTTATGTAGAAGAAAACACGCAAAGGACAAAGAAACGGGCAATTACACGAAGAAAAAAAAAGTAGTGCGCCCCGGGTGTGATCCAGGTGCCCCCGGGTGCACAAAAATACACTCATGCACCCTTGGGGCACAAAATAGCACTTGTAAATTGAGAGCAAGCAAATCATGTTCCAGCAAGAATATCAATGAAAACAACAAAAGAACACACTTAAACGATCGCATAGGACCCCTGTACGTCGGCCCCCAAGCACCCGAACACGGAAAAACACGCATGTTGCTCCTGTCTGGGAGCTTGGCGCCTAGCATTAGCCTCCTAGAAGTAGGTACCCTACCTCAGGCACAACACCACGAAAAGGCACTTCCGGAGTGTTTTCCGCCACGGGTTTTCACCAATTCCCCCCCCCCCCCCCCCCCCAAAAAAAAAACGCTTATTTAGATCCCCCATTCACCCCCAAATGATCAAAGGCTTAACCCCAAGGCTTAAACGCCGCGAAAACGCTTTTTTAGATCCCCCATTCACTTTTTCTCCTTAAATATCTACACTCTTCTTCCTCTCCAAGCTCTTCTTCTTCTAAAACCCTTTTCTCCTTTCTCTAGCTCTTTCTCTCTCTACCTCTCAAAAGTTTTGTGAAAATGAATCTGTAAGACCTAATCCCTCAAAAGAATAGTGTTTATATAGTCTCTACTCAATGGGCTCAACCCTAGTTGTTTTAATTGGGCTTAAAGGCTTACTAATTAATTCACCGAGTTACTACTCTCTCTCAACCGTCAAAAATAATGAATAGTTACCGCTACTTACTAAACTCTTAGTGAAACTAATCTATCTCATTAGAATACTAAAAATAATTCTTAATGACATGCTGTCATTACGTAATTTTTATGTAAATATTATCACATTTTGGAGTTCACAAGGCAACGTAAGCAGCAAGAAAAGCAAGAAAACTGAAGAAAAAGGCAAAGACAAAATCGTGGCACGTTTGGTCAAAAACGTGACACGATTTGACAAGGCAGAATTCATTGTTTCGATATTAAGGAAAACGTATCACGATGGCAAAAACGTGACACGATTTGGTGAAACCCTAATTCAGTTTCTTGTTACACAAGGTGAAAACGTGTCACGATTTACTTAAAACATGACATGATTTTGGGCGAATTTATGTGCCTATTTAAGCCGAATACTATTCAGAAAACAAGGGTTACGATTTGAGAAGAGCAAAGTGCGATTTTGAGACCTAAAGACGGCTAGGAGGGCGATTTCTTCAACCTTCTTTCAGTTCATGTATGTTTTGATTCCACTATTGATTATGCTATTTGTAAATTTCATTATGAGTAGCTAAATCTCTTAGAGATTAGGTCTGAGATGATTTTATGTAACCCTAATTGATTTAGTTATTATTCAATTCAATTGTTTTAATTCTTTTATATCTTGATCACATATAAACATCTTGAGTATGAATGACTACTGACCCTAGCTTTCAACTTAGACCCATTGAATTGTTCTAATAAACATGGTTAGTCTAGGAATGGGTAATCGTTTGTTAGTGGTATTAGGTTAGCGTGCTTAAACCTTCAAGGATTATTAGACCACCTAAGGAATTAGGGGTTGTAGTTTAATAGGAGGGTCCTAACTCAAGGGATTGATTAGGGCTAATTTGGTAACTATCGTGGAACTAGAAAATCATTCATAAGAATAGAGTGCAGTATACCAATTAGGGGAACATACATGATTCGAAATACCTGATCCCATCTCTCTCTTATTTTCTTAACAACTTTTATTTTCTGTTAATTGATTTCATAAAATCAAACCAAATCAACTGCCTAGTGGCAAAACCATAATAACTTTTATACGTCATATTGATTAACGAACTTGAATTATTGAGGTTAAAAATAGTCCTTGTGGGAACGATATTTTTACTACTTCGATAGTTTTTGGTACACTTGCCAAACATCTATCAAGTTTTTGGTGCTGCTGTCGGGGACTGTTGAATTATTTCAACAAGGAAATTTTGTTATAATTTAGGATTTCTGCAATTTACTTTCTGTTTTTAAATTTTTACTTTTTATTGCACAGTGCTACTAAGGTATTTTGCTGTTTATGCGAGGTAGAACAAGCAAAGATGATCTACAATTCGATCCGGAGATAGAAAGGACTGCAAGAGCCAATCAGAAAGTTGTCCGGTTGTCAAAGTCAGTTCCACCGAGTGCACGAGAGTAGATACCGAGTCCTGCACCTTCTGAAACTGAAAAGTCCAACTCTCCTGAATCAAGTATCATGGAAGAACTTCCAGCAAGACCTAAGTTGGGAGACTATGGGTTAGCTAATCACCATGGTCATCTGACCCACACTTTCCGGCCTGCTAATCCTGCTGCTTTTGAAATCAATAGTACCGTTCTGAATGGGTTGAGGGACAAACAATTCGATGGAACAGAAACTATGAGCCCACATGAACACTTGAGTCGTTTTGCTAAGACTTGTGAGTTTTGTGTACCCCCAGCCACTGTGACTGAGAGCCAAAAGAGACTTAGGTTGTTTCCTTTCACCTTGACGGGAAAAGCTAGAGATTGGTTGCCAACCATACCTGGTGGGACCATTCGAACATGGGACGAGCTCGAGCTGAAATTCTTAGAGAAGTATTTCCCTATGTCGAAGTATTGGGATAAGAATATGGAAATTCAAAACTTTAAGCAAGGGGAGAGTGAGTCTCTGTATGATGCTTGTGAAAGATTTACTTTGATGCTGAAGAGGGCTTGACACACAACATTAGAATGTTCTTAGATGCCTCAGCTAGTGGTAGTCTGAAGAATAAAACTGACCATGAAGTCGAAGCCCTAATTGAAATCATGGCTCAAAACGAGTATCGTGCTAATGCCGAAAAGAAGAAAAGGGGAGTGTATGGGGTGAGTGACACTACTTCTATCCTAGCTAACCAAGTGATGAAACTTTGCCATTGCTAGTTTGGTAGACATTTTCATGTAATTTTAAGGGTAATTCATTGAGAAAATGGGAGCTGAAAGCACAAAAAATGGAAGATTTCCAGCAAAGTTCAAATCGGGCCCCAAATTTGAGCATTTGGGCCCCGAATTCCAGCCACCAGAAGAGCAGTTTGATTCGTAAAAAATCGGACCCCGAATTAGACCATTCAGGCCCCGATTTTGACAGACTAGGGACACTTTTTTGTTAGCTCGGTCAACGAATTTTGGGGTTCGGGGGCTGATTTTGACAGTCCTATATATAGAAAAGTCTGTTTTCTAAATAAGGATTCACGAATTTTGAGACCAGAGGCATATTTTGGAGCAAAAGCTTTGCAGATTTAGTGGCCAGCCATCATAACTCATAGTCCATCATCCAATTCATGTATGAATCCTTCTTTTTATGTTAGTTATCTCTTACTTTAGCTATGAGCAACTAATCTCTTTGTGATTGAGACTGAGATGAATCTGATGTAACCCTATGGGAATATTAATTTGTTGAACTCCTTTGAATATCAATGAAAGTCTAGTTTTAATTCATATTATCTTATGTTTAATGCTTTTTGTATGTTTATCATTGACTATTAACCCTAGCTTTATGAATATGCAAATCGTTCTTAGAGATTGAATGACCACTAACCTTGGCTTTTGACTCTGATCTAGGTAATAAGTTTAACCTAAGTAATCAAGCTAGAGATAGATCATTATTAGGTTATGACACAGGGATTAACGTTTTATTAAAACCTCCAACGGTTCCAAATTCGCTTAAGAGATTAAGGGGTTGTTACTTGCGGGGAGAATTCTAGGTCAAGAGATTGGGTAGAATTATTGTGTTAATATGTCGTTATGCTAGATAATCATTGGCTGAATTAGGAGTGCAAATTACCATAGGGGTGTGTTAGAGGATTCGAAAGTCTTGATCATATTTTTCTCTCAATTTCAAAACCAACTTTTAATTGTTTTTCTCCGTTTATGTTACAAAACAACCCAACTGCCAAGGGCAACCATACTATTTACACATCCTTTTTAATAATGAAATTGCTAAGTAGAAGTTGAATACAGTCCTCATGGATACGAATTTTTATTACTTCGATCGAATTTGGTACACTTGCCAAATATCAATCAAGTTTTTGGCCCCGTTGCCGGGGACTGTTGAATTATTTCAACGAGGCAATCTTGTTATTATTTAGGATTTTAGTCGTTTATATTTTTGTATATATATTAAAAAAAAACTTTTGATTTGATCCCTTCATGTTTATCTTATTGCATTTTGCTGCTAAAAAGTTTATCCAAGTTTTGCAGCTATGATAGACAGTTTTTGCCTCTATATCACAGAAGAGATTGGTACGTTGTAGTATGAAGATTATCTTCTATCTTGGAAGATAAAAACTTCGACGATGAAATCTCAAGATTAAATATGAGATGTGATCTTTACAAGGCAAATCATCAGGGTAGTGATTGTGAAGGGAAGAAAGAGACGATCAACATTGATTACGATACTCAACTTCAAAATATTTTAGATGATTTCTTGATGTCAAGTCAAGTTCCATTTGAGAAATTTGAAGTTCAATGTGGTAATCTTGTTGAGAAAGCATATGAGTCTCAGCAAAAGTTGGTTGAGATGGAGACTGAGTGTCAAGCTACTGTGGTGGTCGACAATCCACTAGTGATGAGTGTTGGTCTCTACCTGAAGTCTCAGCAAATGGGGTCTAAAAAACTCACTCATGTGCAAATAATTACATATCCTTCTTTAAGGTGGGAGAGCTTAAATTCCAAATGTTTAACTGTGAGCGCATGGGAGTGTCTGATTCTTTATGCCAAATTCATGGAATTCCTACCAAACAAGAGGAAGAAGAAGGATGACATATTTTTTCTATCATTTTTGCCACCTTAAGAGTGGTTGAAGCGTCAAACTTGATGACATATAAAGAAGCGCTTCATGGGAGGCAACCCATCCTTTTTCCATCTTTGTTATTTGTTTCTGTTATTTCCTTTTGTATGGAGTCAAACTTGAGAAGTGTCTGGGTTATGATTTTATGATTTCCCTGTTTTGTAATGCATCTGAGCTTGTTTATTATTAATGAATTAACTTTTCTTGAAATTTACCAGTTCAGTAACAAAGATTTCATCAACGGTCTGTCAAAAGTTCAAAGGAGGTAGTGCTTGCATGATTCTATAATGGAAGTGTACGATAGGAAAGATGCTTAGGTAGCCACAACTTCCAGAAACCTCAGCTTGTAAGGTTATGGCCTAAATTTATTTTTCAATTTTTACAAATATGAGTGTTTCCATGTGGATGCTATTTCTAGGATTGGCGATTTTTCTTTGTAATTGATTGGTCATATATTGTACACACTAAGGCAAATTGCTTGTACCTTGAGCCTTTGTAGCCCACCTTTGTTTATATTGAATTATCCTTTGTTTAAACCAAGTTGAGCCACTAGGATTTAGACCCCTTGTTTCGGTGACTAACCACGTTACAAGCCTAGAGACCTTAAGAATACAACCCAAAATTTTGTTGGAGTTAGGCATGTGTTTGTGTGTTGATATGAAAAACTTCAAGTTTGGGGTTGCTCATGGAACTAGCAACATTCTAAGTTTGGGGTAGGGGTACTAGAGAAAAGAAAAAAAAAATCACTTTGTGTTAAAAAAAAAATAAAAATAAGCATGATAAAATAAGCTGGATTGTCAAAATTTTGCAGCTAAAAAAAAAAGAAGATAACATGCTTAAAGTAAAAAGAAAGTGATCATTTGTTCTATTCAGTTAAAAATTCTCTAGTTCCCTGTTGCGAAATTGTGGTGCGTGGTGTACTATAACCGAGTAGGATGATGCTCAACTCCATTGTTTTTCTTAAACCTACTTTCCAAATGATCCCACCCCTAACCTAAGCCTCATTATAACCTAAAAAGTCTTTAAGAGTGTGTGCATAATATTGACTTTGATTGATTCTTAGAAACTTTTCAAATTTTGGTAATATAGTAGTCTCACATGTCGACTGAGCGAACCCTGTTATATTTCAATGTTGTTGCGAGAAGTTGTGGAATGGATGTGTTACCAAGCAAGTTAGCTCATCATTCGCTAACTAGGGAGATGCACTTTTGACATGATCATTGGTGGAGTAAGTGTTATTTTACTGTTATTTTTCATTTTAAGTTTGTTCCTTGAGGACAAGTAACGATGCAAGTTTGGGGTTGTGATGACACTCTGTCATTACTAGTTTGGTAGACATTTTTCATGTAATTATTAAGGTAATTCATCGAGAAAATGGGAGCTGAAAGCACAAAAAATGGAAGATTTCGGATTTCCAGCAAAGTCCAAATCGGGCCCCGAATTTGAGCATTCGGATCCCGAATTCCAGCCACCAGAAGAGCAGTTTGATTAGTAAAAAATCGGGCACTAAATTAGACCATTCGGGCCCCGATTTCGATAGACTGGGGACACGTTTTTGTTAGCTCGGGCACCGAATTTTGGGGTTCAGGGGCCGATTTTGATAGTCCTATATATAGAAAAGTCTTATTTCTAAATAAGGGTTCACGAATTTTGAGACTAGAGGCATATTTTGGAGAAAAAGCTTTGCAGATTTGGTGGCCAGCCATCATAATTCATAGTCCATCATCCAATTCATGTATGAATCCTTCTTTTTATGTTAGTTATCTCTTACTTTAGCTATGAGTAACTAATCTCTTTGTGATTGAGACTGAGATGAATTTGTTAAACTCCTTTGAATATCAACGAAAGTTTAGTTTTAATTCATATTATCTTATGTTTAATGCTTTTTGTATGTTTATCATTGACTATTAACCCTAGCTTTATGAATATGTAAATCGTTCTTAGAGATTGAATGACCACTAACCCTGGCTTTTGACTCTGATCTAGGTAATAAGTTTAACCTAAGTAATCAAGCTAGAGATAGATCATCATTACGTTATAACACAAGGATTAACGTTCTATTAAAACCTCCAACGGTTCCGAATTTGCTTAACAGATTAAGGGGTTGTTACTTGCGGGGAGAATTCTAGGTCAAGAGATTGGGTAGAATTATTGTGTTAATCTGTCGTTATGCTAGATAATCATTGGTTGAATTATGAGTGCAAATTACCATAGGGGTGCGTTAGAGGATTCGAAAGTCTTGATCATATTTTTCTCTCAATTTCAAAAACCAACTTTTAATTGTTTTTCTCCGTTTATGTTAAAAAAAACAACCCAACTGCCAAGGGCAACCATACTATTTACACATCCTTTTTAATAATGAAATTGCTAAGTAGAAGTTGAATACAATCCTCATGGATACGGATTTTTAGTACTTTGATCGAATTTGGTACACTTGCCAAATATCAATCACCAAGCAGCCATGAACAAGCAAATTGAAGCTCTAACTAAGGAGTTTCATGGTTTCACCTTGGCCAACAAACAACAACAAGTAGCTGCGGTTAGATGTGACTTGTGTGGAGAGGGACATGCAAATGGTGAGTGTGTACTTGAAGGAGTTAGTGAGGAAGCAAACTATGTGAACTATCAAAGGCAAAATCCTTACTACAATCCATGTTTTAGGAGCAGAAAGGTTCTTACACCTTTAGTTCAAAAAGTTAAGAAAATTGTTAAAGAAGTTGTAGAGGAGGTAGAAACTGATGGTGAAGTTGGAAAGAATTCTGATGAGGGTGTAGTTGAAAAAGAAAATGATCAAGGTGGAGTTGAAAAAGAAAAGAAGGAAAAAATAGAGGGAGAAAAAATTGAGAAGTTGATAGATGAGGATTCAATCTTGAGAAAGTCCAAGAGCCAAATTTTGAAAGATGGAGACAAACCACAAGTTGTTACATCTTATGTGAAGCTTCCCTACCCTCATTTAGCTAAAAATAAGAAGAAGGAAGAAAGCCAATTCAAAAAGTTCATGGAACTTTTCTCACAACTTCAGGTGAATATTCCTTTCGGCGACGCTCTTGATCAAATACCTGTTTATGCCAAGTTCATGAAGGAGTTGTTGACTGGTAGAAGAAATCCAAAAGATGATGAAAACATTGCTCTTTTAGAGAACTGTAGTGCTATCCTCCAAAAGAAACTTCCAACAAAGTTGAAAGATCCAGGTGCCTTTACTATACCTTGTTCCATTGGACCGGTAGACATTGGAAGAGCTTTATGTGACTTAGGGGCAAGTATCAACTTGATGCCCCTCTCAATGATGAAGAAGCTTGGATGTGGTGAACCAAAGCCAACAAGAATGACCCTCACTCTAGCTGATCGGTCAATCTCTTATCCTTTTGGTGTCCTTGAAGATGTGCTAGTGAAAGTTAATGAGCTAGTATTTCTTGCTGACTTTGTTATCTTAGACATGGCTGAAGATGAAGACATGCCACTCATTCTAGGAAGACCATTCCTTGCAATCGGTCGTGCTTTGATTGATGTTGAAATTGGGCAGCTTATGCTGAGATTCCATCATGAGCAAGTGGTTTTTAACATCTTTGAAGCCATGAAACACAGAGCTGAAAATCCTAAGTGTTACCAGATTGATGTTGTTGATGAAATAGTTGAAGACAATTCTCGTGAACCTCAACCAACACAACCTATGGAGAAAGCAATTGTTGATTCTATAGAGAGTTGTGATCATGATGAAGATCTTGAGGTGAAGGAATGCATAAAACAACTTGAGGCAAGCAAACAAGAAATTGAACCAGTAAAAATTGAAAAGTTACTTGTTGAGAACAATAACGGGGCGCAAACTTTGAGTGTGGAATAAGAAAAAAATTCTGAATTGAAAGAACTTCCTTCTCACTTAAAATATGTCTTCTTAAGCAAGGATGCCTCTAAACCAGCAATCATCAGCAGTACCTTGACACCTTTAGAGGAAGAAAAATTAATGAGGGTGTTGAGAGGTAATGAAGGAGCATTGGGATGGAAAATTTCTGACATGAAGGGTATTAGTCCGGCTTATTGCATGCACAAGATTCACATGGAGGCTGAATACAAACCTGTGGTTCAACCTCAACGAAGACTAAACCCAAATATGAAGGAAGTGGTAAAGAAATAGGTGTTAAAGCTACTGGATGCAGGTATGATTTACCCTATCTCTGATAGTTCTTGGGTGAATCATGTTCATGTGGTACCAAAGAAAGGTGGAATGACGGTGGTGGCTAATGAAAAAAATGAATTGATACCCACCAGTACCGTCACCGGTTGGAGGATGTGCATAGATTACCGGAGGCTGAATTCTGCAACAAGGAAGGCCGACTTCCTGTTACCATTCATGGATCAAATGATAGAGAGGTTGGTTGGCCAAGCCTTTTATTGCTTTTTGGATGAGTATTCGGGGTATAATCAGATTGCGGTAGCTCCGGAAGACCAAGAGAAGACTGCCTTCACTTGTCCATTTGGTGTGTTTGCTTATAGGAGAATTCCCTTTGCGTTGTGTAATGCACCGACGATCTTTCAAAGGTGTATGATCTCCATCTTCTCTGACATGATAGAGAAGAACATTGAGGTATTCATGGACGACTTTTCTGTGTTTGGTAAGTCTTTTGATCAATGCTTAATCCACCTAGATGTTGTCCTTAAAAGATGCACCGAAACTAACCACATTTTAAATTGGGAAAAATGTCATTTCATGATAACGGAAGGTATAGTTTTGGGGCATAAAATAAGTGTTAAAGGCATAGAGGTGGATCAAGCCAAGATAGAGGTTATAGAGAAACTTCCCCCGCCTGTTAATGTTAAAGGGGTGAGGAGTTTCTTGGGGCATGCTGGTTTTTATCGGTGCTTTATAAAAGATTTTTCTAAAATTTCAAAGCCCCTTTGTAACCTCTTAGTCAAAGAAAATGATTTTAATTTTGATTCTGAATGTTTAAAGGCTTTTTCTTTGATTAAAACCAATTTGGTGACTGCACCAATAATCATTGCACCTAATTGGGAATTATCTTTTGAACTTATGTGTGATGCAAGTAATTATGTTGTTGGTGCAGTTCTAGGCCAACGCAAGAACAAATTTTTCCATGAAATTTACTATGCAAGCAAGGTTTTAAATGAAAATCAAGTTAACTATTCCACAACTTAAAAGGAATTGCTTGGGGTAATCTTTGCATTGGAAAAGTTTCGTTCTTATCTAATAGGCTCCAAAGTCATTGTTTTTGCAGATCATGCACCTCTGAAGTATCTTTTGACAAAAGGGGATTCAAAGCCTCGGCTATTGAGGTGGATCCTCTTGCTGCAAGAGTTTGATATTGAGATTCGTGACAAGAAGGGAGTCGAAAATATGGTGGCTGATCACCTCTCAAGGTTGGAGAATAATGAGGTGACGAAGAAAGAAAAGGCCATCATGGCCGAGTTTCCAGATGAAAAGTTGTTTGCTATTGGAGATAGGCCATGGTTTGCTGACATGGCGAACTTTAAGGCCGGTAACATAGTTCCTGATGATATGGAGTATCATTAGAGGAAAAAGTTCTTCAAGGCAACACTCGGTTTAGCCACCGCACTACGTCCTAAGAAAGGCCAAAGATGGGTTCGGTAACTACGGTCCATAGCCTTCATCGGTTAATTGGAAGTAAAGTGCCTAAGCATGACAACACACGCCGACAACATCACCTCCAAAATGCCTCAGCTATGTGAGATTGATCGCGTAATCCAATGCACGAGGCAACCCCCGGAATGGATTGTCGATTATATCTCTTCCTAATCTTAAGTTCACTTAGCCCGGGTATAGGGCTTTTGATATTCTCACCCCACACGTACATAAGAAAATTTTACATGTAACAATAAAGCAAAGCATAAACATAAAGCATGTAAAACTAGGTGTAGCCCTAAAGATTCCCCAGTGAAGTCGCCATTTCTGTTATCGCGATTTTCGGGTGTCAAATCATTAATTAGATTTGAACCTTTCAATCATTGATATCTCTATTTTTTTTGGGGAAAGGTAAAATCGAGAGAAAACCTTAGAAATTCTGAGCTCGGGGCTGATTTCACTACGGGAAGGTGTTAGGCACCCGTAATGACTATAGTATCCTATAGGAACCGTTTTACTAGTCTTATGTATACGCTTTGCTTTTATCGCTATTTGTAAAAAAAGGGATTGATTTTAAGAATGGGAGGAAGAAGATTTTGAGTGTTGTTTTTATTGGACTTGGAGAGATTTTGAGTCTCTTGCCTACATACCCTTTTAAGGGATCAAAATTCCATGTAGTTCTCTTCCAAAATGTTTTTTGTGGGTTGGTTCGATTTTAGTTTTGAAAATAGTTTTGAAGAAAAGGATGAGAGGCCGTAAAGGCATGAGATTTGGAAACAAGTGAGGTTAGTCCAATTTATTTACAAAAATGGCTAAGGTTGAAGATTTAAGATTCATTTTGATTTTGCTTAAGAAAATAAAGGAAAAATGGGTGAAGTTTTGACTTCACTTTATTGCAAAAAATCTTTGAGTGATGTGTTAGTTTTTTGAGAAAGAAAGAATGAGTTTTTTCTAAGTATCACGCTTCCTAAACATACATCTAGCGGTGAACATACAACGTGTGTGCGTGTCGGTGCTTGTGTCGGTGTACATCATCATAGTGTCCATAGTCCTTTACATCAGGTCCTAGTTTACATTCTATGGTCTTGCAAGAATTTAAAGGAAAGTAAACTAACCTAAAATATTACATGAATTAGTAGGAATTTGCATGTAGTGGCTAAGAGAAAGAAAAAGATGAAAATGATGCAATGCTTGCAATATGAGTGAGATATGAAACAAAATGGTTAGTAATAAAGTGTGAAATGATAATGAAAGCGAACAATGCATAGTGAATGAAATAACACTAACAAGGGATATTAAACAAATTGCAAAAACAAATGCAAGAAATGTAGTGAAAATAACCCAAAACAAAGTCCTAAAACTTAACTAAGTCCGAGACCTATAATTTCTATCAAAACCGCACTCCTTTGAGGAGATTATTTCAAGAATTAAGAGGAAATCTCAAACCATACGTTCAAACTTCACACATACACATTTTATGCACACTTTATAACTTAAGAAGATTCATATTACTCTCCAAACAAGAAATCAAAATCACAATTCACAAAACAGTGGTGATGATCACAAACTCATGGCGAAAGTATCACAAGATCATATTACACGCACCAAAATCACATGGTATTGAATTAGAACGAAAACTATACAAGAAACTTCGCAAAAATGCACAAGAACATTCATATCAAGAAGACAAATTGGCACATATATTTTTTTATCAATTTTAACACGCAATATCATCATCAAACTGCCAAACAAGTATCAAGAAACTCGTGACAATTTTTAGGAATTTTTTTGCAAGAAGTTTGGCATGCATATGGGTTCAATCAGCAAGAAAAGAGGTGCCATTATCAACAAAAAACCTAAAAAACGCAAGAAAGCTAAAGGCCCATAGTTTCACAAACCAAACCCACGGATCTGATGGATCCGGATCAAGCTAACACTCTAGGAGCGTTGGATTGATCCAGATCCGTCAGGATCTTGATCAAATGGCCAGTAAAGAGAGAAAGTGGATCGGGTTTGGGTCGACCTGACCCAGGTACGCGTATAAAAGCCAAAAGGGACCCGGTTTCAATCATTTTTTGAGACTTTCCTCTTTCTTCTTCTCTTCTCACCGGCCGCTCTCTCTCCTTCTTCAAACCCTAACCCTAGCTTGCGAAATCCAACCCAGAACTTGCTAATCTATGGCTTAATCAGTTCCCACTATCATTCTAAGCATGAATCCATCAAAAATAAACGGTTTTAGCCGTTGAAACGATGTGAACCTTCGCATTTTGGTACCGGTTCGAACCGTTCAGATCCTTTGGGTTCTTGAATGCAATCTTTGTGAAAACTTCGAGAATTCACTCTGATTCACACTCGTTGTGGATCTTGAAGTGTTTCTTTGCCTTTTTCGAAATGTTTTTCGTGTTAGGGTTAGGGTTTTGGTCTGAACAGTTCGAACTGGTTATGGATTCACATGGTCCCGGATTTGTGATGATTTCAACAAGGTGAAGTGAGTTTGAGAGTTTACCTGGGCTTTGGTTGGAGATTTGAGTCGAAATCTTCGGAAAACCTTGAATCTTGATTCGGTTTCGTTGATTTCTTGGCTTGAATTTGGAAATAGACCGGTAATTTTCTTCCTTTTCTCTTCGTTGGTTTGAAATCCTTGAGTTCTTTCCCTCTTCTTCTCAATTCCAATTCTGTGATCGCATTTGGGATTTGTTGCTTCCAGCGACGAATTCGATGCTCGAATTGCAGAAAAAATAACTCAGTGATGAAGATTCCTACTTGAATCTCTGAGAGTTCACACAAATTCCATGATTTTAGCTTGAATTTGATTTCTGGAAACAGTTAGGGTTTGCGAGATTGCTCTGTGTTCTTCAATTCTCTGAGTTTGTTATGATTTTGATCCAACTGAATCAGAGAGAGAAAGTTTTTTTCTGTTTGTGATGTGGCGTGAGTTCTGTGGGTACCTTTCTGACTTGTACAGTGACCAGCCTTTTATAGGCTGCCAAGTGTGTTTCTGGACCAATGGGAATGCGCCATCTGGCTTGGACTAGCGTGCGTGGCATTTTGGACCAATCTGCAATTTTGAAAGAAAATGGGACTGTTTCGCAATTAAACAAGAATTGGACTGTTTTGAGAATTAAAAGAATTGGGACTGTTTTAAAAAATTGGAATTGGACACTTCTGCAATGAAATGTAAAATTTTGGACTAAATTGCAATTAAAATAAAATTTGGAATTATTTGCAAAAAGTAAAAATAAAATTGGTAAAAAATGTAATTTGGAAAAAACGTAAAGCGCAACAATTAAAAATGACAAAACGGACTAAAATGAACAAATTATCAAAATGAGGTATTTCAAAATACCTCTCTGCCCAAAATTTATTTGATGTGAAAAGACCGAAATGCCCCTGGGGGCTAAAATGACTCAGACTGACTCAGATGCAGACCTAAAATGATTTTTGTACAAAGTTTGGTATATGATTCATGCAAACAAATTGAAAAGGCTCAGGGACAAATTGCAAGGACTAAAATGGGCTCCTTTGTAGGAAATGACCAAAATACCCTTTTGTACGACTTTATGCAAAAATTAAAAGACTGAAGCAGTAACGTATGCATTTGAAGCACAGTAGAAAACATGGTGAATTTGAAAGTATTAGAAAATAGCAGGGAAATTTGAAGGAGTATTTTTAGGTCCAAAATGAGGGCATGACAGCTGCCCCTATTTAAGTTTCTTTGTCTTGAAGAGTCAAGAGACAGAGTCTTTGGCTTGACGCGACGAAGATACTTAAATATCGACATTTGCACTGATTTTGGGCGTAAAAATATGTTCGTAAATGTTATGTATGTCATGCAACATTTGTGTTATGAATGCAAAACAGACTGAGAATTGAATTTAACAAAATATGTCGTATCCATTGCGGGACTGGTAGACATTTAACAGAATAGCAAAAACAGAGTATGTCGTATCCATTGCGGGACTGGTAGACATTAACGGAATAGCAAACAACAGAGTATGTCGTATCCATTGCGGGACTGGTAGACATTAACGGAATAGCAAATAACAAGACACACTGGGGAGACTCGATAGCAAATTTGACAGGTACAAGCTGTTCTTGGGTGCGAACTGGCCACTTGACTGGGAATATTGACAACAAAGGGCGCAAGCTGCTCTTGTATTTGAGCTGGTCACTTGGCTGAAAGAAAATATAGAAAGCACAAGCCGTTCTTGGACACGAACTAGTTACTTGGCTGAAAGGAAACAAAGGAAGCACAAGCCGTTCTTGGACACGAACTAGTTACTTGGCTGACAGGAAACAAAATAGAAAGCACGAGCTGTTCTTGGATCTGAACTGGCCGCCCGGCGGATATCAAAAGGATAGGTACAAGCTGTTCTTGGAGACGAACTTGCTACTTGACCGATAACAAAAACAAATTGACAGGTACAAGCTGTTCTTGGATGTGAACTTGCTGCTTGACCGATAACAAGAGTAAATTGGCAGGCACAAGCTGTTCTTGGATGCGAACTAGCCACTTGGCCGTTAATGGAAACGAATTGTATTGTAGAAACGAATTGAAATTGACTTGACATGACGGCAGGAGCTTAAATTTGAAAGGATAGCTAAAGTTTGAAGTTGACAAGATTGTTGGATTTTGAAGTTGACATGACAGGTAGACGTTTGTCATTAGCAGAAGAAATTTGAAATTGACATGATTGATTTTGACGGAGATCAACATAGGAATTGAGAATGCAAATGTGTATGAATAACATGACAATTTTATCAAATACATGAACACATAAGATGCATGATTATGCATGCATGCATGCTTTGAAATGCATGATGATTGGCACTTTACAGACATGATTTCGCAGAGATAGACAAAACATTGGAATATTGGGCACGTAATGGCTCGTGCTCTGACATATACTTGCAAAAGCTCCTCTTCTGGGGATACCGTCGTTTGAAGATACATCGAGACCATCGTTGAAGGCAGGAAGCTGTAAAATCGTAGAGGAAGACAGTCTGAACAGTATTGCTGCTTGTTGGAACAACCACATAAATGCTTTGGACATCGCCTCTGTGGTCAATGCTTTTGCATGTTTGTTTTTTATTTCTTTTTTCATTTTTATTTTCATCATCCCATTTTTGCCTGGATCGCCCTTTCGGGTTTTCGACCCACCGGGCAATAGTTTTTTTTCTTTTTTTTCGTTGCCCCTGTTTTTGCCTGAATTGCCTTTGAAGGTTGTCAATCCATCGGGGTGCTCATTTTTGCCTAAGCCGCCCTTTCGGGTTTTCGACTTAGCGAGCATATTCATTTTTCATGCTTTTCATTCTGTTTTTTCATTCTTGCCATTGACCACAGACCGTCACTAGGGGGAAGGCTTGCTAGTAACTTGAATTGGAACTGATATCAATGTAGATTTGTTCATGCATGTTCATTTGAATATACCTAGTTGCTTAGGCTTGTTTTCAAAATACTCAAAAAATTTCGATTTTCAGAATGTTCATTCCAGACATGCATCATTATTAACATAGAAAAAATCTTTTGTGTAAAGCTTTGAAGATAGAATAGAAAAAGAATTAGAGTGCCAAACAAAAGCATAGGCTCAAATCGATGTATAAGGGTGGTAATCAGCCGAAGGTGTGACTCCACGGATTTACAAAGCTTGGAAAATGGTAATTTTATTGGTTGGTGGTACATTGAACACAGTAACTACTATGGTATCTAAAAACTCTTGAATCCGCAGGCGTCGGAACCTCGGATGAGAACAGCCAATCATCAGTTGCAAAGATCCCAAGGGGAATGATAACTTGCCAGATACAGTCAATTGTCTTTTATTTCAATCTCATTTTTGCATGAACCGCCCTTTCGGGTTTTCGGCTCATCGAGACGCTCATTTTTGCCTGAGTTACACGTAATCTCAGCGAGCTTTTACATTTTTGTTTCTTGTCCCTTATTTTGCCTGGATCGCCCTTTCGGGTTTTCGATCCACCAGGAAGCGCATTTTTGCCTAGGCCGCCCTTTCGGGTTTTCGACCTACCACGCTGTTCTTTTCATATCTAGACAAAATATTTCTTGACTATATCGGCATTCACAGGATTCGGAAGTTCTACATCATCCATGTGTGTGAGAATCAGAGCACCGCCAGAGAAAGCCTTCTTGACAACATAAGGTCCTTCATAGTTAGGCGTCCATTTGCCCCTTGGGTCGGGTTGCTGACTCATTCTTCTTTTCAATACAAGTTCACCCTCCTTGAATCCCCGAGGACGAACTTTCTTGTCAAAAGCATTTTTCATCCTTGTTTGATACATCTGACCGTGAGCCAAAGCATCCAGGCGCCTTTCCTCAATCAAATTCAACTGGTCGTACCGACTCTGGCACCATTCAGCCTCAGACAACTTTGCTTCCATAATCACACGGAGAGACGGAATCTCCACTTCCAATGGGAGGACTGCCTCCATGCCGTATACAAGAGAAAAAGGCGTTGCCCCGGTTGAACTACGGATTGTAGTGCGGTAGCCGTGTAAAGCGTAGGGCAACATCTCATGCCAGTCTTTGTATGTCGTTACCATCTTCTGCACAATCTTCTTGATGTTCTTATTGGCTGCCTCAACTGCACCATTCATCTGAGGTCTGTAAGGAGAAGAATTGTGGTGTTCAATCTTGAATTTCTCACATAAGGCCTGCACCATGTCATTGTTCAGGTTGGTGCCGTTGTCAGTGATGATCTTGCTAGGAACACCATACCGACAGATGATATTGTTCTTGATGAATTTGACTACTACTTGCTTAGTCACGTTGGCATATGATGCAGCTTCGACCCATTTGGTGAAATAATCGATTGCTACCAGGATAAAACGATGACCATTCGAAGCTTTCGGTTCAATTCTTCCGATCATATCAATGCCCCACATAGAGAAAGGCCATGGAGAAGACATAATATTGAGAGCGTGCGGAGGCACGTGGATCCTATCAACATATATTTGACATTTGTGGCACTTCCTGGCATATTGATAGCAATCGCGCTCCATGGTCATCCAGTAGTAACCAGCCCTCAACAACTTTCTAGACATAACATGCCCCGATGCGTGGGTCCCAAAGGTGCCATCGTGCACATCGTGCATTAGCTGTTCTGCTTCACATTCATCAACACATCTTAACAACACCATATCGAAATTCCTTTTGTACATAACATCCCCATCCAGCAGGAACTTGCTAGCCAGCCTGCGCAGCGTCTTCTTGTCTTTGTTGGAAGCATCCGGCGGGTACTCACGGCTTTGCAAAAATTGCTTGATATCATAATACCAGGGTTTGTTGTCGACTCCGCCTGAACCCGTATGTACAATTGCATCACTGACAGTAAACACATGAGCGGGCCGGTCTAAGCGTTGTACTTTGATCATCGGTACATGATTCCAATGGTTTACTCGGAACATGGAGGATAAGGTAGCAAGAGCATCGGCCATTTGGTTCTCCTCTCGAGGAATATGGTGTAACTCGACCTTTGTAAAATACGTCAACAGACGTCTCGTATAATCACGGTAAGGAATCAGATTGGCCTAATGGGTCTCCCATTCTCCCTTTATCTGGTTGATGACTAGTGCAGAGTCTCCATAGATGTCGAGGTGCTTGATTCTCATATCAATTGCTTCCTCGATCCCCAAGATACATGCTTCATACTCGGCCACATTGTTGGTGCACTCAAACACAATCCGGGCTGTGAAAGGAATGTGATGCCCCTGCGGAGATACGATCACTGCGCCAATCCCTCGGCCATAGGCATTAATAGCACCATCAAAGACCAACCCCCACTTGCTATCAGGGTCTGGACCTTCACCGATCAGTGGTTCTTCACAGTCTCTTGGCTTCAAGAACATAACATCTTCGTCGGGGAAATCGAACTTCAAAGGTTTATAGTCATCGAGCGGTTGGCAAGCGAGATGGTCAGCCAGGATACTCCCTCTAATGGCTTTCTGAGCTTTAAACACAATATCATACTCTGACAGTAACATTTGCCAACGTGCGATTTTTCCAGTGACCGCCGGCTTCTCAAAGATATACTTGATTGGATCCATCCGAGATATCAACCAAGTTGTATGATTTATCAAGTAATGACGCAGGCGCTTGGCTGCCCAGGCTAATGCACAACAGGTTTTCTCGAGCATTGTGTACCGAGTCTCACAATCGGTGAATTTCTTGCTCAAATAGTAGATCGCATGCTCTTTCTTTCCAGTCTCGTCTTGCTGACCGAGCACACATCCCATAGATTCATCCAACACTGACAGATACATAATCAAGGGCCTTCCGTCCACGGGCGGGACAAGGATTGGTGGCTCTAGCAAATAGTTCTCGATGTTGTCGAAAGCTTCTTGGCATTCGTCATTCCATACCACAAGTTGATTCTTCCTGAGTAGCTTGAAAATCGGCCCGCAGGTCGCCGTCATGTGGGATATAAATCTAGAAATGTAGTTCAAACGCCCGAGGAACCCTCTGACTTGCTTCTCGGTTTGCGGGGCCGGCATTTCACGGATTGCTCGGACTTTGTCAGGATCTACTTCAATGCCTCTCTGACTGACAATGAAGCCTAGCAACTTCCCAGACCTAACACCGAACGTACATTTGTTTGGATTCAGCCGAAGCTTGTATTTCCTCAACCTTTCAAACATCTTAGCCAAATATTCAACGTGTTGCTCTTCATCGCTTGACTTGACAATCATGTCATCCACGTACACTTCGACTTCTTTGTGAATCATATCATGGAACAACGTGGTCATCCCCCTTTGATAAGTAGCACCAGCATTTAGTAGACCGAATGGCATTGCTTTGCAGCAGAAAGTCCCCCACGGAGTGATGAACGACGTCTTCTCCCTGTCTTTGGGTGACATTTTGATTTGGTTATAGCCAGAAAAACCGTCCATGAAGGAGAACACCTTGCACTGGGCAGTATTGTCAACGAGCACATCGATGTGAGGTAATGGGAAATTGTCCTTCAAGCTTGCTCTATTCAAATCTCTGTAATCAACACACATCCGGACCTTACCATCCTTCTTCGGCACTGGCACAATATTAGCAACCCACTCGGGATACTCAACTGTCATGAGAAAACCCGCGTCAATCTGCTTTTGCACCTCACCTTTGATCTTCAGGGCCATGTCCGGCCGAGTCCGTCTCAACTTTTGTCTGACAGGGGGACAGTCTGGTTTTGTCGGTATTCGGTGTTCCACGATCTGGGGATCCAAACCCGGCATGTCTTCATACGACCATGCAAAAATATCTGAATATTCGCGGAGAAGCTGGAAGATCCTTTTCTTGACCCCTTCCTCTAATGCAGCACCGACTTTGATCTCTCGTTTATTATCCTCGGTACCTAGGTTGATTAGCTCAATCTCTTCCTGATGAGGCCGAATGGTCTTCTACTCTTGCTCAAGCAATCGGGCAATCTCATCTGGTATGTCATCACTATCCTCATCTTCGGCCTCAAACACCGGGGATTCAACAGTTTGGAGAAACATAGGGTCACTGTGTTCAACGGGTTCATTTTGGTTCGATCTGCGTGACATGATTGGATGATTTTTAGAAAATAATTTTCATGCAGATCTTTGAAATTAATAAGAAAATACAGATGTTTTGGTTTTTTCTGGCATTACCATTATTTCCAAGGGAAAAGCATTAAAGAAAGAAAAAAAGAGTCGTGAAAGAAACGACGTTTTTTATTGATAATGGTGATGTCGGAACAAACATGCCCTTTACAAAAGTGTCACTTCCGCCTCGGGCAGGGCGGAAGGATTGTTACTTTGAAAACAAAAGCCTAGACAGCAAGACATATTACTTAGAATCATGCACAAACACAGGGAGATTGATAACGTTCCAGTTCTTTGCCATGCCTCCTGGTATCACGAATGTGGGCCTAGACCCTCTTTCATCACCACCATCAAGAATTGCATTGGCAAATCCAGCACTACGGAACGTTCCAGTTGACACGCCTGACGTCGAAAAGAAACCGAGACCCTCTTTGCGTTTGTTGTCCAGCAGCTGTATCAATTGGCCCCAACCGGCGGCCTGACCCTCCTGAACGGCCTTCTGCGCGTCTTTCAACGAAGCCATGGCAGCACTAGACCTCTTGGGCTCTGCACCCTCGATAACCAAACCCTGGAATGCAGTTCCTTCGACAGATTTAGCTTCGATGCAAGAGAAGGATGATAACTGACTGACCAGATAAGCTTCTTCCCCATGCACTGTCACAAGTTTACCATTCCTTACGAACTTCAGCTTCTGATGGAGGGTAGAAGTGACTGCCCCGGCCTCGTGTATCCACGGTCTTCCGAGAAGGCAACTGTAAGAGGCGTCTATGTCCATAACCTGGAAAGTAATCATGAATGTTTCAGGACCAATAGTCATGGGGAGATCTACCTCTCCGAGCACAGTTTTACGGGAACCATCGAAAGCCTTGACTAGGAAAGTACTCCTTCTCAAAGGAACTCCTTGACAACTTAACTGATCCAAAGTCGACTTAGGCATCACATTCAACGACGACCCAGTGTCTACCAACACGTTGGACAGCATATCTGCTTTGCAGTTCATGGAAATGTGCAGGGCCAAGTTGTGGTGCTTCCCTGCCTCTGGAAGTTCATCTTCACCAAACCAAAGGTTACTGCAAGTAGTGATGTTAGCCATTATCCCACCGAATTGATCCTCTGTGACTTCGTGGTCGACATATGCTTGCTCCAACACCTTCAACAATACATTCCTGTGAGCCTCCGAACTAAGGAGTAGGGATAGGATGGATATCTTCGAAGGAGTTTGTAACAGCTGGTCAACGATCTTATAATCGCTTTTCTTGATTATCTTCAAAATCTCATCCATATTGGAATCTTCGATGGACTGGCCTGGACGGCTGGTACTTTCAACAACAGGAGGGATTGACAATGGAGTAGTCTTATCAGCAGGAATCACAACTGGCACAGCATCATTCTTCTGAAACAAGAGGGGCCGGACCCTGCTCCTCAAAGCCGTCACTTCGGCGATACAGCCTACTGTGCTTGGGGACACCAAAGGTACTTCCTTCCCGTTTTCCAACATAGTCGCGCTGTACTTGTACGGGATGGCTTTCGCAGAAGTATATGGCACTGGCCCTGGTAGCCGTATCACTAGAGGTTTAACATCTTCCCTGGCAGACACATTCTTGACAGGAGTATCGTGAAAAATCGGCACTATCATACAAACATCACTGGTAGTCAGGTAGTTGTCATTCATCAAGCTTTGGATATCAGTCTGGACTACGCTGCAACCCATAGGGTTCTGAAGACATTCACAGCAAGCAGCGTGGTCGTGGCTAAACAAGGAAGCTTGGCACAGTTTGATATGCAGTGGTACTAGGGGAGTAGCAACATTACGGACATTGAGACGAGGGATTTCTTGGCACACTTCAATCATATTCACGGCGGCATGGTTGGGGAGTGGATTGTCGAGCACATGTGGGACATTGTTTTCAAAAGATAGCTTTCCCTGGTCGATCAACTTCTTCACAATATATTTCAGAGCATAGCAACCTTCTACATCATGACCTAGGGCGCCTTGGTGGAAATCACATCTGAGATCGGAGCGGAACCTGGGAGGCAATGGATTTGGCGGAGGCTTTCCAGGTCTAGTGGTGCAATACCCCTTATGTAACAGAGTTGGGAGTAGTTCAGCGTACGCCATCGATATCGGCGGGAAAGATGGTCTAGATTGAGGGCCTTGTTGTTGTTGTTGCGGTTGTTGCTGAGCCAGTGGTTGTTGCTGCATTTGTTGGGCGATGGCATTAACAGGGACCTGAGGCTGGCCCGGTAGTGGAGGGTATTGATGGTAGAATGGCGGATAGAACGGATGTTGGGCATACTGTAGGTACTGGTACTGTTGAGGCAGTTGTGTAGCATTGACAGGAGCGGCAGTGGCAGATTGATTGGTTCCGGCAGACACCATTCCAACTTCTGATTCCTTTTTCTTATGGTGACCATTGCCGTATTTCTTTGGTGCATTCGAGGACTCACCTTTTTCAAACACAATAATCCCCTCTCGGACAGCTTCCTCCAAGCGGGTCCCCATAGTGACCATCTCAGAGAAGTTGCTTGGGGCAGCAATAATCATTCTTTCAACATAATCTTTCTTCAGGGTCTTCAAGAATGTTTGAGTCATTTCCTCCTCGTCCAAAACGGGAGTGATACGGGCAGCTGCCCCTCTCCACCTCTGTGCATATTCGCGGAAGCTTTCGTCCTTTTTCTGAGAAAGGGACCGGAGGAATTCCCTATTCGGCTTGAGCCTGGTGTTGAATCCATAGTGGCTCTTAAAAGCAGCAGCCAGATCATCAAAAGTGCGAATATCATCCTTGCTCAAACCGGTATACCACTCCGCGGCATCTTCCATTAGGCTGTCCTGGAAGCAATGGATCATAAGTGAATCATTGTCTGCATGGTTAGCCATCTTCCGGACGTACTTGATGATATGGTTCTGGGGGCAAGTCAGCCCATTGTAGCGGTCAAATTCCGGGACCTTGAACTTCTTGGGGACATCCACCCTCAGCACTAAACAAAGATCGTGGGTTCTGACGAGGTCACTGCTCCCGCGGTTGGCCTTGATCTCGCGACGGAGTTCTCTGGCAAGCTCCTCCATTCTTTCTTCCATAGTTCCCAATACAGGAGTCTTTCCACGGTGATCATTAACATTGGCGCCCTGAGGCGTAGAGTGCACAATCGGATCGGTGAAGGCCGTTGACTGAGGTAGAGTAGTGTGGAGAGAGGCGTGCCCTGAGACGGGGATTTGGTTACCATTGGCAGCACTAGAAGCACCTGCTGTGGGATCAGGAGCAAAGAAAAGTGGGAGTCCGTATGGGTATCCTCTTAGCATGGCAAAGCGGTTATCGAGGGATGATGTTGGAATTGCCTCAGTGGTCTCTGGAGCAGACGAGGCTGGTTGTTCTTGAGCGGCTATCAGAGCAGTCATGGCGTCGAGGGCTTTAGCTAACTCTTCTCTCACAGAAGCCAATTCAGTACGGAGCTGTGCATTTTCTTCTTCCATAGCTACTTGATTCCTCCTCCTGTATTGTCTAGTCTGATGTACTCTGGTAGGTTGATCTGTCCTTCGAGCACGAGCCATTTTTCACACTGGGGCAGAAGAACCAAGAGGCAATGAGCACTTGGAAGTTTTTGTGACCAATGAATGATGCATATGATGCATGATATGTGCAAATGTAGATGCGAAAATGACTCTTTTTATTACCAAAGGGTTTTTTAGACAAATTAGAATTCTTTGCAAACATTATTGGACTAACAAATTATTCAAAGCAAGTTGTTTTGATAAATTGAGCCAAGGGAGTAGGCTTCTGAAACATAAGCTGAACAAACTACATAATCAATAGTCCATCCTATCATCCAGAACTAAGGGGTGACTGGGTAGTATTCGGAATCCGAGTCCGAAGTTGAACCGCAATAACTGGCAAAGAAATCTCGACGACCTCTGACTCTCCTGGAGTCTCTCCTCAACAGATCATCCTTCTCCTCAAGCTCTTTCCTAACTCTGGCTAGTTCCTTCTTCAGCATCCGGTTCTCATGATCCTTCTGCTCGTCTCTGCCATCCAAAGTCATGATCAAGTTCTCAGCTTCACAGTAACGGGCTTTCCATGCTCGCTTCTCCTCACTCTCCATAGCTAGATGCTCCTGATACATCTCCTGAGTTGCGGGAAGCAACGGTAATGGTCTAGACGGAGTAGATGCGGATACATGCCTCATAGCAGGATAAGGCATGCCAATCTCTTCGGCTCGATCTATCATCCACTGAGTATAGGCTTCATGGGCAATACCGGATCTCACACCCAAATGCTTCACGTCCTTCCTTCGAACCTTAGACCAAGCATCTGTAAAAGCTTTCCTTTGCCCGGCGGGGGCATTGGAATAGTAGAAGAACTCCTGAGATGTAGCAAGGTTAATGGGCTTCGCTCTCATAGGAAAGCCAAACTGTCTCATGGCTAACTCGGGATTGTAGTTGATTCCTCCCCGGGTACCGAGAAGAGGTACATTGAGGAAATCTCCACAACCAGTGATAATCTCCTTGACTCGAGCTGCTGGAGTGATCCAAACTACCTCATCGGGAGTAAGAGCCATAATCCGCTGCGAATAAGACCAATTCTCCATGTTGGCATGGAAAGAACTCGGGAGGTGAGAAATAAACCACCTATATAGAAGAGGTATGCAGCAAAGAATATATCCACGGCCCTTGAGAGTCCGATCATGGATGGCATGGTATGTGTCAGCTAACAAAGTAGGAACCGGATTCTTGGAGTGGAAGATCTCAATAGCATTCATGTCCACGAAGTTGTCGAGATTCGGAAAGAGGACAAGCCCGTAGATGAGTAGTGCAAGAATAGCCTCAAGAGTGTCCTGACAAGTAGATTCGAGATTAGCCTGCTCAAGTAAGTACTTCGAGGTAAAACCCTAGATGTGAGACTTGGTGATGAGATTCTTAGACACATCGGAAATCTTGAGATAAAGATCCTTAGCAATGACCAAAGGAGTAAGAGAAGATCCTGGGCCCGTGAAGGGTACCCTCTCGGCTATAGGTAAACCCAATAAGCAAGAATAAGCCTCGAGTGTAGGAACCAACTGAAAATCCGAGAAAGTGAAGCAACGGAAAACCGGGTCATAGAATTGCACCAGAGTGTGCACCAGCTTCTCTTCTACATTAGTTCGGAGAATACCAAGCAAACCACCGTATCGAAGACGAAACCCAGTCGGATTCTTAACCTTAAGTGCCAACTCCCTTAGGCTAGCCAAATCAATTTCTTTGAACTTGTAAGACTTAGTCCTCTTCATGCCTGGTTATATTTGCAAAGAATTTTAGTTTGTCTATACCCTTTGATAAATGCATGTACAAATTTTATGCATGAATGCATGTATGCATGGTTTTATTTAACAAAGAAGCACGGTGGGCTAAAGTAACGAGTGGACACGGTGTCCGGTGAAACTAAGGCTTTGATAGTAGTAACCAAGGTTCTATAAAGTTCCCAAACCACAACCTCTCTTCCGTATATCATAGTAGTACAAAGCAACGCTTGTCCATGATTATTCGTAAGAAGGTCTAGTTTGGGTGTAGTATCGCGTGACGACTAAATTTCGAGGCAACACTCGGTTTAGCCACCGCACTACGTCCTAAGAAAGGCCAAAGATGGGTTCGGTAACTACGGTCCATAGCCTTCATCGGTTAATTGGAAGTAAAGTGCCTAAGCATGACAACACACGCCGACAACATCACCTCCAAAATGCCTCAGCTATGTGAGATTGATCGCGTAATCCAATGCACGAGGCAACCCCCGGAATGGATTTTCGATTATATCTCTTCCTAATCTTAAGTTCACTTAGCCCGGGTATAGGGCTTTTGATATTCTCACCCCACACGTACATAAGAAAATTTTACATGTAACAATAAAGCAAAGCATAAACATAAAGCATGTAAAACTAGGTGTAGCCCTAAAGATTCCCCAGTGAAGTCGCCATTTCTGTTATCACGATTTTCGGGTGTCAAATCATTAATTAGATTTGAACCTTTCAATCATTGATATCTCTATTTTTTTTGGGGAAAGGTAAAATCGAGAGAAAACCTTAGAAATTCTGAGCTCGGGGCTGATTTCACTACGGGAAGGTGTTAGGCACCCGTAATGACTATAGTATCCTATAGGAACCGTTTTACTAGTCTTATGTATACGCTTTGCTTTTATCGCTATTTGTAAAAAAAGGGATTGATTTTAAGAATGGGAGGAAGAAGATTTTGAGTGTTGTTTTTATTGGACTTGGAGAGATTTTGAGTCTCTTGCCTACATACCCTTTTAAGGGATCAAAATTCCATGTAGTTCTCTTCCAAAATGTTTTTTGTGGGTTGGTTCGATTTTAGTTTTGAAAATAGTTTTGAAGAAAAGGATGAGAGGCCGTAAAGGCATGAGATTTGGAAACAAGTGAGGTTAGTCCAATTTATTTACAAAAATGGCTAAGGTTGAAGATTTAAGATTCATTTTGATTTTGCTTAAGAAAATAAAGGAAAAATGGGTGAAGTTTTGACTTCACTTTATTGCAAAAAATCTTTGAGTGATGTGTTAGTTTTTTGAGAAAGAAAGAATGAGTTTTTTCTAAGTATCACGCTTCCTAAACATACATCTAGCGGTGAACATACAACGTGTGTGCGTGTCGGTGCTTGTGTCGGTGTACATCATCATAGTGTCCATAGTCCTTTACATCAGGTCCTAGTTTACATTCTATGGTCTTGCAAGAATTTAAAGGAAAGTAAACTAACCTAAAATATTACATGAATTAGTAGGAATTTGCATGTAGTGGCTAAGAGAAAGAAAAAGATGAAAATGATGCAATGCTTGCAATATGAGTGAGATATGAAACAAAATGGTTAGTAATAAAGTGTGAAATGATAATGAAAGCGAACAATGCATAGTGAATGAAATAACACTAACAAGGGATATTAAACAAATTGCAAAAACAAATGCAAGAAATGTAGTGAAAATAACCCAAAACAAAGTCCTAAAACTTAACTAAGTCCGAGACCTATAATTTCTATCAAAACCGCACTCCTTTGAGGAGATTATTTCAAGAATTAAGAGGAAATCTCAAACCATACGTTCAAACTTCACACATACACATTTTATGCACACTTTATAACTTAAGAAGATTCATATTACTCTCCAAACAAGAAATCAAAATCACAATTCACAAAACAGTGGTGATGATCACAAACTCATGGCGAAAGTATCACAAGATCATATTACACGCACCAAAATCACATGGTATTGAATTAGAACGAAAACTATACAAGAAACTTCGCAAAAATGCACAAGAACATTCATATCAAGAAGACAAATTGGCACATATATTTTTTTATCAATTTTAACACGCAATATCATCATCAAACTGCCAAACAAGTATCAAGAAACTCGTGACAATTTTTAGGAATTTTTTTGCAAGAAGTTTGGCATGCATATGGGTTCAATCAGCAAGAAAAGAGGTGCCATTATCAACAAAAAACCTAAAAAACGCAAGAAAGCTAAAGGCCCATAGTTTCACAAACCAAACCCACGGATCTGATGGATCCGGATCAAGCTAACACTCTAGGAGCGTTGGATTGATCCAGATCCGTCAGGATCTTGATCAAATGGCCAGTAAAGAGAGAAAATGGATCGGGTTTGGGTCGACCCGACCCAGGTACGCGTATAAAAGCCAAAAGGGACCCGGTTTCAATCATTTTTTGAGACTTTCCTCTTTCTTCTTCTCTTCTCACCGGCCGCTCTCTCTCCTTCTTCAACCCAGAACTTGCTAATCTATGGCTTAATCAGTTCCCACTATCATTCTAAGCATGAATCCATCAAAAATAAACGGTTTTAGCCGTTGAAACGATGTGAACCTTCGCATTTTGGTACCGGTTCGAACCGTTCAGATCCTTTGGGTTCTTGAATGCAATCTTTGTGAAAACTTCGAGAATTCACTCTGATTCACACTCGTTGTGGATCTTGAAGTGTTTCTTTGCCTTTTTCGAAATGTTTTTCGTGTTAGGGTTAGGGTTTTGGTCTGAACAGTTCGAACTGGTTATGGATTCACATGGTCCCGGATTTGTGATGATTTCAACAAGGTGAAGTGAGTTTGAGAGTTTACCTGGGCTTTGGTTGGAGATTTGAGTCGAAATCTTCGGAAAACCTTGAATCTTGATTCGGTTTCGTTGATTTCTTGGCTTGAATTTGGAAATAGACCGGTAATTCTCTTCCTTTTCTCTTCGTTGGTTCGAAATCCTTGAGTTCTTTCCCTCTTCTTCTCAATTCCAATTCTGTGATCGCATTTGGGATTTGTTGCTTCCAGCGACGAATTCGATGCTCGAATTGCAGAAAAAATAACTCAGTGATGAAGATTCCTACTTGAATCTCTGAGAGTTCACACAAATTCCATGATTTTAGCTTGAATTTGATTTCTGGAAACAGTTAGGGTTTGCGAGATTGCTCTGTGTTCTTCAATTCTCTGAGTTTGTTATGATTTTGATCCAACTGAATCAGAGAGAGAAAGTTTTTTTCTGTTTGTGATGTGGCGTGAGTTCTGTGGGTACCTTTCTGACTTGTACAGTGACCAGCCTTTTATAGGCTGTCAAGTGTGTTTCTGGACCAATGGGAATGCGCCATCTGGCTTGGACTAGCGTGCGTGGCATTTTGGACCAATCTGCAATTTTGAAAGAAAATGGGACTGTTTCGCAATTAAACAAGAATTGGACTGTTTTGAGAATTAAAAGAATTGGGACTGTTTTAAAAAATTGGAATTGGACACTTCTGCAATGAAATGTAAAATTTTGGACTAAATTGCAATTAAAATAAAATTTGGACTTATTTGCAAAAAGTAAAAATAAAATTGGTAAAAAATGTAATTTGGAAAAAACGTAAAGCGCAACAATTAAAAATGACAAAACGGACTAAAATGAACAAATTATCAAAATGAGGTATTTCAAAATACCTCTCTGCCCAAAATTTATTTGATGTGAAAAGACCGAAATGCCCCTGGGGGCTAAAAATGACTCAGACTGACTCAGATGCAGAACTAAAATGATTTTTGTACAAAGTTTGGTATATGATTCATGCAAACAAATTGAAAAGGCTCAGGGACAAATTGCAAGGACTAAAATAGGCTCCTTTGTAGGAAATGACCAAAATACCCTTTTGTACGACTTTATGCAAAAATTAAAATACTGAAGCAGTAACGTATGCATTTGAAGCACAGTAGAAAAAATGGTGAATTTGAAAGTATTAGAAAATAGCAGGGAAATTTGAAGGAGTATTTTTAGGTCCAAAATGAGGGTATGACACCAGGACTAAAAGGTATCATGACAAAAACTTAGTATCTAGGGATATTAACTCTGGGCAACTAGTTTTGTTGTATAATTCCAGGTTGAAGCTGTTTCCTGGAAAGCTCAAGTCAAAGTGGTCTGGACCTTTCGTGGTCAAGAGTGTGTCACCTCATGAAGCTGTTGAGCTAATCACGCCGGAGGGTGACAAAAGTTTCAAGGTGAATGGGCAGAGAGTTAAGCCATATATGGGTGGCGACCTACCAAAGGAAGGGTAGGACTGATGTTGAAGGACCTTTAAAGGTTCGTGGTAGTCAAGCTAGTGACAGTAAAGAAGCGCTTTGTGGGAGGCAACCCACCATTTTATTGCAGGTAGTATTTCTAGTTTTATTGCTTTTTATTGCTTTCAAAAAAATCAAAACCACAAAAATATTTTAGCTGAAACAATCAGAGGAACAAAAAATTTCAAGTCCAATACTGGGCAAAATCGTGACACGTTTTGGGCAAAACGTGACACGATTTTGCCTCACCTCTTATGCTCCAAAAATTTTTTCTAAGTTAAAAATGGATGTCTTTCGATATTGCCAAAACGTGTCACGTTACTGAAATCGTGACACGATTTCTGACACCCAAATTTTTTTTCTAAGTTAAAATTGATGTCCTTTCGACATTGCCAAATCGTGACACGTTGGCCAAAACGTGACACAATTTTTGGGCAAGTAAATTTTGAAAAAAGGTGGATCGTGTCACGTTTTGCCCAAACGTGACACGTTTTTTGTGGTTCTTCAAATTTTTTGACCGTTACAAAACCCAATCGTGACACGATTTTCCCAGCCTATAAATATACACAACACGATTTTCATTCCATTCACTTCCAAAAGTAGCCAAACTGTGCCAAAAATTCCTCAGAACCCTAACCCTTGAAATTCTTACCACTTTTCCACAAAAATCTTCATCTTTTCATTTCCTAATCACCAAACCAACCCCATAAACCTTCACCTTCATCATCAACATCCCCAAATTCATCATCTCCTCCACAAACCTTCAACCTAACCTTCACCAACCAATTTCTCAAACGCTAACCATGGTAGACACACGCAAGAAGGGAAAAGCCCAACAAACCAAAAAAGCCAAAACCGCCTCCAAACACAAACCACCGGTCAAACCAACAGCCGCAGCCCCACCAACCATCAACAAATGTTTCTTAACCACCCCGGCCAGAGACCGTTTCAAAGAGATTCGCGGGTTCCGCGTGACACAAGGGAGAGCATTTTTGCTCCCAAAACTGTTAGCCAACCTGAATTTGAACAGGTGCTCACTGCTCAAGGTTGGCATGGGTATCGCGTCTATCATGGATGGTAGTTCTATTAATGTTGGTGAGTTCATTGCCAAAAACATTGCTGATTTTGCTGCAAGTAACAAGAAACTATCCCTCACCTTAGCCTCATCAACTGGCTTTGTGAGGAAGCCGAATGTGACCTTTTTGTGAACGACTTCGATGCCCTAATGATGAAACCCATCACTGATAAGTACATGGAGGTCTTCCTGAAAGACTATTTAGACCGTATGCAGCAATTGAGAGCTGAGGAGGAAGAAGGACATCAGCCACATCAGCCCCCACCTCATTAGCAGTTCATGCAGGGCGAAGGGAGCAGCCAGCAGGGTGTCCGTCCACCTATTCACCCTATGCAATTGGATGAATGAGGTGTCTGATCAGGAGTAATGGAACCGTCCTAGGTTCGGTCCAGAGCTTACTGAGGCGGTCTGCCTCAACAGGAGAGTTATCACGGGGTCTTTTGACTGATTTGGAGTGTCCGAGGAGGCTATGGACCAGTACTTCGATGTTACCAGAGGTCGTTCCCAGGCGAGAGAGCAGGAGATTAGGGCCGACTTTGCTGCTGGTGGTGCTAGGTCGAGGTATCACTTTGGGAGGACACTTATGAGGAGGAGAACCCTAACACCTGGATCGACCAGGACCAGATGGAGGATTGAGTGGGCTACTGATGGCCCATCTCTTTTGATGTTTCTTTTGTTTCAGCACTTTCTTTTTGATGTACTTCATAATTATGTTCGAACAATTTTTATTTGCTTTCTTTTAAGTTTAATCAGTTGTATCCCCTTGTTATGTAATTGTTCCTGCACTTGTTTATTATTGATGAATTTATGTGTTTAATTGACTTTTTCCAGTTTAGTAACAAATGTGTGTTCAAGTGATGTTTCCAAAAGTTCATAAGGAGGAGTGACTTGATATTTCAAAGGCGAAGTGTATGGCAGTGCAAGATAGGTAGTCACAACTCCCAGAAATCTAAACTGTAAGGTTCATGGCCAAATTTTATTTTTCAATTTACTTATATAGAGTGTTCCATGCATCTACATTTCTAGAACTTGCATTGTTTCTCTACTGTTGATTGGTCTTTGTCATATACACATTGAGGCAAAAGTGCTTGGTCATGTGAGCCTTTTGAAGCCTACCCTGATTGTTAATTGATATTTATCCTTTTCTTAGCCAAGTTGAGCCGGTAGGTTTAGAACTTTTTGTTCGGTGACAAACTACATTACAAGCTTAGAGACTTTTAGGATTTATCCCAAATTGTTATTTCTGAGTTAGGCATTGTAGGATGTTGCTTAAAATTAAGTTTGGGGTTGCTTTTGGAATTTGCAACCAATTAAGTTTGGGGTGGGGGAACTAGAAAACAAAGAACTTAAAAAAATACATACACTGAAAAAAATGGTGTATCAAAAAAAAGGAGAAAAATAGAATGAAAAAGGGACTAAACATTGAAAATCCGAGTAACTTTAAACTCGAAAGTCCCAATAGTTAAAAATGTTCTCTAGCCTCGTCTTGACAAGAATTGTGTTCCATAGGTGAAAGATGGATTGAAATTGTGTTTTGACTTTCGTAGGAGTGCCTAACTCAAATTTTGTGTAGCCTACTTATCCAAACATTATCCCACCTTCACCTAAGCCCCGTTATAACCCTGAAAAACCTCAAAGTGTGTATTGATATTGATTTTAATTGACGTTTAGAAACTTTTCAAGTGTATGGTAATATGTAGTCTTGCATGTGATTGAGTGTGAACCCTATTCATTTTGTTGCATGCAGTCGTGTATTGGTGGAGACTTTCAAGTCAAACTAGCTCACCTTTAGCTAGTAGGGAGATGAACTTTTGGTTACCATCGCTTAAATAGGTACTTGTTATTTTACTGTCAATTGTCAATTTTGCATGTAAATTCCTTGAGGACAAGGAATGGTTCAAGTTTGGGTTTGTGATGACATGCTGTCATTACGTAATTTTTATGTAAATATTATCACATTTTGGAGTTCACAAGGCAACGTAAGCAGCAACAAAAGCAAGAAAACTGAAGAAAAAGGCAAAGACAAAATCGTGGCACATTTGGTCAAAAACGTGACACGATGACAAAAATGTGACACGATTTGGTGAAACCCTAATTCAGTTTCTTGTTACACAAGGTGAAAACGTGTCACGAAGAAAACAAGGGTTACGATTTGAGAATAGCAAAGTGCGATTTTGAGACCTAAAGACAGCTAAGAGGGCCATTTCTTCAACCTTCTTTCAGTTCATGTATGTTTTGATTCCACTATTGATTATGCTATTTGTAAATCTCATTATGAGTAGCTAAATCTCTTAGAGATTAGGTCTGAGATGATTTTATGTAACCCTAATTGATCTACGTTGTTGTGAAACTCTATTATTTGTGAATGACAATCTAGTTTTTATTCAATTCAATTGTTTTAATTCTTTTATATCTTGATTACATATAAACATCGTGAGTATGAATGACTACTGACCCTAGCTTTCAACTTAGACCCATTGAATTGTTCTAATAAACATGGTTAGTCTAGGAATGGATAATCGTTTGTTAGTGATATTAGGTTAACGTGCTTAAACCTTCAAGGATTATTAGACCACCTAAGGAATTAGGGGATGTAGTTTAAGAGGAGGGTCCTAACTCAAGGGATTGATTAGGGCTAATTTGTTAACTATCATGGAACTAGAAAATCATTCATAAGAATAGAGTGCAGTATACCAATTAGGGGAACATAGATGATTCGAAAGACCTGATCTCAACTCTCTCTTATTTTCTTAACAACTTTTACTTTCTGTTAATTGATTTCATAAAATCAAACCAAATCAACTGCCTAGTGGCAAAACCATAATAACTTTTATATGTCCTATTGATTAACGAACTTGACTTATTGACGTTAAAAACAGTCCTTGTGGGAACGATATTTTTACTACTTCGATAGTTTTCGGTACACTTGTCAAACATCTATCAATTCTCGTAGTGAAATTACTAATTTACCCTTGCTCACAAAAATGACCAAAATACCTTTGAGTCCAAAATGACTAAAATACCCTTCTAACGCTAAAATCCACTAATCCCAACCAAATTACACACAAAGGCAACTAATCACATACAAGCACACAAAAACACATCAAAATAATTAAAAATAATTCTAGCGAAAAACGGGTTGTTACACATGGCAGTGGTAGAACCAAAAATTTTATAGAGCTTGGGCAAAAAATTTATCGCAAATTCACCCGTGACATAATATATATATATATATATATATATATATATATAAGTGTCAAAAAAAATTCACTATTATTTTTCCCACCCTACTCATTACTCGCGTGCCCTATTTTTTTTTTTCAAAAATGCCCTTGAGATTTTTAGATTTTAGAATCCGAACTGAGTTTTTCCTTTTTTATGGGGTGAAAAAAATGAGTTTTTCAGCAATTACAATTTTATAACTTGAAAACCTCAAAAAAATAGGGCACGTTCCTTGATTTTTTTTTTCTGATTATAGAATCCAAACACCCTTTAAACACCATTTTTCAAGGAAAAAACAGTTACGATTATATAATCCGAACTCAGTTAGGATTATAGAATCCGAACTATATCAACACTAATATAGAACATGTTTGTAACATGGATAATCATTTTAAGGACAATATTAACCTTCTTAACTATCATGGAAGAAAAAAAAATCTGCTATGAACTCTCTCTAACTTTCTTATCTCTGCAGCCCCTTCTTTCCAAATACCTTCTGTCACGATGTAAATGGCGATGGCTGGTGGTGCGAAGATGGAACATCCATCCGCATCACCTCCGGTCCTGTTCTCTCGGCAGTGATTTCGCGGGAAGGCTGGGTTCATGGTGGCTCTGTTTTTGCAAGTGGTTGCACCCACGACTTGGGTTTTCCCATATCTTAGCCATCGCGACAGGGTTCTTCGTAGATCTGTAATCCCCTTTGCAGTTATGGTGGTTTTCAAGGTGTTTTATGGTGGTTCCTTTCCAACCCCATTCATATCTGTTTTAGATATGGGTGTTTCTGTGTTAGTTTAGTGGGTTACGTTTTGGCCTCACCTTGCAATCGTGGTGGCTGCTGTACTGGCGAGAAGTGGTGGTAATGTGGTGGATCAGTGGTTTTTATGTGGTGAGGCTATTGCGCTCGCGAGATGTTGTTATGGGGTGGTGGTTATGTGTGAAGTGAATAAAATAGTCACAAGGAAGGGGGTTTGAATTGTGACCCTTTAAAAATAAACCTGTAACTTAAAATTAATTCTCAAGTTGTTTACTTGGAATAGTGAAGTTAGTAGTCTGACTTCAGAACGTTCTGATGTCTGGGTGTAAAAACAGTTTAATAAAGTAAATGTGTTTGTGTGTGTGTGTGTGTTATGTTTACAGTAAGTAAAGAGTATAGGAAAGAGAAGAAGAACACAGAAATTTATAGTGGTTCACCCAATGTGGGTTAGTCCACTCATCACAATCTTGTGAGAGTTTCCACTATGATGTTTGAGATAACCTTTCAAATTATGCACCTTACAATCTGTGTTCACCTGAACACTTACAACTCTATATTCTCTTAGCCTCAGCAGGCTTGCACCTTCTTACTAAGTTACCCACTTAGAATTTTACACCTTCTGCTCAAACTAACACTTTAGTACCTCTAAAGCTAGATGAGACTTTCTTTTCTTCTTTCTAAGTTACCGACTTAGACTTTTACACCTCTGCTCAAACTAACACTTTAGTACCTCTAAAGCTAGATGAGATTTTCTTTTCTTCTTGCTAAGTTACCCATTTTGACTTTTACACCTTCAGCTCAAACTAACACTTTAGTACCCCTAAAGGTAGATGAGACTTTACAAGATGTTTGGAATTTGAATGTTTGAGAAACAAACAGAAGAAGAGAAGTTGTATTTAAAAGAGATAACAGAAATAATTGATTTACACTACAAAGAAGATAAAAAGAATCTTCAGTGATGAACAATTCAAATTGCAAAAGCTTCAAACAATCTTTGTTGTTTTCTTGTATGCTTTGCAATGGTGCAAGTAATGATGAGCCTTTGATCTCTATTTATAGAGTTTTTGGGCTCATATAGCCTTTGCAGGGTGACCAACGGTATTATGCCACGTGTCCTGGGCCCCACAATCTTTTACTTGAAATTCTGGGTGAACATTCTGACCATCAGAATGTTGTTGTGTTCTTCATCAGAATGTTGATGTTCATCAGACATTCATCTGAGTTCATCATATACGAATGAACACATGAGTTTCAGGGTTTGTCATATGCGTTTCATATGATTTTCTGGGCAATATCCATGAGTAGCAACTTTTCCATATACATCAGAATGTTGCTGGATAAAGTAACATAAAGTTGCTCAAGATTTGCATTGGATTGTGTGCAGGAGAGAGAGTAGTGGATCGGCAATCTTCAGGCCCATGCTTTAAGAGATTTTCTGATACTGAACGGTACCTGCTCCCTTATGTGTCTAATTCTAATTGAATATGACTTTGAGCTTGCTTTTGCTTTTGCTTTTTATCTTCTGTACTGTTCATAAAGTAAGCATGTGCAGAGCTGAACATTCTGATCATCAGAATGTTCCATTTGTTTGCACTTAGGATGATTTGTAAGACATGTAATTGATGTAATCAATCCTAATAGTGAAAACATAACTGAAGTGCAGTGATTGCAACATCTAGGATGATATTCTCATTGGAATATTCCTAGTAATTCAAATGTTCATAATCTGAAATGAACATTAAATATCCTTTTTCACAATAACCTTGTAAATGCCTTTATTGTTTGATTGATCTATGTCAAATTACTTTACTGGACATTTATTCATGTCACGTGTACATTGCATATTCTTGAAATTCTGGGGTTGTATAAGAACAACCTTTTGAACTCTGCTTGAACATTCTGATCAACTTTCACTACAAGAAATTTTGCATTTTACGACACTTGATTTGCGACCCTTGCCAAAAAACTGCCTCAAAGTTCAAATTGTGACAGTTATGCAACTGTTGTTCCTGAACAGCCGCAACTTTTATGTGTGAAAATTGAAACGCGCTTTACCAATCTCACATTCCCGCTTTGGCCCAAATTTTCATTTTCACTCTCCCTCTTTCTCAAATACACTCTCCCGGTTCCCAAATTTCATTCTCATCACTCCAAAACCCTAAATCCCAAATTTCATTCGCAACTTTTTTTTCATTCCTCAATCTTCAGTCTCGGTTGTCTCTCTACAATCGCAAAACCCTCAATCTCGGTTCCACTTCTCTAATTCATCCCTCAACTTCCAATTTCATTCCTCAGAAAAATCTTAGTTCTCAATTTCATCCCTTAATCTTATTACCCATTCTCTAATTCGAAAGAAGATATGGTGTGTATAAATCTGTAGAAATCTAACTCAATTTCATTCCCAAATTTGTAGAAATCTAACTTTAAGGTGATGATTTCACGCCTCCGTTCTCATGCCTCATTCTCACTCATTCAGCTTTCATTAACTTTCAAGTGACGATCTCATGCCTCCTGGTGGTACGCGTAGAAATCTCAGTTGAGAAGGGTTTAGAGTTAACCCCCGCTGAAGCACCATCCTCTTTGTCTCACCCTCTCGGTTAATTTTTATTTTATTTTGTTAAGAATTTAATTTTTTAAAACTATGTGCCTTTTTGGTTGATTTGAGTGATTTTTTGTTAATTTCTTGATTTATGTTTTGTGTTCTCAGTTCTGTGCAATGTCGGGTTTCGCCATCATTCACATTTCAGCTCTCATACTTCACTTTTTTAAGGTAAAATTTAGTCACTTTAATCTTTGTTATTGGTAAAAGCATGAATCAGGAAATTAGTTGAAATAGAAAGGGGATTTTTGTTGAATGTTGTTTGGATTGTTTGCTCATGAGGTTTTTGTATTGTTTGAATGATGAAGCTACAACCTTTTTGAACAAGATCCACAAAGATCGAAACGCAACTCTCAGTATCTCTGCACTAGTAGTAATGCTTTAGTTCCAACTGCTTCTGGTATGTTTTTGTTATTTATGTCTTTATGTTCAAGTTGGATCCTCAACAACCACGTTCTAGCAGCCAAGTTCTCTAATGATGCCCCAGATGAACCATTATTGGCCGTTGGATTCAATAAATGGCTGAGATATAAGAGAAAAGTCACATAAAGAACTTTTAGAGAAAAACATTGGAACCGATTTCGTTAAACACTCACAATCAATTTCCTACTGATTTTAGATACAACTTTCTTCTGGATCTCAATTAAGGTCACAGACTTGGTGCAGCAGGGGCAGCAATAGAGAACTAGCTGTCGGGGATCCAAATCCCTTTCTGTTAATGGTTGTTTAGTTTTGGAACTTGATGTTTGTTTTGTTGGTAACTGTGCTAAATGCTGCTAGAGATTTTGGTTTGGTTCTCATCTTCTCCAAATCACTTTCTATTGATTGATATTGATAAAAAAGTGTTCACAAAATATAGTTACAGTTTCATGTTTCTTCCTCTCTTGGCTGTCATGTCATGAAATGATGGAAACTCTACTAGAGTTTAAGATAGTTAAGTCTGAATTACACTAAAATAAAATAGAAGAGCGAACATTTGACAAACATTTTGTTAATAATTGAGTTAGGCAAGTTCAATTGATCTCAAACTTTGCTGCTATGTTTCGTGTATTCTAAATTTGTAACTAAAGGTTTGGGATCAAAAGCCTCTATGGTTTGAAATTTGAACAAGCAAGTCAATTGTGATTCTTATTAGGTGTCTATTTGCAACCAGGAGACTTAAATTGAGTTCAGTGATTCAAAGGTCCACATATTTGGTAATTTTGCAACTAGGAGACTTAAATTGAGTTTAGTTATTCAAAGGGCCACATATTTGGTAAACATGTTTGTTTCCATGTATTTTTTGTTTTGGATGACAAAATATATATATTGGAAACAGAAAAAGGCGACTAAGCACCAAGAAACAGTACACCATTTGTTTCCATGTTTAATCTGTCCAATATGTTTGGTTCAATCACAAGACAAATTAAGGTTAGTGGAATGAAGAAATCTAGTATATATTATATATAATAGAATAGTTTTCTCTTCAATAAGAGCACATTCAGATAGGATTCCAATCCCAGGCTTGAACATTAATTAAGTTCTAAAATAGCCTATACTAGAGCACAACATGATGGCTTATTAGTTAGGGTCAAATCTTAAGTTTATTGGTTCTGTTATGGACATGAAAACACTAAACTACTCAAAATTTTAGCCCTATGTCTGACTCAGTTTTAGCTTAATGTGACTTATTTCCTTTTTAGTTTTATGTTCAATCAAAATTTGATCCCTATGTATATACTAACCACCTCCGTTTAGTTCAACCCCAGCCACGTGATTTGGTTACCAATTGCTAGTTAAGGTGAAAATCTGCTCCTTTTCTTCATATAGAATCCTCACATGTAGTAGAAACCCAATTTGGACTTGATAATATGTCAAAGTAATAGCGAGTTTCACAAATCCCAGCCACTAATCTCTCAACAATAGAGAACTTGTCGCATAGGATCCAAATCCCTTTCTCTCGATGATTGTTTAGTTTTGGAACTCGATGTTTGTTTTGTTGATAACCGTGCTAACTACTGCTATATCTTTTGTTTTACTTCTTATCTTCTTGTGGATTAGTCTTTAGAGAAGATGATGTTTTTATTGTGGAACTAAGTGTTTGTTTTGTTGATAACTGTGATAACTCGGTTTTTTTGTTTGTTTAAAAATTATTGAATTCAACTCAAAATTAGAGTAAGTTGTACATTTGGCTAGATTTTTCAATTCTGTTATGCTACATGTGTTTAAAATGTTATTAGCCACCAGATAACATTCAAAGTAATCCATGATAGTGTGGCTTCAAATTGAAAACTTAAAAGAATTGTTGTAATTCATGTTTGCAAATGTTGGTTCAAGTTGTAAATGTTCCACCAACAAGGGACTATTCTCTTGTATATATCTTCTACTCACATGATTTAATGTTTGTTTATATGCTTTGATGCAGTCTATTGATATAACTGTTGTATGCTATTCTGATATGATTATTGTGTATTATAGCTTCTGTGTTAATGTTTTGATATTTAACAAGTTTATATTTCATTATTGTAGTGGTTTATTCTTCGAAGCAGTGATACGCTTTTTTTGACATTGGTTTCTGTAAATTTGTAGTTAATTGCCTATCCTGAAAATTATGGAAGAAAACAGATTATCCATCAAGCTGCAATGCCATGGTAATTTAATGCATTGGATGTTTCTGTAGCCTTTGTTTGCTAGCTATTTTTCTTGTTCAATTTTCACCATCAGGCCTGATATTTGTTGTTTATATTTCAACTCTTAGGAAACAGTTTTTTGTTCATAAGGACATGGTCGAGATGGTAGACATTCATCTAGGTCTTGCTGCCGCCTTGAAGATCATGGAGCAACATCGCCAAGGCATACTTATATATTTTTATGGAGTTTTTTTATTCTAATACAGCTGTTTTGAATGTTCAGCCCCTTAGTGTTATGTTTAAATTTTAGTTTATCTACTGTTTTGATTTACTTGATGCATGGATCAATGTTGTTACACTTGAATGAATTATATGAATGAGATTTAGTTATCTATAGTGTATATATTTTTGCATTTTAAGTATTTATTAATATATTATTTAAATTGTCAACAAAAATTACCCCATTTAATTTTTAAAAAATAAACTAAACATTTGCGACAGTTGTCAAGGGTCGCAACCATTCAATTTTTAAAAAATAAACTAAACATTTGCGACTGTTACCAAGGGTCGCAAGTCCATCTAAGTTAGATTAAATTGCTTACTTTGTGACAGTTGTGAGGGGTCGCAATATCCTTTGTGACGGTTGTAACGACCATTCCTTGAACTGTTGCAAATGACAGTTGCGACCCTAACATTAGCGCCTGTTGGGGAACAGTCGCAAATGTACATTTGCGACCCTTCTAACAGTCGCAATCAATCATTTTAAAAGTCGCAAAATGCATTTTTTCTTGTAGTGTTTCTAAGCAACATTCTGAACTAACTTTCTGAACTCAGAGTTAGTTCATAAATTCAAATGTCCTTTGATTTTTTGTATCTTGGTATGATTTAAACTTTGTTGGTGACTTGGTTAATCACTTAAGAACGCATAAATACCAAGAACTATCAAAGTCCATTAATCCTTTAATCACCATAGATGCCTTTAATGATTTCTTGATCCAAAGTCAAAATCATTGTCTGCATAATATGTGTTCATGTCACATATGTTCTAGCATATTCTTGGTGTGGGCATTGATTTATGGGTTTGCTCTAATGAACCTTCTGAGCAACCTTCTGAACAACCTTCTGAACTCCTTCTGGGTTCATACATATGAACTTCAGAATGTTTCTTCTGGGTTCCTTCCTTTCTGACGGTTGTACTTTGTGTTGAACTTTATGATGTTTATAAACATACTAATGTTCTTCAACACTTTGAACCTTATGAAGGTTGTTTATTTATTTCCTTCAAAAACTACTTGAAGCATATGAATGAGAAATCATTTGTTTTGACAAACAAGATGATTCTTTCTTTGAAGTCCAAAAGAATATTTATTTGCATCTTAGTTCATGATTGCATGCAACCAATGACTTTAAATATTCTTGTTTATCCATGAAATAATCCTTTATTAAATCTGGATATATTCAGGGTTAATGTTCATGATTATTATGAACTCCATTCATATGAACATTCTGATCTCTGTTCATATGAACATTCTGAACTCTGAACTTCTTATCTTTAGAAGCTTTGGAAGTGTGATACTTTGAGGAGGTTCTAAGAATCTTCCTAACATGTATGCATATTTCCTTTTATCATATAACATAAAACTCAATGTGAGTTATGTCACATGACTTCAAGCACATTCTTGTGTAGCTTGTGATGTAAGTTCTTCCATCATGGTTCAAGTTCTTCCATCATGATTCTTGAGCTATGAATCTTCATGGAGATATAATATTGTTGTTTCAACTGATGATATACTCATTCTTTCATTGTTGAGTAGATATAACACACTTATCAATGTGGGTGGCTTCTAGCTTATCCACTTCTGTGACTCCTGTTCTTTTAACAAAAACTCAAGTGCAAACATCAGTAGATCAACATTCATAAAACTTATCATTTATTCCACGAGGTTTGTTATCATTAAAACATTCATCAAAAAGATTTTTGCTTCAACAATCTCCCCCTTTTTGATGATGACAAACCGTTTGAATAAATCTTAAGTTTTATGATGGATATAATAATAAATGTAAGAATGTTTATGGATATGCAATTAAACTCCCCCTAAACACAGGCAAGAGTTTAATTCTTATCAAACTAATTAAACTCCCCCTCAACATATGCAAAAGGTTAATTCATAACATTCTTCATTAATTAAATCCACTTTAGATTTTTCTCTCCCATAATACATATGTCTCCCCATCCTAGGTTTTTCTCCCATCATATATATCTCTCCCCCTTTTGTCATCTATCAAAAAGTTCTAGGGATGATATGAAGGAAAAGTGACATAATCTTGGAAGGTAAGAATCATAAGACATTGCATGTAATTCATAAGTGCATTCACATATCAAACTCATGGTTTAATTAAGGCACATTGCAGGTATCATGATCAATCATTATTTCAATCAGTGCGTAAACAAGACAAGAAAACTGATAACATATGCAACCATTTCAACATATTCCAAATATGAGATAATTTTCTCAAAATTGAGAAAATGTTTTTGTTCTTGGTTTCAATGTTTTTTGAAAAGATTGATATTTTCAAGTATAGAAAACTCCCCCTAATTTTTAGAGATGAATATCCTATTACATTTCAAATCTTTCGATTTTCTAAGAAAATAATTATTTTCTTTTACTTATTGTCATAGCAGATAAGTTTTTCATAAAGTTATGTTTATAATTTAGAAATTGATTAACTAATCTAAATTGAGCCTTTAAAAGAGAAAAGATCAATTGATCCTTATTCAACAATTTCTGAAATAGAGAGAAAATGAAGTATTTGTGGAAGCGGTAAAATCAGAGTTTAGAAAAGATCTTTCTCTCTCTACAATATTCTCAAGTTGGAAATATTGTTGAGTTTTTTCAAAAGATGAAATGCTTTAAAGTATCATTTGATGCAAAATAGTTTCTTTAAAAGAAATCAATTTCAAGCAACAACTTTTTGACACAATTTGTGGAAAACACACATGTTTACAATCAAGTATATGATTATGTTTACTTACATTTGTAAGTGTGTGTGAGTGCTACCTTTTAGGTGTTGATCTTTCAAGTTTTCATGCTTGAAAAGTATGTTAAACACTTAAGGTCAAATTGCAGAATATACTTATGCAACACATTTATGCACAAACACATATTGATATGTCAATGATGTTTACAACTCTATCTATGTCTCCATTTTTTCCAATTGAAGTAAGATAATTATTCAACAATGTTTAAACACAAAGTTTCTTTTAAATACAACGAGTTTTGAAACAAAGTATGCAGAGCTTTATCTTTTTCAGAAAAGCTTTGAAAATCATAGAAAAGTCAAACACAACATCAAAATCAAGATCAAGTATATATTGTGTTCTTGTTGAAAAATCTTCTAATGATAAATTCAAAATTAAGATCTATTTGAAATCATGTTTGAAGAATGGTATTTTCGTAAACCACATCAAAATCAAATTTCCCTTTTTTTATTTAAAAAAGAATATATTCAAAAATATTTTACTGAAGAATCAAACAAATATTATTTATACTGAAATTTTGATTTCAGACAAGAGCATGAATATAAGTTCATCATAAAAATTAACAATTTATGCAATTTTTTGAAATGATCAAATCAAATTAATATCTTCATGTTTCAGATTATTATGAAGTTTGACACATTAAGACATTTTTTATCTTCCATATCATGATTCAACATTTATGAACAAACATAAATCTTCCTATGAATTAATTAGCAATGATGGTGATTTAGTTTGCAGCTCATGTCAATAATACTAATAGAGATGCATCAGAATCATTTATTTCACAAATATAAAGAGATAAGTATTCACAAAATGATGTATCTCATTTAACATGATGATTAATAAGGGGTTTGGGGCAAATAATGAGGGAATATTATGCATGAAATTATACATAACAGAAACAACCTCTTGTTCAATTATGAGAACACTAATTCATTTTAAATACACCTTTAAACCATAAGACATCATGTAATGACTTTGATAATCAAATATGACTTGTGCAGTTGCAAATGAATATAATACCATCATGAAAGGAGTAGGAACATGACATAATTTCATTCAATCATCATATTTATTATAATTCAAATAAATGTGTACCGTATGGGATGACTTCCCTCACTTTGAGGAAGATAGCATGTTTCTCTTTCTCTGAAAAACTTTCTGATTTGAATGGAGATATCCAAGCATCAATGAGCATAGCCTTCTGAAGCAGTTCAATCATCAGTAGCTTTCTCTTCTTCTTAGTCTTTCCAGCTTTCTGATATGAGTGTCTTTTAACATATCCATATGTTTTAGGATCTGCAGACATATGGTCAACAGATGGAATGCTTTGTTCATGAGGAATGTTTTCTTGAACATTCTGAACTTGAGTTGCAGGATTTGTTCCATCATTTTCCATCTAAGAATCCTGAAAGACACTTGCATTGAAGTCTGAGTTGAATTCCTCCGCATTCAGTTCAAAACCAGCTTGATTTTCAAATAGCTCATCTTCATCATATTCCTTTGTGGTAGTGTTTTCACTAAGCATGTGTGTGGCTAGAACTATAGCAACATCATGCATATCTTGATCTTTTAATGACAATGGGTCATTTCCCAGATCAGATTCTAGAACAATTTCTTGTTCATCAAACTGAAGTTCACTCATGATGTTTGTAACATCAACTTCATATTTTGAAATTGTTTCAGCAGTAGAAGATTAAAAGGATCCTTCTCCAATAAAAACTTTCAGCTTTGTCAGCTTTCTGAGGTATTTCTCTAGAAGCTTCTTCAATTTCAACAACCTTTTAAACTTGTTCTACAGGAACTTTATCAACTTTTTGAAGTCCATCTTCAGTTGCTGCATCAACTTTCTGAAGTCATGTTTCAATAGTTGCATCAGCTTCATGAACTTCATTAGCAGCAATCTCAATATTTTGAGGTATTTGATCAATTTGCTGATTTTCATTTTCTGCAACATCAACTTCCTTTTGAAGTTCTTTCAACATTGTGAACTTCATCAACTTTCTGAATTGCATCGTTAGCATTATCAACAGCTTCTTGGAAGATCTCTTTAGAGGTAGCTTCTTCCATTTTCTTCAATGTTAATCACTTCTCCATCTTTAGTAAGATGAAAGTCATCATAAACTTCATAGGTTATTTCTTCTTTTTCATTTGAAAATTTGAAAGCTTCCTTTAGCTTTAGTGGTTCAAATATCCTCATTGTTGTCAAATTCTTTTTGTCAAGAATTTGATAATCTTTCTCATATACTTCACTTTTTCAGAGGCATCTTAAAATGCTTGAATGTGATTGTGAAAGCCATTTCATATGGACTATGAGAAGTCTTCTTGTTCATTTTAGTGTCTTCAATCATATGTTGCAGAACAATGTAGTTGAGATTGAAAGACAATTTGTTGAGAAGTTGATATATAATACATGATCAACATCAATGAAATTTTCAAACACTTCCAATCATTTTGATTAGAGAGTGAATGTAGATATTGTTTAGACAAGTCTTTTGATCAGACCATCTTCTTCAATCTTGAGCTTGCAAAAATAATTCAGCTCAGTATTTTTGCAGCTTTCTGAGTATCTTCATAAACTTATTGAGAAACTTGCTCAGTATTTTATTCAGCTCTCTGATCTTGGTCAAGAGGGTTTTCTTCAACATTCTGAAGTGTGTCAACCTTCTAATGTTATTTTTCAGCAACATTCTCAACTTCTTTTTGAAAAGATGCATCACTAGTTGAGTCAATCTTATGACCGTCTTCTTCAGTGATTGTAGAAACCATATGAACCTCTTGAGGTATCTCATCATCTTCCATTTGAGTGACAACCTCATCTTGCACAATTTATTTTTCAACAACTTCATCTTTCTTCTGAAGTTGTTCTTCATTCTCACCAACAACATTCTGAAACTACTTTTCTTGCAAGCTCAGCAACTTGTTGGAACAACTACAGGGCTTCTCAACTCTTCTTTTCTTCCTAGTTTTTTGAACTTTCTGATTTGCATGTCTTTTAACAGTACCAGATGTTCCTGAAGTTGGAGGAGTTGGCATGTTTGAAGTGGTGGTGTGAAGTTGTCCTAAGGTTTTGGTTGTGAACCTCATGAAGGTGTATTCACATTCTTCACCTTCTAGGGATACTTGTGCAGCCTTAAAGATGGGAGTCATATCCATCCCATATGGTAACTCAACAAATTTTTGTTTGACATCCAAACAAGAATCAATCATGTATTGAAGGATTATGAAACAGAGTTTGAGTTTTGTTTTGGTCATGAGATGGTACATGATACATAAATCAATATCTGTTACAGCATCAAAGGTTCCACATCTAGGAAGTAAAGTGTGCCTAATCATGTTATGGATGATTTTAGGGACATCTTGAATATTTGTGGAATGATGATCAGGTTTGGTGTATTATAGGATAGGTTGTGGTTCACGTTTAGCTGATGACAGATGATAGCTTCTTAGAGGTGTGCAAATAAATGAAGTTTTGGTTCTTTGACTTGAACTCATTTTAAAATGTTCCATTGATCTAGAACAACTCAGCATCATCTTGAGAAGTTTCAGAATCTTCATCATTTTGATCACCACATATTTCTTGAACATAATTTGTCCATGAATCAAGTTTTTCCTAGAATTTAGAAGACATTCCTGCATCACAAATAGGTAAAACTTTTGGTTTTGGGTACCAAAAGTTACCCACTTAGACTTTTACACCTTCTGCTCAAACTAACATTTTAGTACCTCTAATGCTAGATGAGATTTTCTTTTCTTCTTGCTAAGTTACCCACTTAGACTTTTACACCTTCAGCTCAAACTAACACTTTAGTACCCCTAAAGCTATATGAGACTTTACAAGATGTTTTGAGTTTGAATGTTTGAGAAACAAACAAAAGAAGAGAAGTTATCTTTAAAAGAGATAACAGAAAGAATTGATTTACACTACAAAAAAGATAAAAGAGTCTTCAGTGATGATCAATTCAAATTGCAAGAGCTTCAAACAATCTTTGTTGTTTTCTTGTAGGCTTTGCAATGGTGCAAGTAAAGTTAAGCCTTTGATCTCTATTTATAGAGTTTTGGGGCTCAGATAGCCATTGTAGGGTGACCAATGATGTTATGCCACATGTCCTGCGCCCCACAAACTTTTACTTGAAATTCTGGGTGAACATTCTGACCATCAGAATGTTGTTGTGTTCTTCAAGATGAACATCAGAATGTTGTTGTGATCTTCATCAGAATGTTGATGTTCATCAGACATTCATCTGGGTTCATCATATATGAATGAACACGTGAGTTTCTGGGTTTGTCATATGCGTTTCATATGATTTTCTGCGCAATATCCATGAGTAGCAACTTTTCCATATACATCAGAATGTTGCTGATAAAGTAGCATAAAGTTGCTCCAGATTTGCATTGGATTGTGTGCAGGAGAGAGAGTAGTGGATCTGCAATCTTCAGGCCCATGCTTGAAGAGATTTTTTGATACTGAACAGTACCTGCTCCCTTATGTGTCTAATTCTAATTGAATCTGACTTTGAGCTTGCTTTTTGCTTTTGCTTTTACTTTTTACCTACTGTACTATTCATAAAGTAAGCATGTGCAGAGCTGATCAGAATGTTCCATTTGTTTTCACTTAGGATGATTTGTAAGACATGTAATTGTTGTAATCAATCCTACTATTGAAAACATAACTGAAGTGCAGTGATTGCAACATATAGGATGATATTCTCATTGAAATATTCCTAGTAATTCAAATGTTCATAGTTTTAAATAAACATTGAATATCCTTTTTGAAATTTACCTTGTAAATGCCTTTATTGCTTGATTGATCTATGCCAATGTACTTTACTGGACATTTATTCATGCCACGTGTACATTGCATGTTCTTGAGATTATGGGTTTGTATAAGAACAACCTTTTGAACTCTGCTTGAACATTCAGATCAACTTTCTGAACTCAAAGTTAGTTCATGAATTCAAATGTCCCTTGATATTTTGTATCTTGATATGATTTAAACTTTGTTTGTCTTGGTTAATCACTCAAGAACGCACAAATACCAAGAACTATCAAAGTCCATTAATCCTTTAATCACCATCGATGCCTTTAATGATTTCTTGAAAGTCAAAATCATTGTCTGCATAAGATGTGTTCATGTCACATCTGTTCTTGCATATTCTTGGTGTGGACATTGATTTATGGGTTTGCTCTAATGAACCTTCTGAGCAACCTTCTAAACTCCTTTTGGGTTCATACATATGAACTTCAGAATGTTTCTTCTGGGTTCCTTCCTTTCTGACGGTTGTACTTTGTGCTGAACTTTCCAATGTTTATAAACATACTAATGTTCTTCAACACTTTGAGCCTTATGAAGGTTGTTTATTTATTTCCTTCAAAAACTACTTGAAGCATATGAATGAGAAATCATTTGTTTTGACAAACAAGATGATTCTTTCTTTGAAGTCCAAAAGAATATTTATTTGCATCTTAGTTCATCATTGCATGCAACCGATGACTTTAAATATTCTTGTTTATCCATGAAATAATCCTTTATTATTTCTGCATATATTTAGGGTTAATGTTCATGATTATTATGAACTCCATGCATATGAACATTCTGATCTCTGTTCATATGAACATTCTGAACTCTGAACTTCTTATCTTTAGAAGCTTTGGAAATGTGATACATTGAGGAGGTTCTGAGAATCTTCCTAACTTGTATGCATATTTCCTTTTATCATATAACATAAAACTCAATGTGAGTTATGTCACATGACTTCAAGCACATTCTTGTGTAGCTTGTGATGTAAGCTCTTCCATCATGATTCAAGTTCTTCCATCATGATTCTTGAGCTATGAATCTTCATGGAGATATAATATTGTTGTTTCAACTAATGATATACTCATTCTTTCATTGTTGAGTAGATATAATGCACTTATCAATGTGGGTGGCTTCTAGCTTATCCACTTATGTGATTCCCGTTCTTTTAACAAAAACTCAAGTGCAAACATCAGTAGATCAACATTCATAAAACTTATCATTTATTCCACGAGGTTTGTTATCATTAAAACATTCATCAAAAAGATTTTTGCTTCAACAATGTGGTTGTGAGGAGGTGATGTAGTAACGTAACAAAGGTGGCTAGAGCGCCGGCGGCGATAGAGAAGTTGGTTGTGAAAGACGGTTTTCCTCTATTGTGCTGCCTGTTTGTTTTGAACAGGAAAATTTATGTTGATGTTGTGCTTTGAGTGTTTGTTTTGTGAGTGTGTTGTTTTTGATTTATGGGTTATTGAAGAAGGGGGAAAAAGTGTGTTTTTATGCAGGGATTGGTGTTTTTGGAGGAAGAACAGTGTATTTGGGGGCATGGTCTTTGGTGTGAGATTCATGTATGCCTCAAAGAGGGTAGGGAGGTCTTGTTGTATTATGGAGCGACATTTGTTTTCGTTTTGGGGCTGATTGTTGTTGGTTTAGTGTTTGTGGGATTTAGCGTTTGTGATGTAATTGTATTGGAGGGTTTGATTTTATTGTGGAGATGGGTTTTGTATTGGAGGTGAGGGAGCTGTTGTATTGTTGTTTCTGTTTTCGGTGTGTAGGTGGGTGAACAATTTGCACTGGATGTTTTTGGTGTGTTGGGAGTTGATTCTCTGGTTTGGCCGGGTCTCTTGGCTGCAACAGTTCTGTTCTCTTAGATGCATTGTTGTGCTAGGACTTTTGTTGTTATCCTATTGATGGGTTTAAGTGTTTTTTACCGTCTACAATTGGGATTGTTGTTTGACTTTAGGCGACATGTTTTAATATTTTTACCTGTGATGTGCATGTATATGTTGATTCTATGCATCGTTCTCACCTTGAGTTCGGTTGCGTTATTGATACATTTTAGCCTTTTCAAAAAAAAAAACAAAACAAACTCACAGATATTCATTTTTAGGTCATTGCTAGCTGTTCTTAGTCAAAAATCTGGTTTTCGGGTACTTGATCAGATTACTCCCTTAGAATCAGATTGGCCATAAAATCAGGAAGAAAAAAAAAAGGATCATAACTCCCTTAGAATTTTAGAATTTTTTGGTGATATTTTTATGATTTTATTTGACAGTTTTTTATTATTTTTTACTTTGTTTTTTGGTTGTTTCTAAAAGCAAAATTCAAAACTGCTGAAATGGTAGAGATTCAAATTGTTGATTATACATAAACATATTTAGGATTATAAAAACCAAACTCACTTAGGATTTTATAATCCAAAAATCCGAGGGCGTTATTGGAAATTTTACAGGGCGCGTGACAATGTCATAAGATGGAAAAAGTAATAGTTTTTTTTTAAGTGGTTAATGGGCTATTGGGTTGAGCTTGCTACACAAAAGTAAGTGCTAAGCCCGGGCTAGTGCCAAGCCCGGGCTAGTGCCCATGCTAGCTGGGGGGTGTATCCAACCATGCTTCATGGACGTTTTCTAAAGCTTCTATAAATATATTTCAAGATCAAAACAACATTAACCAACTTTCGTATTCAAATATTCAAAGATCAAACATAACTTTCTCACAAAAATTTTCAAGCTTCCATTTTATGAAACCTTGATTATAATTTCATATCCAAAAAGGTTTATGAGCATTAACTTATATTCATTTGAAAAGTGATATTGATTTGATACAACCATACAAAAGTTCTTCAACATTTGTTTGTAAGATTTTCATCAAGAGTTTGGTGAAAATTATTTTCAAAGATAGTGGAGTGCTATCTTGTTTGTGAGAATTTCATCATAGGCTGTGGAGAAGATTCTTGTTGTAAAGATAGTGGGGTGCTATCTTAGTTTGTATATAAAGATTGTTAGGGGGCCTAGGGGTAGGGTTGCTTGTAACAAATAATCTATCATAGTGGAATTCCTTCACGGGGGTGTGGAGGGAGTGAATGTACCCTTAGGTTAGAAGGGGAATCACTATAATTTCTTGTGTCCTTTTTTCCTCTTCCTTACCCTATTTATTTTTCCCGCATTTGTTCATACTTTCATCGTAACTTTCGAGAAAAATAAAAAGAACCCTAATCTCTCTAAAATAATCGAAGAAGTCGCAAAATCTAATTCACCCCTCCACTTAGGTTGCACTCTGAACTAACACCATATGGCCATGAGTTCGATTCACACGAAGACATCATTTTTGTAAGGAAAAAAAACACACGATACATTAACGAATTTAACACAAAATCACCTCTAATCAAATTTCAATAACTATTGTACTTTCATCTGTCTTTGAAAAAAAATTACCACCTCAGATTTTTTAGATTTTTTATAAGACCGCTTTAATATTTTCAACTACATTAATTATTATTTTTATCTACATAACTTTATTTATTATACATATTTTTCTTCAATCAACAATAAATAGCATATTGAAAACATAAATAAATTCTCTTTTTTAAAGAATAAAATTGTAACAATAATAGTAATTACAAACAAATTTAATATAAATATCAATTTTTTTAACTTACATAATTTTGCCAAAAGAGTTTCATAAATAGAGACGAAAGTAGTAAAAGATCATACGTACGCTTTTGATATCGGAAAAGTTAATTGTTTGGATTAACCCGAATGATTTTTTTTTTTTTAAAGAAAATCCGAATGATTATAGTAGTGTTATTATAGTCAATTAAACTATAACCAACCAGTCAACTTTTGACCCTTATTTTTATCATTTTTCTTATTTCTACCTTATTATTAATGCAATATTAATAATTTCCTTTTTTTCTATTAAGGGGTGAAATCCTTAAAGGTCTGTTTGGTTCGAGAGTTTTGAAGGGGATAGAAGGAGAGATTTTCAATTTGACGTGTTTGGTTCAATTTTTAGAAGGGGAGGGGAGAGGAGAAGAGGGGAGCAAATTTTATTACACTGCCAAAATTATCCTTAAATTAATTTAAAATCTCAATATTATCCTAGTAACAACACATTTGTTATTATTAGGTTATATTATCTTGAAACAATTATTTTTTTTAAAGATTGAAACAACTTTTATTATTATTATTATTATTAGGTTAGTAATAACTTTTATTATTATTCGGTTATATTATTCTTGTAACAACTTATACTCCATATTATTAACAATTTTTCCTTGTAACAATTTTCATTACTACATCTAACAACTCTATTACTAATCCATTATTTCATCGTCTACATCATGTTGTTATCGATTACATCATTATTGTTTCATTACTTTATTATCCTTATTTAATTAAGTTTAAGGGTAAAACAGTAAAATAATATTAAAATCTCTCCTCTCCCCTTGCGAACCAAACACATTTTTAATTGAAACATCTCCTCTCCCTTCCGTTAAAATTCCTCCCCTCCCCTTCCCTCCCCTCCTAATTCTCGAACAAACGGACCCTAAATGATTTCCTTTTTATTTTGTCAAATTTATTATTCTTATAATATAGTATGATAGAAGAAACTTTATTTCACTTTTTCCCTCTTGTTTTTCTTCACTCTTGTCTCTGTCCTTTCGATTCTCTCTCTCTCTCTCTAAGATGGCTGGTGTTCCCGAAGGAGACTCTGTATCCCTTGGCAAGCTGAAGCAGATGATGGCTCAGTTCGCAAAAGAAAGAGATTGGGATCAATATCACTCCCCAAGGAACCTTCTCTTAGCTATGGTATATTTCTTCTTCAAAATTTCATATAATATTATTTTTTGAGAGATCATATAATATTTTTTTATTTTCCTATTGTTCTTGTTTTTTTTAGGTATACCCATTTGATTTTTATTTTTTGGGTAATCTTTTGATGAGGATTTTGTAGTGTTCTCGTATAATGGGTTAGGAGAAGAAGAATCATTTTATTATTATTATTTTAGGGTTTTTGATGATTTATCTGACCCATCATTGATTTGTTGAGATTCTGTTTGGTGTTTTCATAAAGCTTATTCTTTTGCAAGTTGTGTCTTTTTTTAATGTTTTAGAGAAAAGGTTAAACAATTTTAATGTCTTATTTTTTAAGGTTTTGTCTTTGTTAATCCCAAGTCAAATTCAACTAGTTGCATTGCAAACATATTCCATTTTATTGTTACGACAAAAGCATGCATTTTTATGCGTTTTTTTATAGGTAAATGTTAGTGGTTAGTTTGTTAGTGAGAGGTGGAATTTGTTGGCTATGATGTATGTTTGGTTTTACCTTTGGAGGTGTTGAATTTATTCTATAGGTGTAAAATTGATTTTGAAATGTTTGGATGTTTTTTGTATAATTGGATTTTAACTCCATAGTTGATTTTAATTTGAAGTTAGAGTTTGTAGTTTTTGACTTCAAACGTGATTTTTAGACTCAAATTTGTTGTTTAGCTCAATTTTGCATATCATGTATTCAAACATAAACTACTTTTCATTCAAGTTACTTTTAACTGAAATCAATTCATTTAAAATTAATTTTTGTCAGGACAGAACCAAACACATCTAAACCTCCTTTGTAATGTTTCTTCAACTTCCCAATCAATAATACTTGTCTACACCTTTGAGGACACATATGCAATTTGTTTCCTTGCCTTATTTTCTTTAACATGACTTATAGAATGCATAATTGGGTCGATTATTTGGTAAAGTTGATTTTGGTTAAAAGTGAGTTGAATGTAAAATGATCTGTGTTTAGATACATTTACGAAAAAAGTGATGTTTAATCTATTCATGTTTGGATCAAAATTCCTTTTTAGTGTGTATATGCATGCATCTACTACTTCTAATAAACTTGAGAATTGATCAATATCTCAATGTGAAAGCTAAATATCTAAGCTTTTGAATGGAATTGAGTTTGGTGCTGGAATCAATTTTTGACAGAAGCCAAATATAACAAATTTGTGGTCAAACCATGATTGACCAACCCAGACCTGATTGTGGAATGTCTTGTCTTGGAACCAATCATAGGCTAAAACTATTTGATGCCTTATTTTACAGGTTTTGTCCTTATTAATCCAGATCCAATTCAACTTGTTGCGATGCAAACATGCCCTATTTTATTGTTACAGACTTACAGTTACCACACATCATATGCATTTAGTTTAACTTGCATTGTTCTTTAACTTTACTTATAGAATGCATAACTGGGTCAAAATAGTTTCAAATGTATGCTTGTGCTATTATATTACGGCCTATTTGGTTTGGTTTGCTTGAGCTTATTTACTGGCATAAGCACTTGTGAAGTTATGAAACTGTTTGGGAAAACTTATGAAAATAGCTTATGACATGTTCATAAGCTCTTCAAGATAGCTTAAGAAAACAACTTTAAATGGAAACAATTTAACTTTATTTTATATTTTGCTATAAGTTGTAAATTAAGCTGTTTATTCAAATAGGGCCTATATAAGATTTGGGACTATTATCTTAATATTTTTTTGATGTGATTTTTGAAGATTGGTGAAGTGGGAGAATTATCTGAGATATTTCAGTGGAAAGGTGAGGTTCAAAGGGGACTACCAGGTTTTATAGAGGAAGAAAAAGTTCATCTTGGGGAAGAGCTTTCTGATGTGTTGCTTTACCTTGTGAGGCTCTCTGACATCTGTGGTGTTGATCTTGGCAAAGCTGCTTTGAGAAAAGTTGAACTCAATGCTATCAAATATCCAGCAAAAGCAAGCAAAGAGGTCACAAACAAGGAAGATGAAATTGAAAACTCTACCTCTGCCAATAATGGTACTGATTGAAATGGTTTGATAATATGTAGTTAAAGCTAAAGGGTGTGGCTGAATTAAATGTTGGTATAATGGTTTGTATGCCATTGCATTGAAACTGGAATTAGGTACTTTTATTTTTGCCACAAATTTTGTTACTGTTACCCCCTTTACAAATGTGAGATATGGTGAACTCTCTTTTATCCATTTTAATGATATTTAAATTTTGGGGAAATAGTAGTTGAATAATTAGAAGTGAGGATTTTCTTTCATTTATATATATGTTACAGGTGGACATGGGTCTCAGTTGATCTGTGAAACCGATCGACTCGAACCAAACCAAATATTTAGATTGGTTTGGGTAGTCGGTTTAGTTCCAGCCAACTTGATGGGATAGATTTTCATATATTGAGTTGTACAAGTTAGAACTCAATCAACTTGAATCAATTATATTAGAAACAGTTGCAGAATGCAGTGAAATGAATAGCAACAATGATTGCCGAGAAGGAGAAGGCGGAGAACGAAAAATATGTCCCGATGGGATTAACAGCAGACCATGGTTGCATGCTACGATCTTCGATCACTTTGTCCACTCGCTTTTTGATGTCGATTTTCCAGGTCATGAAACTCCATTTTAACTCCAACCCTTCCCATTATTTGTTGAGTAGAGTGTTCTGTAGATTTATGGCTAGTCTACTTAGGTGGATTTACCACAAGAAGCTGCTCCTCACTTACCATTTTACTCTCACCACTGGAGGACTTGGACAGCAACTTTTGACATTGATAATAGAAAAGATTGTTTATCAAAGATCTTTTCTTTCCTTTGGATGAGATACCAGTGAAAATAACATGAGGAGGAATTCAAAGTTGGGTCATTTTCTAAAATGTATTGAATTTACAATTCATTAAATCTGACTGCCTGAATCAACCCAAATGTGATAAGTTGGTTCACTGAAAATTATACACTATACCTTTAGTCCTTCACCCCCTATAAACCATAATAAATGCCAATTTTTATTATTTTTTGTTTATGTTCAATTAGTGAGCCAAATAGGTTTTATTTGGTTTATGTAAAATGAAAACTTTGTTAGGAACATGTTTTTGGGAGAATTGACAATATGACTCTTCTAAAAAGAAAAAAAAAATATTGTTTGATTTCAGAAATCGTTCATTTGAGAGGTAGTCAAACTCTCATGAAGGAAAAGTAGATGTGTGGTTGTTAACTTGGAGATGCTTTTGTTGAGGAACCCTTGAGTGACTTAAAAAGGGATATTATGGAGAAAGATGTACAAATTTTAAAAAATATAGCATTGTACTATTTTGAGCAATAGTGAAATCTCACTGAGGATTCGATATTGAACTAGTTTATAGGTATGTTTTAGTAATCACAATATCCAAGATAGGAAGATTCATCTCATAAAAGAAATAAGTTCAAGAGTTTGACTTGTTAAAAATCAAGGTTTGAGAGTTCGATACAAAGAAAAAATCCTTAGAATTCATATTGAATTAATATAGAGCTTGTGAGGAATGTAACCAACAAATAGAGTTTGTGAGGATTCAACAAGAACTCTAACTAACTAACTCTATATTACTATTAACTTCTATATTCTAATAAAATGGGTGAATGAAGAAAAAATCATATTAATTTGTGCAACTTTTATCCCATACTCTCTACATTTCGCAAGTTTACTTAAGTTTGGATTGAGTCATGAAGATTCTCACAATTTACATAAAGCTTCTCAACTTGAGCTTCATAAACACAATTTTTAAACAAACCTTATTTGAAGAAAACTAATATATGAACTTTTTTGTTACTTCAAAATACACTTTGAAAGTCGTTTTTAAAGTTCACAAGTTGATCTAAATCTTGTACTTTGAAAGAGACGGGATGGGCTCAATTATGATAACAACAAAAAAGATTTATAAGATTGAACTGCTGAGAAGAGAAACACTAATAATAACAACAACGGGCTTTGAAGGCCTAAGAATAAAACTAGGATCACTTTTTTAAATAAAAAATTTTCTTGCAATGAAATGAGGTCAAAAGGCCCAAGAATAAACAAATTCAAATTTGTCTATCGACAAAGGAAATTAAAATTAACTAAAATGATACAAGGACAAATACTAGGAAAATTAGAAAAAAAATGACATATTAAATAAACTTTTAACCGTAATTGATTGTTATATTAGTTTTTTTATTTGTGTTTGAACCCAAGTTCTCAAACTATTTCTCCCTTAACTCAAACCAATTTAGTTATCCAACACCCTATCATATTAAATGAACTAAAAATATTTTAAAGTTAGCAATGCTCTTTGTTTAAAGGTGGTGTTTGACGTCAAAGAGAAAAAGTAAGACTAGTAAAAAGTAACATTAGAAAAAGTAAGTCACATGGGATATCAACGTTCCCTAGGTGTAGCTAAAGTCATTGAATTGAAACATCGAAAATAACATGAGAAGGAGCATAACGTATTAACAACTACCTCCATTGGTTACTAAAAACTAACATTTGTCTATTAAAAAAATATCAACTCCCATAACCAAAGAGCAACAAAGAGGAGGAGCCTCACAAAAAAGTAATTATTTTAACTCTAACTCTAAAGCTCATTTATATGATATAACTAGCAAGCCTACTTCCCTTAATGATGACAGCCACAACCCTAAACTAATAAAAAAATTACAAAGGAATTTCTTTCGGCCATTATTTATTTGCACACTAGGATTATTCCTAAAGCATTAAGATTGTAATAATTGTTGCCATGATGATAACTATGATGATGATGAATAACCTACCTTTTCCACATGCTATATAAGAGTTTAGTATTTTGTTATGTTACACAACATTTTAGGATACTACAGTGCCTTCTAAAATGCTCAAGAGAGGTTCTATACACATATCAATGTTCTCAAATTCTAACCTATTGGTTGGATTGTACCGTCCGAGGAGACGACTCCGGCGACGGAAAGGAAGCAGCGTTCGGCTAGGGAACAAGCAACGACGAGGTTTTTGCCTTGGATCGCGTCGTGTTGTACATTGGGGTGTCATGGTTCCTTTTAGGATGTTGAAGAAAATCATCATGGAAATTGCACCAAAGGGAAATTGGATTGAGGCTTATTGTTGGTCTCTACCACTTCTACGTCCTCAACTGTTCCCTCTTTGTTAATCACAAATAATGGATTTCATTCCTCATGCACTATCCATCAAAATTGTGAAACCATAAAAAAAATAAAAATATAGAACCACATGAATGAGTGTGTAAGTTCATAAGTTGTAATTCAGAACTTCCCATGTTTTATCGATCTGCTTGGAGAAATAACCCTTTATACATTTTCTTTTGTAATCCATCATGTATAATTTACAAGAAAATCAAATTTCTCTATATATGTGTTTCCCAAGTTATATATCCTTCCATGTAGAATTAACACTTCAGATGCACCTCGGACTTACGTAGTAATATCACTGGTTTTCATATCTTGTTAAAAACATTTACATTGATCTTAGAAGGCTTTACCTTTTTTTACCTTTTCCGATGGATAGAAAAAATGATAATTGCCATTGGAAACTCACATATACAAGTGGAGGATCTTGGTCACTACGTCGGACCTAACAATTTGAGTATTTTTTGCCAATTGAGTTAGCCCTGGTCGGATACATTTTTAAACACAAACTAATATCATTACTAAAAATAGTTTTATTTCGTCGGGAATAACTATTAACTCTGATTACTGAGTTTTTGATTTACATAGTATATTCACAGTGCTGCTCCTCTTTCTTGTACACCTCTCACACTAACAAGTCTTGTTCTTTAGTTTAGACCCACCTAGAGTTTATGTTTATATTTATTTCATTCTGATGAATTATTTCAAACTTGAATTTAATTTGAAAAAATTGAATTACCATATTTTGATGATTACATGAATTTCACACCAATAAATTGAGACGACAATTTGAAACAAGAAAAAACATACAATACCACTAAAAAAAACATTAACATATTAAGCTTTTCTTGTACATAAACCATCGACTACAAAGAGAGAGCTTCCTAGCTACAAGACTAAACAGTGTAATTGCAGGATATGATGTTCAACAAAAACCTGATCTATATGGAACATGCAAGAGCTAGAACAAAATGGTTCTACATAATTTACACAAAATACTGAAATACAGAACTTTGTAAATTAGCAATCTTTAAGTTCACGCTGACCAAAAACTAACTAGTTAGTGGTTAGTTACCTTTTTCCAAAGTAGGAAAATAAGGTTGGTTGTTTATCATCAGCAGTCTTGGCCTTTTCCTTTTTCTTTGCCGGGTTTGCACTCATCTGATCGTTATTTGCTGAAGATGGCTTTGAATCAGATGAAATAGCATCGTATTCGCGCTTGATTGCGAAATTGGTAACGTTTTTAGAAGGGGAAATGCCACTGGATTTGAAGTTGGTTTCGCCCTCCTCTGTCTTAGCTTCTTCACTGAGGTCTTCCGTTTGTTCAGTCTTGACAGGTTTGTGACTTAGTATTTTATGCTCTGGCTTTGTGTCTTCAACTTCAGCTCCCTTTTTTGAAAAGAACTTAGAGATTGAGATGTTCCTTTCTGCCTTTATTTGAATCTGCCAAACATGAGATGATGCCAAGTAAAGGTTTTCAATATTAAGGGCAAAGTTCGGCGTAATTCATTCATAAACATGAATACATATTGAGCAACTGCAAACATAGATTTGATCTTCTCAGTACCAACATTTAATTTAATGGCTATATTGGTGAATTTAGTGTATAAAGTGAGTTATTGAACAGAGTAGATCTGTGAAGAGTTATTCATCGAGTAACTTGATCCCTCCAGACCATAAAATGTGACACTATCCTGTCCGTATTTGTGTGGCATGGGGTCAAATCCAACCCTAAATAGCTTGGACTTGGTTGGACCGGGTCTTAGACTTCCCTAGTCAAAAGCAAGATTCTATTTAAGATTGGAAAGGGGCGTGGGTGAAAGAACATAGCACATACTATCATAAAAAGAATTGTAAGATCCTACCAAAAGAGTAAAATTATGTTTAAACATAAACGCGCATGCAAGTGCACACATGCACATACAACCAGGAACTAGGTTGTCAGTCAAAATAATATCATGTATAAGATCAGGGGAGGTGAAAAATCATAACACGTAGAAACGTAACACGGATCAGAAGATCATACAAAAACGCAAAATTATCTTTAAACAGAGACACACCGTACACAGATACACGCACACAAAAATAACCTATAAATCACACCAAACTATTGATTAAACCTTAATCAAAAAACCCCCCTGGTCTTCAGACCAAGGGGCGGTTGTTTTCGTGAGGATGCAGTCCCCTATGTTCCTGTTTTCCTTTAAGCTCAATAAATTGTTTGCATAAATTTTTCCTCTTTGAAAGTTTATGCATCAATGAACAAACTATAACAAAGATCTAAGCAGACGGCATTGCAGAGGTTCAGATGAAAAAATGTGATATGTTCAACGGAGACAGAGTAAAAGGCCGGACTCCAAAAAACTAAGAAAGGCTAAAGGATGAGCAGAAACATGAAGAGAAAATCAATTATCATACCTCCTTTATACACTCAGGTCCGTCAAATGACGGCTTGCCCATATCAGGTGTTACAGGGTACCACGCCTGAGATTAAAATATTGGGGAAAACCATGAACACAGAATCATACTAGTAAAGCTTTAATATCAAAACATTTAAAACAAGGAAGTTCCACGCTAATCAAGAAAATAGAAATCCAGTCTTAAATTTTTTATTACTACAAAGCTCATACCAAATCAGATTCTTCGTATGGCTTCATCACACTCTTAAAACTGGAAGCACTGCTTAGCCAGGTATCAGTTGAATCCTTGTCTCCCAAAATAACAGGCATCCTGTCTAAAGACACGCATTTGAAGTACAGATTTAGATACTTTTACTTTGTAACACATTGTCATTCTTAATTAGCAAAAGCCAAAGAGGGAAACACAATTCCCCTAGGCAGGTACGTTTATAATCCAATAGATCATGAGAATCTCATGCATGTAAACACCAAACTCATTAACCAAAGAGAAAAAACTTGATTCCACTTTCCACAGAGGTCATTATTTAGGTATATATCAATGTACATATTCAGGACAGTTCATGTTAAAATATTGGCCAAATACCTCCCCGGGTCCTTTAAGTTTTATGTTTGTTTCAGATAGATCCTTTAAGTTTCTAAGGTTTCAGATAGGTCCTTTAAGTTTCGAGTTTGTTTCGGATAGGTCCTTTAAGTTTTTAAGGTTTCAGATAGGTCATTTAAGTTTCGAGTTTGTTTCAGATAGGTCCTTTCTATCAACCTCCTTTAAGCCAAAGTTGATATGTTCGTTAGAAACTTAAAGGACCTATCCGAAACAAACTCGAAACTTAAAGGTCCTATCTGAAACAAACGTGGAGCTTAAAGGACCCAGGGAGGTATTTGGCCTAAAATATTCAAATAAGTAAACTTCAATATTGTTCAGAGTTAATAATATCAACCTGAATGTTAGTTGGCATGTCAACATTTAGGAATGCATGACTCACCGTGAAGCCACTGAAATGCTGAAGAGGACGAGGTTGTAACAATAGTAAATGTGTGAAGTATTTCACCTGCAGTTAAGAATATTTTACATTACAATTAACAATCGTATGAATAAAGATTAGCATGATCTTTCGTTCTGAATAAAATCCATTCTCAAAATCTTTCTGTAGAAATTCTTACCTTCAGAATTTTGCCACGAGTCATAAAGAGCAGCAAAGACAAGAGGTCTTCCATCTTTGAAGTGAATATAGTAAGGCTGTTTCTTTGAACCATCTTTTTTCCACTCATAAAATCTTAAACACATACTTAAAATAATTAATTCAAAAAACTGAATTTAAAGCCACTAATAAGAACACAACGGACGTAAATAGGCAAAACATTAGGAAGCTTAGACACCCTTGAAAAGGAAAAAATCTTGCTAAAAGGAATATGTTAAACCATAATTGACAGAAATATTGTCGTAATATTGATAAGAATAGCAAACTGAATATGAAAAGGTGTACTCCCAGAATAATGGTTGTCATGTTAGCATGGAATTTTCCTATTCTCAATGAAGAATCCACCCTAATTCAGACAAACGACTATGTACAAAACAGAAAAATGACACGCAAATTGCAATGTTCACAAAGCGATCAGAACTAATTTTGAAGATGAATGAAAAAGCAGCTCTAACATAGACCCAGCTAAACCTTCAACCGAGCATGCAAGCATTTTCATGTATATAAATTCAGCATCAAATATCCAAACCAAACACAAGTGGAATGCACTCCTAGTAAAATTTAATTAGTTATTTGGAAATAGAAATGCATTGCAATACCATAATAATTGAGAAAACATTAGTGGATTTGAGAAAAACTCAATCAACAGGAAGAAATCTTTAATGCTAAAGCAAAACCATGATAGAAGAGTGAAAATATGAAAATTAATGCAATCCATACCCTTCTACTGCAACAAGACACCGGTTTTTAGGAAGCAGGCGCCGAAATGAAGCTTTTTCATCTATGGATTCAGATCGAGCATTGAACTGTAAAACAAACAGACATCATATCTGAGTAAATATTTCATTAGAAAGGGCTATAGTTTAAATAAAGTAGAAACATTGTAGTGCACATACTGCAATATAGAATATGAAATCAGTTAATACATATGATGTAATCTGGTTTAAATACGTTTTTAGTCCACAATTTTCTACTTGGTCCTCCATTTTCAATTGTCTCCACATAACTGTACCTCCATTCGTGCTCCACTAAATTTCATGGTTAAGTGGACATGTGACATACAATCCGAGATACAATTTGCCAACAAAAACATAATCAAGGGACCTTAGGGTGTTGGTCAATGTGAAAATGCATCTTGTTAACTTCTTATTTCAGCTTCTTACTAAGATAAACAAAATTAACCATAAAGTAATTACGTATTACCAAGATTACCTATTCAAACACGATCATAGTTACTCTATTCATGTATCTAATCAGAAGTTTTAGTTAAGTTATGCCACTGGTTTTCATTCTTCGAGCTCACCATCACCAAAGGAAAATGACGGTAACAACAAAATCTATCACTAAGACCTGTTTTCACTAGGTGAGTCAGGTTATAGGGATTAACGGATGCAATAGTATTATAAGAAAATTGAACATGCATGGTCAGTAAAAACTAGTTTTACACAGACGTTCAATGAGAAACCAGTATTTTGCAGTTACTTGTAAATTGTGGTTACAAAGTGCACTTATGCATGTAATATATTTAGTTCTCATTGAATGTCAATGTAAAACTAATAATTTACACCGACAATAGATCCCTATTAAACTCTTGAGAAAATGGGATATGTATTGTCGATGTAAACTAGTTTTACCTTGATGTCTAATGATAATACAATGAGTTTAATTAGTATGTTTTGTGAGTGTACATTATTTTGCACATGCATCAAATGATGTGTTGTGAGGTCAATTAATGAATATGACAAGTCATGTGTTTTCATAAAAAATGGAAATTGTTGCAATTTCAGCGTAAACCAGTTTTACACAAACGTCCAATGAGAATCCAATATTTCGCAAATACTTTTAAATTGTGGTTACATATTGAACTTATGAGGATAACATGATGAGTTATCATTGAATGTCGGTGTAAAACTAATTTACACCAACAATACATCTCCATTAAACTCTCGAGAAAATGGGATGTGTTTTTGGTGTAAACTAGTTTTACATTAACGTCTAATGACAATCCAATATTATACGGTTATTTTTAAAAGGTAGTTATAAAGTGAACTTACGTGGTCATATGAGTTCTCATTGAATGTTAGTATAAAACTAAACTACATCCTTAGTGCATCTAATTAAACTCTAATATTTTTTTGAAGAATCCAAACTAGCCCACATAAATTGATACCGTGGGAATCGAACGTGAGACCTTGAGAGGAATACACTCTAAGGTCCCAAACCAACACCATCAGGTCAAACCAAATGAAGCAGGTCAAATCAAATGAAGCACGGACATTCCTTGGATTAGACGTGTCCCGGTGTCGGACACGTGTCGTGTTCGAGACCGACACTTATAATTACACTGAATTATGTGATTTTCTCAAATTATTAGCGGTGTCAGTGTCCGTGTTGTGTTTGGTGGTGTTTGTATCCGTGCTTCATATTAAACTTTAATATTATATCATGAATCATGTATATTGAGTATTGACACCAAAGAATAGAGAAAAGAAAAAAAGAATGAATCATCAAACATGGAATCAATAAAGTTTACCATCTTGTAGTGATCAGGTTTGTCAGTTTTTTTAGTGAAACTAGGGATTAAACCCCATTTCATACAATGAACAACATGGCCATCACTCTCAGCATCAACTTCTCTACGAACAACAGGTATATTGAATCCCGGCGACACATTATTCGACGGTCTATACCTATACACAAAATCAAATTCACACATTCAACAATGAAGATAAAATTAAAGAATGAATATAGTAATTTACCGGTCGATATGGAGAAGACGAGAAGGGGCAGTGGTGCGGTGGCAGGCCCTTGGAACGTCGTCGGCTCTAAGACTGCAACGAGTTCTCCCACACATTTCTTCTTCCTCTCTCTCCGATTTTGATGGGTTTTTTAGTTTCCCAAGGCGGGAAGGGAAAATTTCACACAAAAGAAAAGAAAGGAAACTAGTACATAAAATAAAAGTGAATAAATCACCACTCAAAATAAAAGTGAATAAAAAAGGACTCAATACCCAAAATACAAGTAGTCACTTCAAAGAAAAAGAAAAAAACTTCTTTGAGAATTTTAATTAACATTTCTCTAAGAAAAGTCAAAGACAATAGTGCTCATTTTAGTTTCGGTTTTTTATTAAAAAAATAATAATATTTTTCAACCCCTAACTTTACCCTATTTTACAACTTACTAGACTTTGCACCCGTGCTGCCGCCCGGGTCATGGAAATTGCATAGGTGTAAACCATAAAAGCAAAAACTTAATAGTCAGTATCAAATCTTGAACATAAAGTTTATAATTTGATTAATACAATTGGGACATAAATAAATACATTTCATGATAAATTGCGGAAGACTTCTTTGTAAACACCATTTGAAGTGTTGTTGATGCAAGCCCCATCGTCGTCTGTCAGGAGTATTTTCAGCCCACTCCTAGAAGTCACATGTGAAATGGCAACATAAAGTTGGCCATGAGAGAACACAGGTTGTGGGAGATATACACCAACTTGTTTGAGAGACTGGCCTTGACTTTTGTTAATAGTCATTGCAAAGCATACAGAAATGGGAAATTGTCTTCTATTGAATTTAAACGGAATTCTAGTGTCAGATGGTGAAAGAGATAGTCTGGGGATATAGACCTTTTCTCCAACATTGCTTCCTGTTATCACCTGTCCTTCAAGAACATATCTACCCATCTTTGTAATTATCAATCTTGTTCTGTTGCAAAGGCCTGCAGTAATGTCCAAGTTTCGCAGTAACATCACAGGAAACTCCTACTTTCAACTTTATCTTGTGATTTGGGATACCAGATGCGTTAATTGTGTTCAAGAATTCTGGTGTGTGAATATCATCAGGCCTGTTAGCTATAGATGGCTTAGTCAATGGTGAATCACAACTCAGATATGTCTTTTCTTCACCCGGAACCAGAGACAACATATAATCATTAATTTCCTCAACAGTGACATTTTTGGGTGTCAATATGGCTCTTTCTTGGAAAAAAGAATGGTTGTGCATATTCATTTCCAGAGATGGATAAATAGCATTAACAATAGCAGCAATATGGTTACCTGTGCTATGAATAAGTATATCATCTGGGATTTGCACCTTAATATCATCATCAATAACTTCGCCAATGCTGCCATCACCGATTCCTAAAACCCGATCGTTGAATTGTTTTCTTTCTTCAATCTCCTCGCCTGAACAACCACGCAATAGCCTCATGTTAGCTGTCAATGTTAGCACTTCACAATAGCACCAGATGGATGACGAATTAACGCTAGCATTAACTACTTCTTGCCTATTTCCTTTAGGTATTACGAGTAAAATTTGTCTGAAATCACCACCAAGTACAACCACTTTTCCACCGAAAGGAATGTCCATTCTATCGTTGTTATGATGTCGCATCAAATCTCTTAGACTTCTATCAAGTGCTTCGAACAAATGTTTATGCATCATAGGTGCTTCATCCTAAATGATAAGCTTTGCGTTAATGATAAGCTCGGCTAAGTTGGTTTTCTGAAAAATCCCGCAAGTGGAGCACTCGTCAACCACAAATGGTAAACTGAACCTTGAATGAGCAATCCTTCCCCCAGGTATGAGTAGTGCTGCAATTCCACTTGATGTCGTGGTTAATACAATATCTCCCCTGGAACGCAGTGCAGATGATAGAGCTCTCCATATAAAAGTTATTCCAGTTCCGCCATAACCATACACAAAGAATACACCAGGAAGCTTTGCATCTACTCTGGAAATGATTTTGTCATATACACTCCTTTGTTCATGTATCATTGTGGACATTAATGACATGTGTTCTTTCTCCAGTTTTTTTTTTATCATATTTCAGCTCATCATACATCAACATATTGCACACTCGGTGGATCATTGAAACGTCTGGTTGTGGCATCGTTGGATAGTCATCTTTCATACTTTGTCCATGTCTCTGTAACAATTTTTCGATCTCTGCGAGAGCATAACTTTGTAACTGATTGTCATCTAACACCAAATCTGCAGTAATGTCCGCAACACATTGAAGGTCAGATATACTATTTTTGTAAGCACGAACATGTAAAACTAAAAAGTTATAGATTAACACTAAAAGTGGCTAAAATGATTGTGTAATTTAGAGAACAAATCAGTTATATTCTGAATATTTACACCATAGTGCTACGACAAAAAATGATTATAGTGTACTGTTATAGAATTACTTTTCTATTTGTGTTTACATAATCTGCTAATGTGAAAATTCACACTATAGTGTTTGTATGTTCAGATTTTTATAGGTCCATTAAATCTCATAAAATAATTGCCATGTATTTCTAGGTGTGTTTACATAATATGATAATGTGAAAATTCACACTATAGTGTTTATCTGACTGGGTAACAGGTTGAAATGAATAAATGTGGGATTTTTCAACAAAAATAACTTGTTTCTATTGTAGAAAGGATAAAGGTGTGGCTGGTATAGGAAAACCAATTCTATGTACATGCCCTTTACTTCATCAAATGCTGCATAATTTTTAATTTCTAAAAATGTTTGGTTGGATTGACTATTATTTTTTTAATGTATGCAGCTTTGGTATCCATATAATAAATAACTACTAAACATTTTACACATAAATAATATACATCAAAAAAGCTACATGATATATGATTGTTTTATAAAGCTAAATATTTATTACCTTGAACGCGATGCAACCGTCTTTGTTTTCTTAAAACATCGTCACTTAAATTCCGCCAAGTCTTCTCCCAAACAACCTTAGGTCTAGCGAACTGACTGGTCACCAGTAAAGCGACAAACAATTTACGCATGTAGCTGGCTGTTCCCCAAATAGATGCTTGGTTAATTGCATCTATAAACTCCTTATCGTCCTCCAACAATCCCAAAGCAAAGCAAGCTTATTTAAAGGTGTTGTATTTTACAACTCCCACGATTTTAATGTCATCGTATGATTCAGGGCCCTTGACATAGTTGAGTAAGGTTCTCAAATAGAATTTCTCACCAGAACCTGGCGGGACAAAGTGAATCCTACCGATCGATACACCTTGTTTTCTTGGAGACCATTTGTGATCAACTGCCTTCCAAACAAATTTTAGAGGAAATTCTGAATAAGTCAGATCTTTTGCTTGAGGATATAATCTATTTGCTTCCATCCATGCTGTAAATTTGGTATCACGAATATGCGGTTTTTGGATGACATCTTCAAGGTCTTCATGATCTTCAAACGTGATAGGCTCCTCACCCTCTAAATGGAAGCTTAAGCGTTCAACTGACGGTTCCATGTAATTAATATCAAATGAAAAGATTCTCCACACAGCTTCGCATGCGGAAAGATACCTACAATCGTAGTACATTTTGATTTCATCGTAGGTTTCATCGGCAACATTGTGAAAAGTAGCAGTAACACGATCATGTCCTTTATTGACATATTTGAAAAGATATTTAATGGACCTTGATTGATTACACCATTCGACGTTGATATGTGCATTATACTTTAATAGTAAATGTCGGTTGTACGGCACGACATGTCTATTATCAGCAAATGCCTCACCTTTCATAACAAACACACCGTTGTCTCTTCTTCTATAAACTGGGTAACCCTCTGGTGCATTTGCCGTTGAGCATGCATGGTGATCCGTCATTTTGTGATCCGCATGGACCATGGATCATAAGAGTAGACACAATATTATACAATCGAGGCTCACGGGCTTTATTTGGTATCTCTGCGCATATAATGTCATCGATCTTGTTGGGATTAGAACACCGAAATTCTGGTTGCAAAAAGACCAGGATATGAGCATGCGGAAGACCCCTCTTTTAAAACTCAATGGTATATATTACTGCAGATATTTGAATTATGAAAAACAATATAAAATCAAACATTAAAAATATTCCAATAAATTTGTAATACTATAAACGATAAAATGTTTAAAAAATTGAATAATAATTACCTGCTCTAACTTTCCCAAAAAGTTTGCCTTTTTTAATATCCTTTATCAACATGTTCAACTTTATCTTGAATATCCGACTTACCAAATCTTGTCTATCTTCAGGCTTTAACCCATGCTTTTTCAAAAAATCCACCAACTCCGACCATTTGTGATTGCACGTAAAAGTTATGAAAAGATAAGGATATCCCACCCATGCACAAATTGCCATAGCATCTTGATAGTTTTGTATCATGTAGCGTGCTCCTCCTACAAACTTTGACGGGAGAACAATTCTTTTACCTATAGTGGCTGGACTTGTCTTTCCCCTGAGTACTGCTTCATACAAACCCTTATACATATCAGCCCTCACTTCCTTTTGGTGATCTCTATACCACTTCAATCGCCAAGACTCTATCATACTGAATGCATCGACCGAAAATTGTTGGAAAAGCCGCCTACAAAAGACCAAGTGTGAAAAAGAAATATCTCTCTGTTGGATTTTATAAGCAAGCCATTCTTTCATAGAAACAAAAGGTCGTTTTATGGATGACTTGGTATGAGCATCACTGAATTTGATGTCCCTTCGGAAGCCATCTTCTCCCCTTGAAAATATCAATGGATATTGCAAAGGCAAGTATGATGTTTCAAACATAGAAACACGTTTTAGCAGACCGGATTGTTCTTCGACTATAATATCTCTGTCGAAATCGGCTGCATCATAATCACCAACGACTAACGCCGCAACTTCGGATGCAGAAGGCATGTTGTATCTTCGCCCATCATAACCTCTTTTCCCTAAAATGCGCAATTTAATTTTAGGGGCATCATTTTGCAGCAATGTGTCTCGAACCAGTCTATATGATTTGGCAAAAGAATTGCTGCTATCTAACATATTCCTTAATTCTTCCACAATGGCTGACTTCAGCGAGTTGCTATCATCCTTCATCCTAAAAAAGAAGAAGACAATTTTAAACAATAAGATTTCAAAATTATTGGTGTTGACTTGAATGTGGTTAACAATGTACAGACTTATTATATCATAATTTAATTGCTACTATATGAAAAAGATTATCCAACAGCAGCCATCCGATTTTTCAACTCATTATATGTGTCATATATATAAAGTTGTGCAAATTTGGGGCCATTACCAGGTGTTGGTAGTAAACTCCCTATTTGATGGTAATTTTCACCGTTTAAGACATATATTGGTGGAGCATTGCCATTATTGTTTGTCTTGTCTATTTTCCCACCCATAGATGTAAATGAAAACATACTGTTGAATGATCTAATGTTTTCAAGAAAGAATTTGCTTTTTTTGTCTTTCTTGTGATACAAATCATATAATACTTGAGGTGGTCGCTTGAATGGTGCAATTTCTACCCTCCCTTGCATGCAACACATTGAAAATTCAGGATTTGAAGTGTGCCGTGATTTACAAACCCTTTCGTCGTACCACATCAACGCCTTGCACTTTGGACATTTTATATTTGGCTGGCCAATGTCTAAATATTCTGCATGATGATCTTTACTAATGTTAGATATAAGGTTATTATTAAGACACGAAAAACCATAAAATTGATAACAGAGGAAATTAACAACCCTTCAACTCAAGATCTTCTTCTTCATCCACTTCCATTACCCCGGATTGGCATGCTGCACATCAAATGTACAATCATGAGTCAATGCACGATGGTTTCATGCAGCACTTATACATTAAACTTCAAAGAGGAACACCATGTATTAATTATAGCTTTAATTTTACTAACCATCACAATTATCTGGAACTTCGTCACTTTCACCATTCTCGCTACAGTGCATTGTTATGTCTTGTATCCTACAGCTTTATATTAGATTGGTTGCTGAAATTATTTGTTTAGTAGTAACAGAACTATAACCCTATGTTTAATAGACATTCTTGGCTCCAATCGTGGTTAAACTTATGTAAATCAAACATTCGAAACAATTTGTCAAATCTTTAGTTTGAATTATAGATTATTGGCATATTTCTGTGACTTTTTGGGACATGCATGTGCAATATAAGCAAATATAGTTTAGTAACCATCTTAATTGGAATTATATGGTAGTTAAAAATTATGAACATCATTGGCTATATCGTTACTCATAAAAATATATTGAAAATTAAACTCGTTGTTCGATACGATTTCTGAGTACATCCGGCCCAGCTAATTTCATAAACGTTCTGAAAAAAAAAAAACCACATTTGAACAAAATTTAAAGCAAAAAGTGAGCTACATGCTCATATATAACCAAAGTTTTGAACTTAAACATTTATTAAAACAGCAACAGAAATGAAAACAGCAAGGACTGATAATCAATCTTCTCAATATTAGTTCTTTGGCTCAATCTTGACAGATTTCAGCTTCACAGGCTTTGTAGCAGAAACATCTCCAGCATCAGCAGACGGGGTTGAATCCAACATAACAGTTTCAGCAGACCTTTTCCCAGAAACTTTGCTGCAAGGCGTAGTATCCACTTCTTTCTCCTTGTCATTGTTATTAGCCACATGATCCATAGAATCCGTAAGGTTAACCACAGTATTGGATGAACCAACACAAACGTTATCTATATTCTGTGTATCAAAAATGAAATTAACATTAGGAAATTTATATTTAAATAGACATCACATGGAATGGTAAATCAATTTTAGGAAAAAAATACATGACACACCTCATCGGCTGTCAAGGTCAATAGTGTCTCATTTGCTACATCTTCATTTTCAGGACGCTGAAGGTGAAAACTAAAACTATAAGAAATAAATCATTCAATTCACAAATAAGTTAAGGGTGATGTTGGTTCATAATATACCTTGATATTATCAAACACAACAAAGCGATTGATCACATCCTCATCATCAGTTGTTCTCTTGACAACATAATTGCGCCAATTGTGAAGTAAATTACCATCACTAACTTCTACTTTGAAAAGCATTTGCTTGCCAACAAAGCAGTCGAGATCCGATGGATAATCAGATGAATTGTTTGGCTGCATGACATCAGGTAGGTAATTACTATTACATAAAAAATTGAAAATGCACACAAAAGGAAAAAACCAATTTCATTAAGGATGTTAAAGCTTTAATCAATTGCAGTAAGACATTGAGTTGTATACCTGTGCATCAATCATGTCTTGTACAGTTCTGTTCACATAATTTGAAACGTTACGGTCAAAAAGTATAAAGCTTGTTGATCCTGTGTTATCCATCACTTGAACATGCGATTTGAACCTAATACACAACATTATGCACAATGAATACGGAGTGATTATCATACTTATAGATACCATGCATTTCTTGTGGTTTCACAAACCTTGGCACTGCGTTCCTTCCAGTGTTACACTTTCCACAATACAGAAGACCTGCAACAGTTTTCACTCTCCCTGCGCACTTTGTGCATGCTTGGTAATACCAATTGTATTCTGATTCGATCCCACAGATTGTAGCGAGAACAATCCCTTGGCATTGCTGAAATAAAAATAATAGACAAAACTAAGATGGTGTATTTATAATATATAAATCCAAATCATACAGTGTCATATATCATACCTCAGTTGCCTCTATTAAGTCTTCAATTGTCATTCTCTTAGTCTGAAGCATATCATCAACTAAAGAGACAACTGTTGAATTTGTATTTTGACTCACACATTGTGACACTTGCACATCTGCACCATCAATTCTGGCAAGCAACCAAGGGCAGAGGATAGTTAGAAAACTAAAGTTCGGTAATAATTTAACTAAGAACAAAAACAAAATTTTACAAATTTTCATTATATTACTTAGATTTGAATTCAATAGCCTCTTGCAAGTCACCATCCAGCAGTAGTTTGGTGCCAAAAAAAGCATTTGAAACGCCCATGATTCCACAGTATTTTTTTAGCTTGCATTGTTGGATCAAAACAACGACAGGTGATGATGGATCATGAGCTGCCAGAAATGAATTCATTCTCTCAGCATAGTTAGCCCATAGTGTGCAATGAACCCTCCTACTTCTGCAACATATACATGAATTGGTTATTTCTCTATAAAATGAACTAACATCAAACTTGGAAAAATATATTTAAACAACGTACTCAGAATCCTGCAGTGTAAGATCAATAAGCTTACTCCTACGACCATTGACATCCTTCTCCTTCAATTCATCTCTCTCAACGACTTGTCCAATAACATCTGCACATAATGGCTTATGGTAAGGAGTTATATCGATAAAAAAAGATATGGAAGAACACAAGAAAAGAACATCATTAATGTCACTTGTAATAACTATATGCTTAATATCATACACCAACATTTTAAACTCACCAACAATCTTTTCCTCCCGTTCTGCTTCCAATATTTCATTAAAAGGGACAAAATCGAAATGATTCAAAGGAATAGTGCTTGCATCAATTTTAAAAAACTTTGTCTTGTCTATAAGGTTCAGCTTGAACCTATGTTGGGTAACCTGATACTTAGGATCGTTTTTAGTCACCAAAACATTCTCAATTTCGTACGTAGATCCCTCTTGTACGTTCTCCCTAATCTTTGGCACCAAATGTTTTTTAGCAGAAGCTTGTATTTTTCCAAGCTGTTTTTTAAACGGAAAAAAGGTGAGACATAAGGCACATTGATAATTATAATTTACTACAATACGATCACATAATAGAACGAAAAATACAAACCTTGTCATCAAGCAATAACATGTGAATTGAGTTATCCTCATTTGGGTTGGTGAACTCAAACACAGTCCAAACATGAACGATACGAACTCGAAGTCTGATGTTGATCTTTCCAGCAACAATGGCGGCAACAGGAGTGATGAGTGGAGCCATGGTGGTACCAAACGCCTTACAGAATAACTGAACTAAGAACTATTGATGAATAATGTTGAGTGGATCCGTGAATAGCAGAATGATGGTCAATGGTCCATATATATAACACAATTTTTGGTATGTTTTTAAAATCCTACTACTCACCCAAACAGTCATTGGTAATATAATTTACAAAAATTAGTGTTGGGCGCATGTCCATTGAATGAGAAGGCTCTTTCAATTTACAGTGAAAAGTCGCAATAATTAAAATTAATAGTAGTTATAGCAATAGATATTCCATCACAATAATTGCCAATTAGAGATGTATCTTTTCAATGGATCATGGGAAACTAATCTTTAACAATTCCAACTTCCACACACGTGCATTTAGCATATGTGTTAGAAAGGGAACAGTCACAAACACCTTAAATTGGGATAACATATTTTTTTTTTCCTAAAGATATATATAAATATTTTTTTTTTGCCATCGTTGTTAAATCAACAACTAAATATATTTTTTCCATCATGAACTGAACATATTTTTCTTTGTTTTCCTAGGTCACTAATTCTTAAATTGATAGTGGTAATGAGTCACAATTTTATGGCAAACCGATTAGTAGGATTCATGCACCTCAATTTTTGATGAAATGCCTATTAAAAAGATGAATGACTCCAAAACCAAATCTAAAAAAAGAAAAAAGATTCATAGGTAGTTGTCAAGTCTATATATAGTATTCACACATAAAGTAACTGCTATGGTTACTTCCATGAATCCATGAATCCATAAGGTTCGTAGCAAATTGTTTTAATTTATGAAGCCATGGTCTTTACACTGTACAAAATATTAAGATGCATTATAAACAACAGTGCCTATGTTACAAATTAACTCAGTAACATGTGCAGTCTTTATCATAAGAACTTGGTATAATATTATTGTAACTGAAGTTTAGAAAGAGCCATTCATGAACAGTTGAAATATATTTATTTGTCGTAAAACCAATTGTCAAAGTTGCACTATATTTCAATTTTTTTTAGGAATCGGATATGAATAGGCACACTGTGATTGGAAAAGTGTACAATTTAAAAGGAAATGTTTTAATTTGCCAATTGTCAAAGCTGCGATGTCTCTTACAATCTTTTTTTTTGTTATAGCTCCTTACCATAAGTCATTATATTTATGTTATAGTCGAAACTCTCATTAGAGGTATGTTAATGGTGGAATTCAGAACAAAAGTACCAAATATATTAATAAAGATCATCATTGGTACAAACAAAATGGAAAATAACATACGAAGAACTCTTGGTGACAGTTAATAAACTCATCCATATTAGGATTGAATTCATTATTGATAAAAACAGGATGCAGAAAAAAGATAAACAAAAACAATGGAAAGTCTCATTACATCATAGCTGATGATAGAATGTCTTAGATCGAACTGGCAACGTAAACTCAACAACGAATCACACATAAATAGAGGGTTAAATTCATCCCAACTGAAGGAGCACGAACAACCACTCTCGCACCCTCTGCGATCCTTCGAGCCTTGACCATAAGCTCCCAACCTCCTCCTATCTTGAAGTTTGGAGTAGGGTCCAAAGAAAAATTGAGAGTGCAGTTCCATATGTTGCCATTTTTGTCATGCATATCTACTATAGTTGTTTCTCTATCCAAAACCATTTGAGCAAAACCAACTTCAACTAGTTCCTGTAAAAACAGAAAAATGTTTCAGCCTTACATGTTTTAACATGAGTATGGGCAACGTGTACCAAAAATCCTTAAAAATGTTTTAACATGAGGATGGGCAACGTGTATCAAAAATCCACTTTCTACATCAACAACAACAAGCTTCTTCTCATAGGTGAGTTGAATGTTAAACTCATCATGCATGAATGGCCTTGGAACAAACCAGTCAACGGTGACCGGAACAGCATTGTGCTCAACCCTAAAACTCATTGGTGGGTTAAAGGTTGGGTAACGAATTCTCTTACCAAACCTGTTCCTGATTCTAATATCAAACCTTCCGTTTCCCATAAACACGATTGTAACCCACGAACCAAAATGCACTTTGTAGAAATCACGAAGAGTGTGCCAACCCTTTGTCAAATAAATCCCCTGGTTATTCCTTTCCACCAGCACTTCAAACTGATTGCGTTTGGGATCTACCAGAGTAGCATATTGATGGATTTGGTCTCCAAAATCATGGGAAAACATCATTGGCAGCATAATAGCACCCAGTGTAAACAATTAGCGTTGTTAGGTTTTGAAAAACAAATGGAATGACAATTTAACGTAACAAAACCACGCACATATTCAACGTCCATCTCAACCATGTATGTCCTATACTTCAGCCGTAACTCGTTGATCCTCCTATCCATTTCGGTAACCGGGTTAGATCAAGGGGTGCTGCAAGAAAATACACACCAAACATCATGTTTATAACCGCAATAATAATAAGAAAATGGTATAGGCAGAGCATAATATTAAGACGATAAGTTTGTGCATATACCAATCAACATGTTGTAAGAGAGCATCGCCTGGATGTTGTGGTGGAAAGCCATGTCTGCGCAGGAAGGGATGGAGATGGTGGAAAGCCATATCATGTTTTCCCTCATTATAAAGAAGAGCAAAACTCCTCATATGATCCAAACAAACGTTGGGAAATGGCAAGGAATTGATTGCAAATTGGAAAAACCAAAAGTCTGTGGCTATGTGTATTACAATCATAAGTATCCACTACAATCAAATTTGAAATTCAAAATTAGCATTAATGGTTTAAAATGAGGGAATTCCCGCTTAGGATTTTAGGGTTTAGACATTTTGGGCATGCATTGTGAACCTTAGTATTAGATATTAAGATATGCCTCCTTCAATTTTGACCTGATCAAAAACATTTGAATTAATATGCTTATCTTTTATCACTAACCCCAGCAACACTTAAATCTTCAAACACATTACTAAACAAAATAAACCCATTTCTGTCATTGCCTCTTTCTCCCTTCTCTCAAGGTCTCTCTTTCCTTTGGTCTATAAAACTCATGTTTTCTTCTTCTCTTCTCTTTTTTTTTTTTTTTTTTTTTTTTTTTTTTTTTATCATAGCCACATCTTCTTGCTTGAAATATTATTACAGTGCCTAAATCATCTAATGTCAACTGATACAAAATTAGCAAGCGCACTAACTTATATCAAAGTAATAATATAATTTGTATTTGTATGGACTGTTTTAATCTCTACTTGACAATAACATTAGCATTAGGATATATTTAAATGAGTGATGCCTTTGGCAAATTGGTTTGGTTGCAAATATAAGTAAATAATTGAAACTAAACTCCGTTTTTAAAATATGATGAGAGAAGGGATCAGGTCGTTTGATTCATCTGTTCATCACTCATTCGTAACTTGCTTCTAAATCCTACAAATGTTATTTAGTTTAAGACAATTAACAAAATAGCTTAGGTCAATCCCTTGACTCATAGCCCTCTTTTTCTATTATAATTCCCTAATTCTTTAGGTGAACCTGTAATCGTCAAAGGTTTTTACCAAGTTTATTCTAAAGTTACAACCTAACAACGTTCCATCCCTAGACTATTCGTTAGGCTGAACAGTATAAATAGGTCGAATTTATAAGCTGGTATCACCTGTTATACAATCTTTAAAATCAATTATATTGGGTCAGAATCATAAAAACATTAAGATCAATTTATACTGAATAAACTAGAATGACATTGATAAAGATTCAAAGTTACAAATTACGTTTTCATGAGTAAGAACATAATCATCTAATGACCTAATCACGAAGAACTTAGCTATTGATGGCTAAAACATAAATAACTAATACAAAAGAAGGATTCATTACATGAATTTAATAATCGACTATGAGTTTTGATGGTCTCCCATCTTATCTCCAGATCTCCAGCTCCAAAACTCAGTTTCTCTTTCCAAATCTCCAGATATGCTCTTTGTAGCTTCAAACTCAAGCAAAATCATCTGAACTCAACTAAAAACTAACAAAAACTACTAACAAAATGACGTATGACCTAGTGTCATCACAACCCTCAAACTTGCATAGTTACTTGTCCTCAAGGAACAAACTTTTGCAACAAATACTTAGTGTTCTTGCAAAATATAATGTTAAGCATGAAGTGGCTACTCCCTATCATTCTCATACCAGTGGGTAGGTAGAAGTGTCTAATAGATAACTGAAACAAATCTAGAGAAAACTGTCGCATCATATAGGAAAGATTGGTCTAGGAAACTTGATGACGCACTCTAGGCGTATAGAACTGCATTTAAAACACCTGCTGTTTTTTCTCCCTACCAATTAGTTTATGAGAAATTCTGTCATCTACCAACTGAGTTAGAACATAAAGCCATTTGGGCTATAAAATTTCTAAACTTTGGCCAAACTCTTGTTTGTAGGAGAAGGCTCCTGAAACTAAATGAGTTAGATGAAATGAGGTTGCAAGCGTATGAAAATGCGCTGATTTACAAGGCAAGAACCAAATTGTATCATGATAGGTTTAACGCTGGAAAGAACCAAATTGTTCTGAGGGAGTTTTATGCTGGGCAACCAGTTTTATTGTTCAATTCCAAGTTAAAGTTGTTTCCAGGGAAGCTAAAGTCCAAGTGGTCATGACCATTCATAGTGAAGAATGTGTCCCATTTTGGAGCTATTGAGGTGCTGACACCAGATGGTGAGAGAACTTTTAAAGTGAATGGACAAAGATTGAAGCCCTATCATGGAAGTGACCTACCCAAAAAAAGGGTATGTTTGGTTTTAACAGACCTTTAGAAGGTTGCTGAAGTCAAGCTAGTGACGGTAAAGAAGCGTTGAGTGGGAGGCAACCCGCTGAATTTAAGGTTTAGGTAAATTTTATTTTCAATAAAGAAAAAAAAAAGAAAAACAAGTGTGGCTAAAAAAAATTTCTAAGTCTACAAGAGAGTAGAAAATCTTGAAAAATGGTGCTACGATTTTTTTTTTTCACCATTGAAAAAAAGTATCGAGCTACGATCCCTTTTTATCGTGATATGATTTTTTAGGCTGAAAAATCAATTTGTTTCAAAAAAATTCTTAGCACGATATGCTTAAATCGAGCTACAATTTTCAAAAACTTTCAAATATCCTGAAATTGTGCTATGATTTTGAGCCATCAGGGTACGATTTTACTGGATCTATAAATACCTAATACAAAACCAAACCTCTCTATCACAAATTGAAGCGAAGCTCTGCCAATTTTTTTTTCATCAAACCGAAAAATCTTCACCAAACAAATCCATTCTACCCATAATTCATCCAATCATCACCCAAAACATCAAATCATTCCAACTTCATCAACTCATTCCACCATCCTACCCATTTCACACATCCAAACCACCAAAAATGGCCCAAAAAACATCAAAAAACACAAACCAAATCACCAACAAAAGAAGAAGGGGACAAGATTGAGAAGGAATTTCATACATTCCTCTCTCAAACTCACCGATTCATTCACCATACTACCAAAGGTTTAAAACCCGAGAGGCAGAGGAGAAGTATCAAGTTTTCAAGGAGAATGAGTTCACTGGAGAAAGAGGGTTTGAAATTGTCAATCTAACTCGGCACATGACTTTTGAGGCAACACTTAGGGGAAAAGGTTGGGAGAGTCTCAATGCTATGGTGACTAAGTCAAGAAACAAGTCAATTGCTTTAGAATTTTTTGCAAATGCTTTTTACCAGAAATATCGTGAGTATAGGTCTGATGTGAAAGGGACGGTGATTTACTACAGTCCTCATAACATTAACTGTGTGTTGGGGTTGACAACTCCTAAGATTTGTGATGTGGAAAGGAAAAGGTTATCAAAGAATTGGCATCAAAGTCAAGAGGCATGTAATGAGCTGCTAGTAGGATTGATGAAAGAAGGAAAATGATGGAAGAGGAGAATACCAACCGACAATACCCAAAGAATCAACACATATGACTTGTTACCAACGCCTAGAGCATGTGCGTCCTTTAATTTGTCCATCATTGTCAACACCTCATTTGTTGTATAGATGATCATTGCTTGCGTTTTTATCCTTTTGGTTTTACTTTCGAAGCATGGACATATGGATGTGGGGAAGCTAATAGCATACAATATCTAGGAAATGGTAACCACCAAAAACACCACCCTAGGTCATAGCTGCAAAATTAACCTTCTCTGTGAGAAGGCGGGAGTGTTACCTAAGCCCTCAGATGCGTACTTCAGATCTCAACTACCCATTACCGACACAACTTTGACATGTTATGAGAAAAATCAAAGAGAGGCAAAGGGAGTCTAACAAGGGTCAGAGGGGAAACAACAACATCAGGAGCAACCAGTAGCTGAATATCCACCACTCCACCCAATGATGGCTGACTATATGTTTGGAGCGGCGAATTGGATTAAACAAGCATCATCCCAGTTGTACATTGAACCACCCCGTTTTTCTCAACAATTCTCTGAAGCAACACCGCAGTATATACAGAAGCCTAGTGGTTCCTTTGAGAGGTTTGGTACAAAGGAGAAGATGAGGGGGTACTTCAGAGAGAATAAGGAGAGAGATGATCATAGGGAACATGATATTGAAGAAGATTTCAATTAGGGAATGAATTTGGAGCTTGACAACATTATGGCAAATCACCCAGAGATGACTGGGTTTGACCCAAATAATATGTGATTCTGCACTTTTTTTCGTTATCTAAAAAAAAAAATATCATAAGTGTGACTGCTGCTAGTGTTTGTAATTCTGAAATTCCCCCCTATGTTTTGTATTGCACCTGCACGTGTTTAATATTAAAGAATTTGCTTTAAAATGAAATTAAAAAGTGAAATAACATTTACCTCACCCATGGTATAATCAAAAGTTCATCTTCTTGTTAGCAATTAATGGGCTAACTTTCTTGCCAAACAACTAATCCACACCTTCTCTGTACTTGTAAAAAGTACAATAATCGTATTAGGGTTTGTATTGTATAGGTCATGCCTTGAGAAGGCGCTCAAGGTTGATATTTATAGCCCTCTATGGGCCTGATTTTGGGTTACGTAGTCAACAAGTAATAGGGATATTTTGGGTATTTAGGCGGCTTCTAGAGCTTTCTAGAAGCTCTTTCAATCGACGACATGTTTTAGTCGGCGACTTGTTTGAGTCGTCTCTTGAGACGTCCAACAACTTAAGAACCTCTTTCTTTACAACTTCTTTCATTTTGGGGTTAAGTCGTCTCTAGGGTTGGACCACCGCCTTGTATTCTGCTTCCAAATGAATTTTATGCATATAGTAAGCTAGACTTATTCCTTTTAAATCTAATATGTTCAACCCAAGAGCACTCTGGTTGTCTTTCAAGACCCGCATGAGTTTTTCTTCCTCAAGAGTGGATAAAAAGCTACTAATGATGGATGGTTTGACGACATCTTCACTCAAAAAACATATTTCAAATGGACTGAGAGTTCTTTCAATTCAGGTGGAGTTGGTTTTTCAGTTTTTACTACTTCATCACCTTTGAACTTCCGGCCCCTTTTGCTACAACTACCTCTAAAGCTTCAACTTTTCTGGCTACCGACTCAACTTTTGACGCATTGAGTTGTTGTACACATTCATCAACCTCATCATTTTTTTCTTTGTCACAATACTCAATTGAATTAGCCATCAGCCTTTCCAATGGTTGTGCTGGAATTTCTTCTTGAGTAGTTTCCTTAACCAAGCCATCAATTACATCAACCTAGTAACATTGAGGGTTATCATTCCTATGTTTCATAACTTTAAAGATATTAAATACCACTTTCTCATTCTGAAACGTCATCATCAATCTCCCATCTCAACATCTATCAATGCTCTCCTAGTTCATAGGAAAGGTCTCCCTAACAACAATGGAGTCTCGTCATCTTCTTCCATGTCTAAAATCACAAAGTCAGTAAGGAACAACAAATCATTAACCTTCACTAGTACATCTTTTAATACACTATAAGGATAAAAAAAACAAATCGATTTACTAATGTGATAGTCATTTTTGTTGGCTTAGGTTCCCCACATCCTAACTTTTTCATCATGGAGAAGGGCATCAAATTTATGCTAGCCTTTAAGTCACACAATGCTCTTCCAACACTCACCTTCCCAATAGTACAAGGGATAGTAAATGCACCAAGATCCTTTAACTTAGGAGGAAGTTTCTCTTGAAGAATGTCACTACAATTTTCTGATAATACAATGTTTTCATCATCTCTAGATTCCTTCTTCCAGTTAACAGATCCTTCATAAACTTTATTGGAACAAAATGTATTTAACATAAACCCTTAAGTTTTGATGATATCAAGGTATTAAAAATTTTCAATTGAATATGCTAATATTTGTTCAAGTGTGCAGGACCTTAGACAATATTTTAGTGTCTCATTTTAAAGTATAGGTTCTAGGAGAACAAATGAGAGCAATGGAATTAACAAGAAAGAAACTTGAAGCATCTGAAGAAAAGAGGTTCTGAAGACAAAGGCTCTTGAGGTGATGACGTCATCAAAAACGCACCTCATCAGAAGCACATTTCACCAGAAGCACACCTCATCATAAGTTGATAGAAGTGGAGCTTCAAGCGTTTGTTCATAGGATTTAATCACGCCATATTATTGCAGAAGAACAAAAGGATGAAGCAACGACTAATTCTAAAAGATTTGAAGTCATTGGAAGCTTAGTCGTTGAAGAGAGTTGAAAAAGGACAATTGTACGAATTGTACAACCTCTGTCTCCACTAACTCTGTTTTGTCTCTGCAACAAGACAAGAATAACAACTATGCATGCACCAGTGTTCCTTCAGACTTGTAATGGATTTGAAATTGATCCTTCATAGGACAATAACCAATTCAGGCAAAAGATCATTGGTGATTTAATCAAGTTTCAAACGACTCTTTTTGATATGTTAGCGATAAACAACATCTCTTTCACACCTCTATATAAAGGAGTAAAGACTTGAGAATTGCAAGACTCTGATAACAATTTACAAGCGCCAAACCTCTACTGAAATTGTTTCATATCAAAGTTCACTTAGAATTTCTTATCAACTTTCAAATCTTAGAAATTCTAGAGTCTTAAAGAGTTTGTATCTGATTTGTATTGTGAACACCACTGATTATATATCAAATGTTCAAACTCAAACAAATTTCTTTGTATTTCTGTTTGATTAGAAGTCTCTTGCAGTTGTGCTTGAGCATAGGAAGTCTCTTGATTTAGTTCTAGAGCATAGGAAATCTCTTGCAGTTGTGCTTGAGTAGTTTGAGGTCTCTTGCTAGTTTTAGCAGTGAGCATTTGTAATCAGATATTACATTTTTTAGTGAACTCTCCTTGGAAGTGCAAGGGGGACAGGACTACTTCCGGTTTGTGGAAGGAACTTGTATAATTGCTTTGTGTCTTTATTCTCTCTCTCTCTCTCTCTCTCTCTCTCTCTCTCTCTCTCTCTCTCTGTTTTATCCGCTGTATTTAGAGTCTGATTATCACTTCAGAAGTTGAACTCTATCTGCTTCTGAACTGTAACTTCAATAGGAGAAATTGAAGAAAAAGCTAACACAATTCAACCCCCCTTCTTGTGTTTTTTCTCACCTTCAATTGGTATCGAAGCCTGGTTCTGTTGAGAACACTTAACAGTGTAACAGTCCAAGATCTGAGAAAAACATGTATGCTGGTGAATCTTCTGTTTCTGGCTCTAGTGGTAATCATAATGTTGTTCCTTATGATTATAGTGATAAGAAAGCTGATTTAGGAAAAGTTCCAAAGTTTAATGGAGATCCTAAAGAGTTCTCCTGGTGGAAAACCAACTTCTACTGTTATATCATGGGCTTAGATGAAGAGTTATGGGATATTCTAGAAGATATAGTTGGTAACTTTGACCTTGATGAAGAAGGAGCTGCTATTGATAGAAAGAAACATACTCCTGCTCAGAAGAGAATGTACAAGAAACATCACAAGATCAGAGGTTGACTTGTTCTTGCTATACCTCGTGTAGAGTATATGAAGATGAGTGACAAATCTACTACAAAGGCAATGTTTGCTTCTCTCTCTGTTCAAACTATAAAGGTAGTAAGAAGGTTAGAGAGGCAAAAGCACTTATGCTTGTTCATCGGTATGAATTTTTTAAGAAGAAGGATGATGAAAGCATTGAGGAAATGTACTCAAGATTTCAGACCCTAGTCTCTGAACTACAAATACTGAAGAAAAGCTATGTTGCTTCTGATCATGTCAGCAAGATACTAAGAAGTCTGCCTGCTAAATGAAGACCTAAGGTTACTGCTATTAAGGAAGCTAAAGATTAAAAACTTTGAGTGTTGAAGATCTTGTCACCTCTCTCAAGCTTCATGACATAAGCTTAAGTGAACATGAGCCTACTAAGAAAAGCAAATCTATTTCTCTGCCATCCAAAGGGAAGTCATCAAAAGTTCTTAAAGTTATAGAATCTAAAGAAGAATCACCTGATGAAGATTCTGATGAAGATCCTACTAAGAATATGGCTATGCTTTCTAATAGGCTGCAGTATCTGGCTAAGAATAACAAGAACTTCTTGAGCAGAAGAAGTAGTTACAAAGGCTCCAAGAAAGAAGATCAGAACAGTTGCTTCAACTACAAGAAGCCTGGACATTTCATTATTGATTGCTTTGATCTTCAGAAGGAGAAATCAAAGGAGAAGTCCAAGAAATCAACTTTCAAATCAAACAAGTTCAAGAAGCAGATCAAACAGACTTTAATGGAAACCTGAGAAGATTTAGACAATAAATATGGATCTGATAAGGATGATGCTGATGAAGATGCAAAACTAGCTGTGAGGTTAGTGGCTACAGTGACTTCAGAAGATGAACCTGAATCAGACTCAGAAGAAGAAAATGAGAAATGCCTAGGAGCAAAGGAAAAGCAAAAATCATGGTACCTAGACAACGGTTGCTCAAGACATATGACAAGAGAGAAGTCTATGTTCCTCACCCTCACAATGAGAGAAGGAGGAAATGTGAAGATTGGAGGCAACCAGTCTGGCAAGATCATTGGTACAAGAACTATTGGTAACTCCTCTATCTCTATCAATAATGTGTGGTTGGTGGATGGTCTTGTTCATAACCTTTTGAGTATCAGTCAGTTTTGTGACAATGGTTATGATGTAATGTTTGGAAAGACCAACTGCACAGTAATCAACAAGGATGACAATTCCATAGTGTTTAAAGGAAAGAGAGTTGAAAATATCTATAAAATCAACTTCTTCTGAACTGGTTGATCAGAAGGTAGTTTGTCTTCTATCAATGAATAATAAGAAGTGGGTATAGCACAGAAGGTTGAGGCATGCTAACTGGAGATTAATGTCTAAGCTTAGTAAGTTACAACTTGTCAAAGGTCTACCTAACATTGACTATCATTCAAATGCACTCTGTGGTGCATGCCAGAAAGGGAAGATTGTGAAAATTTCTTTTAAATCTAAAGACATTGTCTCAACCTCCAGACCTTTAGAACTACTTCATATTGACTTATTTGGACTAGTTAACATTGCATCCTTATATGGAAGTAAATATGGACTAGTCATTGTCGATGACTACAACAGATGGACTTGGGTAAAATTCCATAGCAAATCGATGTTCTAGAAAGAAAGAATAGAACTTTACAAGAAATGGAAAGAACCATGATTCATGAAAATAATTTGGAACATTTTTGGGCAGAAGTGTAACAGCCCGATTTTTCGCTTGATCTTATTTTTATTTGTTTAATATGTGTTTATATGTGTTTGTGTGTGATTATTTATCCTTGGGTGTAATTTCTTGGGTTTCGTGTTAGAAGGGTATTTTGGTCTTTTGGCAAACAAGGGTAACTTAGTAATTCCACAGTGAAGATTATTTTTAGTGTTTTAAGAGAGAACCATTTATTTTATTAAGTTGTTAGTGGATTGTGGTAATTAATTAAGAGCCGGTGTTTACTCAGTATTTTTACCGTAAGAGAGAGTAGAAACTTGTGGAGTGGATTTATTAGAGCTTTGAACCCATAAAACATTTTGAGAGTTAGGCCCATTAGTGGTGTGTCTATATAACCCATGTCTTAAGAGAAAACTAGGGTTAGAACATTCATTTTCACAACACTAGAAAGAGGTAGAGAGAGAAAAGCTAGAGAAAGAGGAGAAAAGGGTTAGAAGAGAAAGAGGCTTGAAGAGCAAGAGGGGTTGAGGATTCTAGGAGCTAAAGTGAGGACAAGACTAGGATTCTTAGAGATTGAGGTAAGGGGGATAGTATTCAATCATAATCTTTTCATTTTAATCTCTTTTCTACCCATCTTCAAAAGTGCTTATTTGAATAAGTGATTATTTGAGCTTAATTGTAGAAATTCGTGCTTTGGTTTTGATGATATGTTTATGTATGTGAATTGAATGATAATTGTGTTGTTGATGTTGAATTTGCATGCCTAAATGTATATATATGAGTGTGTTTTGTGTTTGTGTAAAATTGATGAAGAATGAAGTTGTGGTTGTTAAATTGTTAATGATTTCATGATTAAATGATGTTGTTGTTGTTGTTATGAGATGTTGTTGTTGTTGATTTATGCCATGGGTGTTCCATTTTATGAAGTTGTTGTCTTAAGAGTTTTGATGAAAATGGGTCAATCATGGTGGATTGTGATTCTTGATGAATTAAGGTGAAATGTTGGTGTTGTTGTGTCGATATACGTTTAATGAACTTCTGTTTTTCGTTATAAGATTTGGTTGTGAAAAGTTTTGGGAAGAAACTAGGGTTTTTGTATGAAGAGCTAGTTAAGTGATTATGGAAAATAAGTGATTTTGGGATGGGAAATGATGTTTCAAGTGCTTTAAGTGGTGGTTATAAGGGGTTTAATAATGGGTTAAGTTTTGGAAATGATTGGGAAATATTGGGGTTGGATTAAGTGACTTAAAAGCAATTATTTGAGAAAACTCTTAATTGAAAGTTGCTTTCTGCATAGTCTGCTACTGTCGAAATCATGAAGCGATCTCACGAATCATGAAGCGATTTTGACAGCAACATCAAATTTTTCTGCATAGTCTGATTCTGTCGAAATTATGAAGCGATTTCATGAATCATGAGGCGATTTTGACAGCAACATCAAATTTCCTTGCACGGTCTGCTGCTGTCAAAATCATGAAGCGATCTTACGAATCATGAAGCTATTTTGACAGCCCAGAAATCTTAAAAATGCATTTTTCCTCAATCCAATTGTTTCTAAACTTATTCCTAAGTGTAGGGACTTCATCCTAATCATCTAGGAGTGCTTTTATGAAAGAAATAACCTTGTATAAAGGGTCTAATGAGTTCTTGTGTTGCTTAACATTAAATGAAGTAATTATGAGACGAATTTGGTGAATTTTATGATCCTATTGTATTTAGCCAGTGAAACGCACATGTATACACAACTGCATTCATATGTGATTAATGTGTATACATAGTTGAGGCAATTGAGTTTGTTTTCTTAGTTTTGATTCAATTGCCATAATTGTTTTAAAGTTGTGAAACGATAGACGAACTTTGTCGAAATTTATGTTTAAGATCGGATAACTTCCAAACCTTTTTGTGAATAGTTTGATATGAGTATATGAAGATGTGTGAATGATTGATAATTGTTGAATATGATGTCTATCATAATATGTTGTATCTTTCTCCTTTACTTGAATTGTGAGAATTTTATGAAGGTGTTGAATTATTATGGTGATGTTGTTGGTGATTATATATGTGTATGTGCATATATGTTGTTGATGATTTTCTTACATGCTATTGGCGACAATTTGATGGTGTAAGCATGTACTCAAATATGTTGGTGAATTATATATGTATAAGTGCATATATGTTGTTGGTGAATTTTCTTACATGCTATTGACGACGATTTAATGGTGTAAGCATGTATTAAAATATGTTGGTGTTGATTTTGGTGTCGATTGTGTCATATGTACATGTATTCATGACTGATGGTGACGGATTATATATCCATATTGACGACCTCTGAGGTGATTTGGTACCACATGCATATAGGTGTCGTGTCTAGGTGCATTGCATAAAGTTGATATGAATCATAATATGCTTATGTGCTTGGTGATATATGTGTACTTGGTGAATAAATGTGATTGGTGAATTGTACACTTGGTGATATTTGGTAAATATGTGATTATGTGTACTCGTTGATATTTGTTGTTAATGGTGATACTTGTACATTTGATGATCTTAATTGGTAATGTTTATTTCGGTGAAAATAATGAAGTATGATTTATATGTATGTGATTTTATGATCCTTTGCTGACGATGACTTCTTGCTTATACTTTGAAATGATGAATTATATTTGTTAAGTTGATTAGACTAAATGAAGAATAAGGTGAGTAATCCTTTCATTGATTGATGTTGGTAAATGATAAGCTTATGTCGATGATTTGATTTAGAGTTGAATATGCTTGCTATGCTATGTTAGAGTTGCAATAACATGATGATTAATAACTGTTGTTTATATTGATTATGATTTGATGTGAAGCTAACCCCAGTGGTCGTTCGGTTGACCGCCTACCTGTTTGTATGAATGGGTAGACGGCGTGCATGATTAGTTTGTTTGCTTGCTTGGTGAGTTGCTTGAGGATAGCGGGAGCTTCCTCCGTTTGTTTCAGTTGTTAGAGTCTTAAATAGGCTCTGATCTAGGTTGTGTCTTTATGCTGTTGAGACTTTACCCATGTGTCGGGATTTATATGTTATTTTTATGTGGATTTATTTATGAGATGATGACATGGCTACTTGAAGTGTAAGCTATATTTCCGCTATGATGTTTTTATTGTTGAAATTTTATGCATGATGTTTGGAGATTTATGGAAGACGTGACGTCTATTTCTTGAATATTTATTATATTCGCGTATTTTATCGCTTTAATAGAGGTAGGGTGTTACAAGAAGCAGTGAATACAACATGTTATGTCCACAATAGGATCTATATCAGATCTATTTTGGAGAAAACAACTTATGAACTCTTTAAGGGAAGAAGACCCAATATCTTTTACTTTCATCAATTTAGATGTACCTGCTACATTCTAAATAACAAGCTTTACCTAAAGAAATTTGATGCCAAGGCCCAGAGAGGAATCTTTTTAGGTTACTCTGAAAGGTCAAAGGCATACAAAGTGTATAATTTGAAGGTGAGAAAAACACAAGAAGAGGGGGGGGGGGGGGGGGTTGAATTGTGTTAGCTTTTTCTTCGTTTTCTCCTACTGAAGTCACTGATCAGAAGCAATTAGATTACAACCTCTGAAGTGATGTTCATTTTCTAATTGCAATGGATAAAAACAAAGAAAGAGAGAGAAGAAAGACACAAAGCAATTATACAGGTTCCTTCCACAAACCGGAAGTAGTCTTGTCCCCCTTGCACTTCTAAGGAGAGTTCACTAAAATGTAATATCTGATTACAATTGCTCACTGCTGAAACTAGCAAGAGACTTCAAACTACTCAAGCAGAGCTGCAAGAGATTTCCTATGCTCCTGAACACAATCAAGAGACTTCCTATGCTCAAGCACAACTGCAAGAGACTTATATTCAAACAAAATTACAAAGAAAATTGTTTGATTTTGAACACTTGATATACAATCAGTGGTGTTTACAATACAAATCAGTTACAGACTCTTTAAGACTCTAGAATTTCTAAGATATGAACTTTGATAAGAAATTCTAAGTGAACTTTTGATGCAGAACAATTTTGACAAAGTTTAGGCGCTTTCAAATTGTTGTAGAGTCTTTTCATTCTCTAAGTCTTCACTCCTTTATATAGAGGTGTGAAAGAGACGTTGTAAATTGTCAGCACGTCAAAAATAGTCGTTTGAAGCTTTGATCAATCACCAATGATCTTTTGCCTGATATGGTTATTGTCCCATGAAGGATCAATTTCAAATCCATTCCAAGTATGAAGGAACATTGTTGCAGGCATAGGTGTTATTCTTTTCCTATAGCATAGACACAAACTGAGTAGTGGAGGTAGTGGTTGTACACTTCGTACAATTGTACTTTGTCAACGCTCTTCAAAGAACAAGCATCAAATGCCTTCAAATTCATTTGAATTAGCCGTTGCTTTACTCTTCTGGTCTTTTGCAATGCTAGGCGTGATTAAAACCTTTGAACAACCTTTGAAGCTTTGATTCTTTCATCTTCTGATGATCTTCAGCTTCTGGTGATCTTGCTTCTGATGAGGTGCTTCTGATGAACTTGATTATAATGACGTCATCACTTCAGGAGCTCTTTCTTCAGATGCTTCAAGTTTCCTTTACTTTGTTGATTCCATTGCTCTCATTTGTTCTTCCAGAACCTATACTTTAAATAGACACTAAATTTTTGCCTATGGTCCCGCACACTTGAACAAATATTAACATATCCAATTGACAATTTTTAATACCTGGTTATCATCAAAACTCTCAAAAGGTAATGTTAAACACATTTTGTTCCAACATAATTCAGAAACACTCTGTGTTGAAGAATCAATGCACGTTAAATTTGATGACAAAGAGCCTGGAAATGAGATTCATAGAGCAAGTGAAAGTTTTGCAGATATTGAGGTGCCTTAAAAATACTTCAGAACCTGATCAGACTTCTGAATCTGAAGAAAGTCCAGAACCTGAACCCACTCCAGAAGCTCAAGATGAAGTAGCTTCTGATGAAGCTCAAGATGGTTCTCAGCAAGCCAATCAATCCAAAAATACTTTCTAATACAAGTCGTCATATCCCGAAGAGCAAATCATTGGAAACAAAGAAAGTCCTAGAAGAACAAGATCATACTTTAGACTAGAAGAGTCTATGATAGGACTACTATCAATAATAGAACCTACCACAGTTGATGAAGCACTATCAGATGCTGGATGGATATTGGCAATGCAAGAAGAACTCAATCAATTTCAGAGAAATGATGTGTGGGATCTGGTACCCAAACTTCAGCAGAAGAACATAATCGGAACAAAATGAGTATTTAGAAAGAAGTTGAATGAACAAGGTGAAGTTGTAAGAACGGTCAGATAAGAAGTCATTGATTATACTGAAACATTTGCTCCAGTTGCAAGATTGGAAGCAATCAGGTTACTTCTTTCCTATGCAGTTAATCATGGCATAATATTATATCAAATGGATGTAAAGAGTGCATTTCTCAATGGAGTGATATCAGAAGAAGTATTTGTCAAACAAGCTCCTGGTTTTGAGGATCTTAAGCATCCTGACCATGTTTATAAACTGAAAAAATCACTTTATGGTCTTAAACAAGCTCCCAGAGCATGGTATGACAGACTAAGTAATTTCTTAATTGAAAATGATTTTAAAAGAGGTCAGGTTGACACAATACTCTTCAGAAGGACTCTTGAGAAAGACTTTCTGGTTGTGCAGATATATGTTGATGATATAATATTTGGTTCTACTAATGCATCTCTTTGCAAGGAATTTTCTATGTTAATGCAGGATGAATTTGAAATGAGCATGATGGGAGAATTGAAGTTCTTCCTTGGAATTCAAATTAATCAATTTAAAGATGGAGTTTATGTTCATCAAACAAAGTACACTAAGGAGCTTTTGAAGAAGTTCAAACTAGAAGATTGTAAAGTGATGAACACTCCAATGCACCTTAAGCAAAGAAGATACTGGATCAAAGGTAGATCAAAAGTTGTATAGAGGTATGATTGGTTCTTTGTTATACCTCACTGCATCTAGACCAGATATTTTATTCAATGTATGCTTGTGTGCAAGATTCCAGTCAGATCCTAGAGAATCTCACTTAACAGGTGTTAGGCGAATCTTCAGGTATCTGAAAGGAACAACAAATCTTGGACTCCTCTATAGGAAATCCTTAGATTATAAGTTGGTTAGATTCTGTGATGCTGATTATGCTGGTGACAGGATTGAAAGAAAATCAAACAGTGGCAATTGCCAATTTCTAGGTGAGAATCTGATCTCCTAGGCTAGTAAGAGACATGCTACTATTGATATGTCCACAGCAGAAGCAGAATACATCTCAGTTGCAAGTTGTTGTTCACAACTACTCTGGATGAAACATCAGTTGGAAGACTATCAGATTAATGCTAACAGTATTCACATTTATTGTGATAATACTGCTGCTATTTGTTTGTCAAAGAATCCAGTTATTCAAGAGGCAAGCATATTGAAATCAAACACCACTTTATTAGAGACTATGTTCAAAAAGGAATTTTGGATATAAAATTCATTGATACTGAACATCAATGGGCTGATATATTCACTAAACCTTTAACCGTGGAAAAATTTGATTTTATAAAGAGAAAATTGAACATGCACTTTGTGTTTGATTGAAATTGCATGCCTCTGAGTAGGAATTCAAGTTCTGAAGTAGTTCAGTAGCTATAGTCCATCAGAAGCTCTGTACTGAGGTTCTGAGGAAAATGTGCTTCTGAAGATGACATCAGCATCTGAATTCTATAAGATGAATTTTTTCCTTCTGAATAGCAAAATTAAACTGAGAAATTCTGACGTGGCTTAAATGTATTGGTGTATAACATAAGAGGGATATGATGAATTTATGCTTTGAATGTACTATCTCGCGCCCCCTAAGTCATTAATGTTGTGTTTGTTTGTCCCCTTTCTGAATTTCAATCGGTTTTACTAAAAACACTTAGACAAAAACACACACTACTCACTTCACATCCTACACGTTCTTATTTTAGACAAAGTATTTGAAAAATCATCTCTTTCGAAGTCAAAAACCTAGAACCCTGAATCTATCATCAGAATCAATGGCAACTTCAAGCTTGAATTAAGGAACCTCCATGCAAGTGGCCATTGGTGAATCATATCAGATAAAAGGGAGAACGATGAAGTTAGAAGGATGGCAACTAATTGTTCAAGTGGGAAGCCCAGTAGATTTCATTTCTCTAGCTCATCATGGATGTGAGCTAAGGAACTACTTTCACGCTCAAGGCTTGGATGATTACTTCTGCATTTTGAGCGGGCCAACATATGTGAATCTTATCAAGTACTTCTGGGTAAGAGTTGAAATCTATGATCGTCATGCTGCTAAGATGGAAGAGCATGAAAAGTTTCTGATTGACCCTAGTCTGGAAGGGAAGACTAGAGAACAGCTGGGTCTGACACCATTTACCTGTACAGAGATTCGTTCAAACATCATCGGAATCCCTGTTACAATCACAGAAGAAATAATTGCAAGGGCAATTAGGAGAGCTGTTGAAGGATCATATGAAGAGGGCCTGGACAAGACAAGTCCATGGAATGATGTGGTGAACATGACCATGTTCAACAACATGAAGAAAGGGAAATACAGTGATTAAAAATGGAATACAAGATGCTTCAGAAGATCATGACTGAAGACTTGCTACCAAAAGGAGGAGGTGTGGATCAACCTTCCTTATATCACAGGGTGTAGCTACACTTTTTGATAAAGAAAGAGAAGGCAAATGTGCCTAAATACATCTTCAATCACATGATGTGGGCACTGAAGGAAAGCCAGAACACCAACAAAAGCTGGATTCCTTATGGAAGACTGTTGTCTGAGATCTTTCATCAAGGAGGGAGACTGAAGGCACTCCAGCTGTCAAAGGTGATAAATGATGATCAACTAGGAACTGTTACTGGAAAAATCATCAATGCAAGCACCTTGAGGAATATGTCTCTAATTAAGAAGGAAGAATTCAAAAGGCTGGAGACTGACCTTCAAGAATCCTATGCAGTATCCAATCTAATGGATAACTTTCCACCAATCTGCAAACAAGATCCTCTAGATGTTCAAATTTACTACATTTCTGAACACCTGAAGACAACTGGAAAATCCATCAGATTGGAAGACATACCAGAGGAGATGTTTGGTGGTAATCTTCCTGTTGCCAGAAAGAGAAAATCAAAGAAAAAGGCAACTTCAGAAGCTGATGATGTTGAAGAAGCTCTTGAACCAAAGAGGAAGAAGGATAAGAAAGAAAAGCAAGCACCTCAAGAGCAAGTTGTTGGTTCTGTTATACCATCTATTTAGGATGAGGTTCACGACTTAGAACCTGCTAAGATTCTGACCAAGAGAACCAGGAGTGGTAAAATAGTTGGCCCTTTACAACCTCAACCTGCTCAATCATCTATTCCTAAGAAGAAAAGGAAGCATGTTGTCAGGAAGATGAAGATTTCCTATTATGATATGGAAGAAGAAAAGGAAATAGAAGATGCAATTGAGCTTGTCTCAAGAAAAAGAAAGCTACTGATGTTGCTGCTTTGGAGAAAGCACTTGAGATTGCCAAGGAAATTGAAGTTCCTGCTGAAGTCCTGTTGAAGGAATCATCTGTTGAAGCTGCTCATAAGGTGATTGAGCTGTCAGAGAATCTCCAACAGTTGGTGGTAGCTGGTGTTAATTTGTAGAGTGCTAAAGAGTCTCAGGAGGAGAAGGCTACCTGTTCAGAAGTTGCTGCTTCAAATGCTTTAAGAGGTAACACTGATTCTCCTAGCATCTCTAATATAATAGAAGTAGGATCTAGTAATACCTCAGACTCCCTCTCAACATCTACATCAACCTCTTCAGACATGGATGATATTCCCTTGAATAAAGTCTATGCAAACCTACAAAAACGTCTATCCCCATCATCATCTACCAAGCACCAGAAAAACCTGATAATGATACCTTTGTTTCCATGTATGCTTATGTTGATGAAAGACTACATGATATGCAACAAAGGAGGATCAATGCTTGTGCAAGACTACCTGCTAATCATCCTCTACAACCACCAATGATTGAACCACTTCAATCTATTCCTGCTGATGCAAAGGTTGTAAGTGATCAAACAGGGCCTGAGTCTGCCAATCATGAGTATCTCCACCCAAACCAACTACCCAAACAAGTGACCCTTCTGTCATTCAGGATCTGATAAATCACTACTCAGGTGAATTACCAGGTTTTGAACCAAAACCAGAAAAAGCCTCTGAATTAGCTTCTGATGAAGTTATTTCAGAATGCCCCCAACAACAAGAACATGACCTACAAATGGCTCCAAACACCTGCACTGATTTAGTGATCCACCCTGCTTACCCACCATCTCTTCTCAATGCTACTCATTCAAATATTTCTTTTGGTATCTTCTTAAGAAATCTTGCCAACAAAAAATCATCTGCTTCTGATAACCATTACTTCTTCTCACAAGATTCTACTTTTGTTATGCAACCTTTATATGTAGCTGCTCCTTCCAATACAATTATGATTGATTTAGATTTTGATGAAGAAGAGTCAATCATATGTGACCAACCTTCATTTTCTTCTCTTAACCCTAAACATTCTACTGAACCTGATTGTATAGTCACATCAGTATCTTCTGATGACAGAGGTGAGCAAATCAATCAATGGTTCAAACTTGGATTGTTGAATCAAACCTTAAGATCATCCTCTCCATCTGTTCTAGAATCTATTCATGACCAACCTTTTGAACCTTCTACCCAAATTGTTGTCACTGAAGTCAACTCCACAGATGTACCTTCATCTTTTAACCAAATCTGTTTACCTATCCAAACCACTACCGTCTCTTCACCACCTACCCTTTTACTAGATTATATTATATTAAAAGAGGTGTGTGAGAATATCTTCAAGGATCTAAATAAGCTGGTAAAGTCCAGAAGCAACATTGTACATATTCAGGACTATGTCAGTTCTTAGACCTCCTTGAGAGAAAGAGTGAATGACATGATGTGTGAGCTTCAGAAGCTGTGTATAGATGCTCATGATAAAGCACTGGTTGATCTAAGAGAATGGTTTAATGAAGTAGCTCAGAATATGGAAGTGATTAACATTAACAAGAATCAGAAGCTGTATCTTTCAAACACTCCTATCTTTATGGATGCCTCAAGAATCATCTATTCAAGTGTACAGTCTGAAGATCCTGATGTTAAGTGGTTAACCAAGCTTCTAATTAAGTCTGATGCTCCTATTCTTGAGAAGCTTAAGAAGGACACTGCCTTGGAAATAGAGAACAAGAAGCTCTAGAAGGAACTATTTGAGCAAAGGCTTTTGTGTAATGACCTTTAGAAGAAGCTGATTGCTCAACAAGAAGAAGCAAAGGAAAGGGAAGAAGCACTCCTAAAGAGATATAGTGATATGAAGGACACTATGGAGAAGCAAGCTGACAAGACCAATAATATGATGCAAGAAATGATGGACATGATGAAGAAACAAGCCCAGCCTTAGATTGCACACCCATCTTGTTTTATTCATGTTTTTATGCATCTGTCTTTGTTTAAGCTTCTGAACTCATTTATGCTTCTGAACATATATTTTGCTTCTGAACTGATTTTTTTTATTGAATTTTTCTTTCTCACTATGTTTTTCTTATCTCTTTTCTCTTTGTCTTTTATTTATCTTTTTGTTGATGACAAAAGGGGGACCTTCTTCTCGTCTCTTAGTCTATTAATGTAAGAATTATTCTAAGAATTTTTACGTTTTTAATGACAAATTTAATTAACATGGATAGAACTCAGGGGGAGCTTACAAACCTCAGCTTAAAGTACTATTGGACTCAGGGGGAGCTTACAAACCTCATACCCTTAAAGTCAACTTGTTAATTAGATTAACAACAATTGAACATTTTAAATACTAGTGTTTGTCATCATCAAAAAGGGAGAGATTGTTGGAACAAAATGTATTTAACATAAACCCTTAAGTTTTGATGATAACAAGGTATTAAAAATTTTCAATTGGATATGCTAATATTTGTTCAAGTGTGCAGGACCATAGACAATATTTAATGTCTCTTTTTAAAGTATAGGTTATGGGAGAACAAATGAGAGCAATGGAATCAACAAGAAAGAAACATGAAGCATTTGAAGAAAAGAGATTCTGAAGACCAGGGCTCCTGAAGTGATGACGTCATTAGAAGCACTCCATCAGAAGCGCACCTCATCAGAAGCACATTTCACCAAAAGCACACCTCATCAGAAGCTGATATAAGTGAAGCTTGAAAAGGTTGTTCAAAGGATTTAATCACGCCATATCATTGCAGAAGAACAAAAGGACGAAGCAACAGCTAATTCTAAAAGATTTGAAGTCATTGGATGCTTACTCGTTGAAGAGAGTTGAAAAGGACAATTATACGAATTGTACAACCTCTGTCTCCACTAACTCTGTTTTGTCTCTACAACAAGACAAGAATAACAGCTATGCTTGCACCAGTGTTCCTCCAGACTTGTAATGGATTTGAAATTGATCCTTCACAGGACAATAACGAAATCAGGCAAAAGATCATTGCTGATTTGATCAAGTTTCAAATGACTCTTTTTGATGTGCTGGCAATCAAAAACGTCTCTTTCACACCTCTATATAAAGGAGTAAAGACTTAGAGAATTGCAAGACTCTGATAACAATTTACAAGCGCCAAACCTCTGCTGAAATTGTTTCACATCAAAGTTCACTTAGAATTTCTTATCAACTTTCACATAGAAATTCTATAGTCTTAAAGAGTCTGTATCTGATTTGTATTCTGAACACCACTGATTGTATATCAAGTGTTCAAACTCAAACATATTTCTTTGTATTTCTGTTTGATTAGAAGTCTCTTGCAGTTGTGCTTGAGCATAAGAAGTCTCTTGATTTAGTTCTTGAGCATCGGAAATCTCTTGAAGTTGTGCTTGAGTGAGTAGTTTGAAGTCTCTTGCTAGTTTTAGTAGTGAGCATTTGTAATCAGATATTACATTTTTTAGTGAACTCTCCTTGGAAGTGCAAAGGGGACAAGACTACTTCCGGTTTGTGGAAGGAACTTGTATAATTGTTTTGTCTTTCTTCTCTCTCTCTCTCTCTCTCTCTCTCTCTCTCTCTCTGTTTTATCTGCTGCATTTAGATTCTGATTATCACTTCAGAAGCTAAACTTTATCTGCTTCTGAACTGTGACTTCAGTAGGAGAAATTGAAGAAAAAGCTAACACAATTCAAGCCCCCCCTCTTGTGTTTTTTCTCACCTTCAAACTTTGCATACATTGACATCTAATCATGAGCTTCATTGAATGTAATGTTCACTGGTAACTGAGTAAACAACTCCATAAACTTCTTGAACTGACCTTCTTGCTTTTCCTTCTTGTTTGAGAAATGATGGTATGTCAGTTTGACATATGATGACACCTCCTGCTGCTTGTCTTGTCTCTCCAAAATTTGATTCTTTATTCTCTGCAAAATATAGTCTACATCAATCAACTTCTCATTTTTTTTCTCTCTCATCTTTCTTTTTTTTTCGCTCTCTGAATTTTTCTCTTCCTTTTCATTTTCAACTCCACCATTTTTATTTTTAACTTCACCATTTTTATTTTCAACTACTAATTCATCCTCCTCAACATTTTGAACCTCCCTTCTTTTGATAACCTTACAAACTACCGATGTCAAAACCTTCTTACTCCTCAATTCAATGTCCTTGCATCATTCTTGAGATTATCTTGTTTATTTCCACAAAAACTGTTATTTGATTGGTTGGCGATTTATTTTGCATTCTGCCCAATGTGATTTTCAAGATTCTTCATTGAAGCTTCATTGTTTTTTCTTTCCGCCTCCTGACTTGTCTTGATCTCCTGTCGATTAGTTTGGGTCATCTTAACAAAGCTTGTCATGGCCTCTTCAAAGGCTGATAACTTTCTTTGTTGTTGAGGTTGAGGGTTAGGTAGCAATGGGTTCAAGGTATTGTTATTTGAGTATTTGAGGTTAAGATGTTGCGCCCATGAAGGATTAATGTAGGTGTTTAAGTAAGAGTTATTTTTTTAGTAATTCTCTATGTAGTTAGTTGGCTTCCTCACTTACTCCTCCCTCGGACACACACTCCCCCATTGACATGATTTTCTTCATAAAAATTGCACCTAAGGACGGTTGCTTGTTGGATTTGTTGAGTTTGGGATTAATGAACTTGAGCTTGACCCATACTCATGAGGAGTTTTCAGATTACTGTATCTACGTTTTGTCCATTAATTTTCAAGACCTTTGTTCGTTTTATATTCCGTGAAAAAAGATTGTTCTTTTTTTTTTTCAAGATATTTGTTCTGTTTATATTCCCGTGAAAAAAGATCTGTTCGGTTTATTTAAAAAAATATCTGTTCTCTTTATCCCATTAATTAACAGCTATAAATAAATATAAAAAATCTTTGTTCTGTTCCTCATAAACAAAACCCTTACTTCTCTTAGTATCCACGAAGTTTGATTTTTGCATCACTCTCTGAATTTTTCTCATCGATCAACAATGTCAACCAAAGTGAACTGCTCTCAGTCCAACAATCTTTCCAAGAACGCTTCTCTTTTGTAAGTTGTTTTCTCTTTTCTCTATTCTTTAATTTTCAATGTTATTATCTTCTTGTTTTGTTTCTCATGCGTGATCAAAGATTAACAATGTTATAATTACAGAATTAGGGTTCCTTTTTACCTTGTTTTCAATTTTATGAAAGTAGACAATGCACTTGTATCATGTACAATTTCTGGGTTACAAGACATTCATCGTTATTCATATCTATAGAATTTAGGGTTTTTATTTTTTTTTATTTTCAAGGGTTATTTCTTTACGAAAACATGACGATTCAAGTGTTTAATTATACTTTGTTATCTACTCTCTCCGTTTTAAAATGAGTGTCGCCTTAGCCAAAAAAAATTTGTTTCAAAATGAATGTCACTTTACATTTCTAATACAATTTTCATTTTTTTTCCCAACTTTATCTTCAATAAATGCTTTAACTTTTCTCTCGCATAATTCTCAATGCAACTTTATTTTTGTCTTTTTTCTTAAGCATTTTAGTAAAAGTGTTATGTCTAATGATTATTTCATTCAATTCCTTAATCTGTGTGTAATTGAATAAAACGAGACGAAGGGAGTAGTTGAAACTTTGCTAACATTCATGTGTTTGAATTTGATTTTATACTGGAATCTTGGAAACAAAGTTGTGGCTTGTGGGACAGGTTAACTAAAATCGTCATAGTCACATGGTTACTTAGCTTTCTTAAAGAGATATGGGTTAACTAATTAAAAAGTAAATAATGTTATTGTTTTGGAGTGGAATTGATCGAGACTACCGAGTTTGATCGACATCTGAAATAATTATTGATTAGACTTTTTTTTATCTTTTGGAGTCAATAGGACTACTCTCCCTAAGCGTCCCTATCCTTTGGGAACCATAGGATCAACACCCAAACAATAATGTTATTGTTAGGTCCCATCCCAATCAAATGTGTTACCGGTATATTGCTGCCCCGATTTATAATTCCCTTGTTTTTTTTTTTTATTACTTTTCATCTCTTGATTATTCGAAGTTGGAAAAGCTAATGCCTAATATAGCCATTAATTATTATAGGCAATGTTTTTTCTGCAATTTTCAAATTTTCTACTAACTATGTATGTCACTCTTATTATTTCCAGAACTAGCAAAAAGCAGAATGTATCAATTGAAAGAGGAGAACAATTGTTTAAATCATTGATCATAAAGAAGACTCGAAGTCATGAAAATGTTACAGAAAGCCAACTATTTCAAGATTCCAAACCTTCAAGTTCTGCTAAAAATCAAGATGGAAAGGAAAACAAATGCAAACCAGTTACAAATTCGAAGAAATGTTCTTGTTCACCAACAACTCATGAAGGTTCATTCAGGTGCAGACTTCACCGCATTGGTGCAACAAAGAAATCAGCAACTGAGAAATCAAGCAATGTGAGATGTTGCAAGTTTGATTCTGCTGAATTTAAGCCTCAGTTGTCAAGGTTTGGTAGAGTTGCTTCTGCTGAATTTGGACCACATGCATGATAGTTTAATTAAACTGTCTAAGCTGAAATCTTCTTAAGAAATTTGTATATTTGGATTTTCAAGTTGTGGAGACTTTATTTTTGGATCTACAAAAAATATGTAAATAGTTAATGCAGGTAGCTTTTTAGAGTTTGCTTACAATTTTAACTTTTTACTGTCTCTGTGGATAGGTTTGGTTTGAAGTGAACTTGTGCTAATGTATAGTATATATGGATGGATTTGGATGATTTCTGATTTGTTCTGTCTTTTAGTATTTCCTCGGTCTTCACTCTCTCCTATTCCCTTTTCAGTAATCCGAAATTTGACCTAGAGATAAATATAACATGGTTAAAGATTATTTTCTTTTGGCTTAAGTGCAGTTTCGCCTCCCCTATTTTGATTGAATCGGAATTTTACCCCCCTATTTTAAAACTCGGAATTTCACCCTCCCAGGTTAACGTTTGTCGAAATTTTGCCCCTACTATTTTAAAATTCGGAATTTTACCCGCCCAATTGAATATTTTTCAGGAGATGGCTGATGTGGCGGTGCTGATGTGGCTTAAATTATATTAAAAAAATTATCCACCTATTTAAATTATTTATATTAAATTATATTCAATAAATAAAAAATGTAACATAATAAAATAATAATAAAAATCATTTTGATTATGTTAAATGCACACACTAAAATAAAAAAACGTGTTTCAACCTTTCCCTTTCTCTTTCAAAAAAAAACCTTTCCCTTTCTCCTTCTCTTCGTGAATGCCGTAACCATCGCCGCCGTTCCCACTTCCTCATGGTCGTTTCCACTTCGTCCATTCCCACTTTGTCATTGTCGTTCCCAATTTTTCATCGTTTTCTCTGTTCTCAGTCTTCGTCGTTCTCACTCTTCCTGTCACCGCCGTTCAAAATTGAAAATGGAGAATCACGAAGTCATGGTTCTTGGTTCAAGTTCAATGACGAAATTCAGGTATGCCTTTCTCATATTTGTTGTTGTTTTGTTCACAATATGAGATTATTCACCATCTAGGTTATGGTTTTGTTCTTGTTGTTGTGCTGATATGTTCTGTTTTGGGTTCATATTTGTTGATATTCTTTTGTTGAGTGATTTGAGCAGTAAGATATTAAATTCCTCTCATGCAATATTATTCTCAATTGGGAAGAATTTTTAGATGGTGAAGTTGTGTAATTTTTGTAACGTGTGGGTTGGTGTGTGTGTGTTTTGTTAAGATTGTGTAACTTTATGTGTTTTGTTCCATTATGGAGAGTTTTTTATTGCTTGTTGTGGTCCTTGTTTTCTATTGCAATCCTTGTTTTTTATGGGGAGTTTTTTATTGCTTGTTGTTGTCCTTGTTTGTTATGGGGAGTTTTTTATTGATTGTTGTGTTTCAGATAAAACGTTTCTGATTATTGTCTTGTGTTGGTTTACCATGGGAATATTTATTGTCTCTTAGGGCTTGTGAAGGTAGACAAAATAATGATGAGTTGGACAAGGAGGAAGACATGGAGGAAGAAGATGATGATTATATTGCAAGTGAAGAGGAAGACGACAACGATGATGATGATAGTTACTTTGATGATAGTGGAGTGGATGAGTGTGTTGATTTGAGTGTTATTTTTCCACCTGAAACATTTTGCTTGGTTACTAATAATGTAGATGTCAAATCATTGGATACTCCTACAACTGCAACTGATTTTCAAGATGAGCACTATGAAGATTTCGATGATTTACATACTCCACCAGCGAGTGAAGATGAAGAGCTTGATAAAAACTATCCAATTTTTAAGATGGGTGATGGGAATGCTCGTGTTAAGCTTGAAATGGGTTTGAAGTTCAACAATAAAAAGCAAGCAAAGGATGCAATTGAAGAGTATGCATTGGAGACTAGGAAAAATATGTGCCTCAAGAAAAATGAAAAAGAATACTTGGTTGTAAAGTGTATGCATGATTGCCCCTTTCATATGAGGATTAGTAAGAGGAGTGCAAATGATTTTTGGCAGGTTGTAAGCTTCAACGATGATCATATGTGTCGTTGGACACCTAGAAATAGAAACAGACAAGCCAAGCCAAATTTGCTTGCTAAATTTTTTTTGAATACACTCCGACATTCTCCTGAAATGAAAGTGAAAGCGTTGAAGAGGTTGGCTGCTGAGCAATGGAGTGTGAAGTTGTCACATGATCAAGTATATAGAGCCAAGTTAAGGGCACTAGAAATCATTCAAGGAGCTGGTCGTGACCAATTCTTATATCTAAGGAGCTATGCGGAGGAGTTGAGAAGGTCCAATCCCAATAGTACTGTTATTATTAAGTGTGATATGGCTGATGTGGGTCCTATTTTCCAGAGAATTTATGTATGTCTAGAGGCATGTAAGGCAGCCTTTGCACACACATGTAGGCCTCTCATTGGGTTAGATGCTTGCTTTTTGAAAGGAGAACATGGAGGACAATTGATGGCAGCTGTTGGTAAAGATGCAAACAACCAAATGTTTCCCATTGCTTATGTCGTTGTAGAAGCAGAAACAAAAGATTCATGGGAGTGGTTTCTGAATCTATTACTTGAAGATCTACAAGCTATACAACACAAGCAATATGCATTCATCTCAGATGAGCAGAAGGTATAACTTCTTAAAATATTTTTTCTTGTTTGGAATTTTCTCGTAAAGTAAAATCATAATGTTGGCATAAGTTTTGATTGAAACATATAATGTGGAAGTGATTTTACCAACAAAAAAAAAATGGAATTTATCTTGAGTTGACAGTGGAAGTTTGTAATTGCTTTCTAACCTTGACTCCAAAATATATGTTTGATATTTATCTTGAGTTGACAGTGATAGTTGTTCTTGATTCTTGTCTAATGTCTAATTTAATAGCTCCACAATTAGAGCTATTAAATTTTTCTACACAGTTAGTTGAATCCAGATAATTAGAACAAGAATTCTGATTTGGGAGTAAGGACCCTTCAATCTCTAGATTAGTCTTTCCCTTGAAGCTTCTCATTTTATTCAAGGGATTTTGAGACATCAACATATAGCTTGCAGGAGAAAAAGCAGATGCAACGAATTTCACATCGAAGTAATTTTCTTTTAGCTATATTTTGGGCAGTAGGTCCTAACTCTTTAACAAACAACATCAAGCTATCTTTGTAGCCATTATCTTGTTGACTAACCTATACAAAGAGTAGACATAATAATAAGAAAAACACAATATAATTAATCTATGAGAACCATAATTTATGCATTTTGCAAAATTGCATTGACGAAAAAGACATTGTGAGCAAAAACAACTCACATGCTCAAGTAGTTTTAATCTATCATCATATATTGTTGAAACTATTGGCTCGTCCCGGTAAAAACGTCGATAAGTAAAATGCCTATCAACTGCAATAGGTGTACATATGTGGAAGTAAAATCTCATCTTGTTAATATTTTAATATGCATAATGTTCTCTATTTTTTGTAATATTTGTTTACCATTGGTACTTATTTTAGGGTTTGGTTCCGGCAATTCAAAACCTTGGTAGTCATGTAGAGCATAGGCTATGTGTGAAGCACCTTTATGCTAATTTTAAGAAAAGATATCCTGGATTGGATCTAAAGGAAGTGTTTTGGATGGCAGCAAGGGCTACAACTGTTCCAGCATGGGAGAGAGCAATGAATACATGAAAAAGAATTGGGCACCCGCAATGTGGACTAGATCTCATTTCAAGATGGATACACAATCAGACTTACAAGTTAACAACATGTGCGAGGCATTTAACCGAGCAATATTGGAGTATAGAGATAAACACATCATCACTCTTCTAGAAGGAATTAAACACTACCTCACAAAAAGAGTTGGAGCCCAGAAGGATCTCATGCAAAGATATAGAGGGAATATATGTCCTATAATCCAACTACAACTTGAAAAAGCAAAGAGGGTAGCTGATGGATGGGAACCAACTTGGCATTTTGATGATGAGTATGCCATATTTAGTGTGACAAATGGAACTGACAAATATATTGTGAATTTAGCCCAAAAAATATGTGACTGTAGGAAATGGGGTTTAACAGGCATCCCATGTTGCCATGCTATTGCATGCATGTGGTATCACAAAAAAGAACCTGAAGATTTTGTTTCCTGGTATTATAGGTAATCAATTTAGTTTGGATTCATATCATTAATATTTTACTTCTAATATGTATTATTGATGAGCACATTTTGTTTCAGGAAGAGTACTTTCATGGCTACTTATTCTCACATCATTTTGCCAACAAATGGTCCCCAACTATGGCCTATATCAACAACAGAGCCAATCAACCCACCAGCTGAGCGAAGAACTATAGGTCGCCCCAAAAAGAATAGAAACAAGGCTAATGATGAGCCGAAAAATCCACATCTATTACCTAGAGATTTACCAACAGTGAAATGTACAAAATGTAAAAAGATGGGTCATAATAGGAGGACATGTGGAGGAAATCGAGCGCTCCCAAAAGGTGGAAATAAGGTGTTGATTGAACTTATTTTTTGGCTTGAATTTTTGTTTTTGTCTTGTATTTATGTTTTTATCTTGTAATTCTGTTATGAATATTTTGTTTTGGGATTCAATTTTTTGTTAGAAACAAAAGAAGGGAAAAAAGTCTGACACACAAGGAGCAAATGGGGCTAGTGGGTCTGGAGCTAGTGGTTTTGCTGCACAAGGAGGTGATGGGGCTGCCACTGTTTTAACTCAAGGGTCACAACATCCTCCTCCAATCCAAGATTCCAGAGGATAATTGTTTATTAATTAGGGGACTGTTTTTTGATTCAGCTGTTAGACGTATATTATTGCAATATTCAGCTGTTATGCTTGTTTTTTTCACTCAATTATTAGGTGTATTATTGCACTCGTATAAAGCCGTTGTGGCTCTTTTAAGTAGGTTTTTTTGATTAAGTTGTTAGGATTATGAACAACTTTTAGCCTTGTATTTTGGGATATAACTATGCTAAGGATCATCCAAATATTTCCAGGTGCATTATGTTTTTTTCATGTATTTTTAATGGGATTTTTTTTCCGTTTATATTGTTTTTTCATGTATTTTTAATGGATTTTTTTTCGTTTATTCCAGTTTATTTCCTACATTTTATCTTTATTTTTTAGATTTTTTCTGCATTTTAAGGTATTTTTAAAGTTTTTTTTGATTTTTTTTTAAAAAGTTATTTATTTTTTGTAATTAAAAATTATTTAATTTGCATAACTAATTAGGTGGATAATAAGATAATATTTTAGAATCCACATCGTAACTGCCACATCAGCCAAAATGCACTCAAATGTGGTGGGGGGGTAAAATTCCGAAAAACATTAAATTGAGGGGATAAAATTCCAAGTTTTAAAATAGGGGGGGTAAAATTCCGATTCAGTCAAAATAGGGGGGGCAAAATTGCACTTAAGCCTTTTCTTTTAGTATGAACTAATTAACAGTTACTTCCAATTCGGCAAAAAAATAAAAAAGTTACTTCCAATTATCAGCTACAATTTTTAATTTCAAATAGAATCAATTATGGAGATAAAATCAATTCTACACTATTGGAACTAAACATGTCAAAATTAAGCCGACACTAATATGACATAAGTGATTGTGTAGGATTCTGCTGAATTTAGATAGTGATGTGGATTTCTTTTTGGGAGAGAATGACATAAATGGGATGGTTTCCAGTGCTTAGGACAATGTGAGAACGAATTCAAATCCAGATTTGAAATTGGATTCAATTGTGAAAATGAGAGAAGAAGAGTTACTATTGTTGTGTTGGTGCGTAGGTTCTGTTGATGGCGAAAATGTGATGTTTGGAATTGGAAATGGGAGAAGAGAAGGAAGTTGACGTGTTTGTATGTTTTTACCATCTCAATCCTTTTTTATTCTATTTTATTCTAGTTCTTCTACGATTTGGGTTTTGTGTTCTATACAATGCTAATTTTATGGTGATTTATTTGTATTAATTGTTTGTTCAAGTTTTCCTAGGTTTTATATGAACATTCCAATGAATGTTTGTTGATTTTAAATTTCTAGCGCTTAGGACTTTCCTTTGCAACACAATGAAATTGTAGGTGTTAGTCAAAAATTGAATTTGACGAGTATTGGGCATGAAACACATTAGTTATGATTTAATACAGGTGGAGTTATAATTAATGTTCCGCAAATCGAATGTTAATTCATCTAGTTTATCGAGTTTACGTATTTAGGTACCAAAATCGTGTTAACTCGCAAGTAAACTCGATTTATGGTAAAATCGGAATGTTTGACGAGTTTGACTCGAGTTAACTCGATAAACTCGACCGAGTTTATGACTAAAAAAAATTTAAGAAAAATTGGCCCATTTTTTTGACCCATTTTATTTCAAAGCCCAATTCCTTTTCTCTAAGTCTAAAGACTGAATAGTTGCCTTTACATAACACTGGAATGAAACGTTTCTTTTTCTTTCTTCTCCGAGTTCTCAAACCATGAACAGTGGAGCACGTACCATTTAGGGTTACAGTGGTGGAAGGAAAACTATTTTGGTTCCGACACCGGTGATTGCGACGTCGGTTAGGGTTGCGGTGGTGGTGTTTGTTGCTAGTTGTGGTAGAACCGTAGAAGAAGGTATATTTTCTTATTTCAAGTTTAGTATGTATTTTGATGTTTAGTTGAACATAATGCTTTATTATTGTGGTTGAAAACTTTATAATTTAGTCATATTTTGCACTATTTGACTATTTACAATATTATATTAGTTTACATATGTCATGTAAATAATAAATTTTATTTAATTTTAATTTTAGGTAAACTCGTACGAGTTCTCGAGTCGAGTTTACCTAGGCAAAACGAGTTGAGGTAAACTCTCAAGTTGTAAAACCTTGGTTATAATTATTTACTCAAAGTAGATCCCTAACTTTATGTCTTCAGTGACAAGAAAGAAAGACAACCATCAAACTAAAATATTGCTGCCACTTTTACCGCCTCCTTTGTAATGGCATCAAGGACTCAGATAATATATGTGATTACAGGTCATTTTATGTTATTTGTAGCATGTTGTTCAGTCATTTTTAGTAGGTTTTTAATCTAGAATAGAGGAGTATTAAAACAATTTCTTTTAATTTAGATACATTTGTAATGTTTTCTATATTTGAGTCATGTAATTTTACTTTTCTCGAAACATTGCAATTCTAGGGTGTTTTGATGTAATTCACGATGAAATCATGTAAATCGGCAAAGCAAGACATCTGAAGACTTATGAAGACTTTAGAAAGATCATGAATGTAGATTTAAGAGGCCTCAGAATACATTAAACAAATTATAGAAATACAAATGATTATTACGTGAGATATAGACAAATATACACCCTTAAAATATGTAGTAGCTACAAAAATAAAAATAGATTAAGTTTCATAATTAGAAAATAGATTAAGTTTCATAATTATTTTTCGTACAAAGTTTCATGATGATTAGAGAATAGAACATTGTAATTTATTTTAACTCTTTAGATATTTAGAACTTGAATTATAGAAATTTTTTAACTCATTAGATATTTAGAAGTTTAATTATAGAAAAATTTGTTTTGATTGAGGTTGAGATATCAACTAAGTTTGGTAGACTTTATAAAAAAAAAAAAAATTAAGTTTAGTAGACATTAAGTTTCATAATTTGAAAATATATTGGTTTTTTTTTTTTTATTCTATGCACTTCTTTTCTTTTGATTCAGTAGGCCAAATATGCTCACTTGTTATTTGCTGAGAAGCTTTGTTTGGCATGGGACACGTATCAATTTCTTTTAGTGCATATCCTATTTCATCAAATTTTAATTAGATTTTCTTCCCCTTAAAAATAAATTAGTTTTTTCGTTTAGCTTTATCCATTAATTTCAAGATTTTTCAGTTTCGTAAAAAAAGATTTGTTCAGTATATATAAACATTTTTTTTCTCTATAAAAGTAAAGAAAGATTTGTTATGTTTCTCATAAAGGAAACCCTTATTGTAACAAAAAAAAAAAAAATACTATCAACTGAGAGAGAACTATTTTCCTATCAACTTAAGAAACTTTTGTCGAAATCATTAGTCAACAATGGTTTCATTTTAAGGAGGACTCAAAGTCAAGAAATTGATAAAGAAACTACAATTAGAAGATGTTAAAGGGATTCGTGTTTTGATGAATAATTTTGATGATAACAATTTTTAAAACTATTCATCAAAGCAAGATTCCCTTGCACCTCCTCCTCTCGTCTTGAATCATGAGAAATCAAAGACGGCGTGTTTTTATCATTGATGTTTTTTTCCTCTCATTCTCTTTGTTATTTTTGTTACCTGAAGTTACATCTTCATAACGACGTTTTAAATACAATTTCTTGATTGAAGTTTGATTTTTGCATCCCTCTTTGAATTATTCTGATTTTTGTGAACAAAGGCTGATCCAAACTTTAGGTACATGTGGAGCTAAAATTAAAAAAAATAAAAATAATGCAAACTATATATATGTATTAAATCAGCAAAATTTATACTAAAACCGTACCACTCACGGATAACAAAAAAGGACAAAAATCTAGTACCGTATGTAAGCGGAACACCGTAAACAATCAAAAACCCTGGAACCGCAAAATTCCAAACCAAAACAACCCACCTCCCAACTAGACCTCCCTTGTATCTTGAATAAATACTATTTTAAAAGATGGGCATTATTGTGACTTACTTTTTGTACTTTTATTTTTGTTGCAAACATTTTCTTTCCGATGCTTGTTGCCGCAAAGCTTTTTATATTTTATGTCCTTATTCAAGCTTTTTTCGAACAACAATGGTCAACCACAACAAGGAGATTATACTCCTACTTGCTAACAACAACACTCTTTCTGAATTACTATTATTATATACTTTATGTTTTTTTTTTTGTATTTTGTATAATTTTTAATCTGAAAACCACTCCTCACAAATTCCAATATAATGCACTTTCTTTTAGTATTATATTTTTCTTTTTTTTCAACCAACTAAAAATATATGTGCAAAAACAATCAAATTGAACTAACAACAACTACATACACTATTTGAACAAAAACTGATAGAAAAATATTTGATGATCCAACAAGTTTCTTTAATCAAGGAAATACACTCGAAAAAGATGAAGAGGAGAGAGGATTCCCTTGTACTCAATCACTCGAGTGTAATTTCCTTGATTAAAAAAATTTAGTGGATCAAGTTGCACCACAGACACAAATTGATTCTCTGATAGTAGTCGGAACTTTATCGAATTAAGAATTGTTTCTTGGAGTAGGCACATATCTATTAGACGAGGTTTCAAAAGAATAAAAATAAGAAAAAGTTTACTATACCGAAAAGGGAGAAGAGACGAAAAAGATTGGAAGTTTCAAAAATAAAATAAAATTGGGTGTGTGGAATGACATATGTGAACTCTCTATTTATAGAGAAAGTTCACAACTAATACATGTGAGATACTTTGGGAACAAGTAACCCATATATTAGATTTAGTACAAAAATATTACTAAAATAGATCATATTGAGCATAAAAATTTATTATATTAAATACCAATATATATTAGATTACATACCAAAATATTTGAGATTGTGTACCAAAATCTTTCAAACTGCGTTCCAAAATATTTTAGGAAAACTTGGAGACTAAGAAAACACTTTCTATCTTGTAAAAAAAACACTTTCTAATAATGTTTAAATTAATTAGTTACTTTAAAATTTCTAAACTATAAAATATATAAATATATATCTTTCGATAGTGATTACTTTATTCACATAATTTTTTACCCTCAATAGATGTACACCCATTGTATAAACACTATTTATGTGTATTGTCCATCCGATGTGGAGCTAGTTCACACAACACTAGTTTTACCCAGTATGAGAATTTGTATTTATTAGACTTTTAACTTAAATCCCACCACTTGTTCCAACACTTATTATAACATTGTGGATATAGAGAGTTAAAATCCTAAACGTAACCACTACTTTGGATATAACTAGTGTATTGTTAATTGAAAAAATTGCAAGTCACACATCAGATGAATCACACACATTCATAGTGTTTATATGACGGAGGTGTACCTCTAAAGTGATACATAATTTTGTGAGCGGAGTAAGCATTATAGTATATATATATATATATATATATATATATATATATATATGGGTTCGTTAACTTAGACCAACAAAAAACATGAAGGTCCAAGTTAGCAAAAGTGCACCTTTTCATTTGGACAAAAAACCAATATCCACTAGTGTAAACCAATATAAAGTAAGAGATAGTTTAGTAAATATCCCTCAAGCTATTTGTTATAAAATAAAAGTGGGTCTAAGTTAGCAAATTGGTGCAAGTTAAGGAATAATTAGTTTTAATGAAAATTACTAATGTAACTCTCAAGTTATTAGTTTTAAATAATAAAGAAGAAGGTTATTTTTGTACAATGAAAATGTGCACTTTTGCTAACTTAGACCTTCATGTTTTTTGTTGGTCTAAGTTAGCAAATTGGTGCAAGTTAAGGAATAAGTTTTAATAAAAATTACTAATGTAACCCTCAAGTTATTAGTTTTAAATAATAATGAAGAATGTTATTTTGTCAAATGAAAAGGTGCACTTTTGCTAACTTGGACCTTTATGTTTTTTTGTTGGTATAGGTTAGCAAACCCCATATATATATATATATATATGGGCTGCTAACTTACTCCCACCAAAAAACATGAAGGAGACTCCAACTTTTTTTTTTTACTAAAAGCTCCCTTGTATCTTGAATAAATACTATTTTAATAGATGGGCATTATTGTAACTTACTTTTTGTACTTTTTTTTTTGTTGCAAACATTTTTTTTCGATGTTTGTTGCTGCAAAGCTTTTTGTATTTTATGTCCTTTTTTTCTTGAAGAAACTAAAATGAAATATATTACCAACAAACAGCGTAATTGTTATAGCACGAGGCATGCCAAAACAATCACGAAAAGAACAACGTCTAGTTAATTACAAACAAAGTCAATCGATGTCCATACAAACAAGCGGACTCGACCACCAATTTTGAATACCAAAACTAAAAACCACATTACTAGCTTGCAACCCACCTCAGAGAGTTTGATTTTACTTTATCTAACAACTGTGGTAGAGAACAATTACGGCCACGAAACAATCTGTCATTTCGTTCGCTCCATAAAACCCAAACACACTGAAGCCAGATCAGATGGAAGAAAGATCGACGCGATTTCAAGCCACCTACATATTGAATAAATTGCATAAAATAGTCCTGGACTGCAGGAGAATCCACTCCTTCGACACCAAGCCACGCCCTCACCATGGGCCACAAAGCTCCGAAAAAAGGACAAGACAAAAACAAATGGGGCACATCTTCAACAAATCCGCATCCGGTAACACAAAGCCTCGCCTCCAGCGGTAGAATGCCACGATTTGCAAGATTATTTTTTGTAGGTAATCGGTACCTCAGCAATCATCATGCAAGAACTGAAACTTTTAGAGGTACCTGTTTGTGCCAGACTAACTCCATATTTTGATGCATATGAGGGTGTTCTTGTGATGTCAGCATGTCGTAAACCCCACGAACAGTATAGCCTCCCCGCTGATCCGGTAACCACACCCAACTATCAGTAACGGATTCTTGCAAAGAGACTGTTAGTAATAACTCCCTACACTCCGCTACCAAGTCCTCCTCCCACACCCATAAACGGTGACGCCACTGCCACGCTCCCCCACCCTCCTCCACCCCCAACAAGAACATATCTCTCACCGTGATTGCTTTATTAACGGCTAAATCATAAAGACGCCTAAAGCGCACACGCAACGGAACACCACCACACCAACAATCTCGCCAAAAATCGGTATCAACTCCATCCCCCACCCTCCTCCTAACAGAACCCGCAAACCAACCATCCCCTCTCTCGCCTAACCCATCTCTAATCCTGACAATCTCCCTCCACCAAGAAGAGCAACTCCGGCCCCCATCCTCCAAACCCCCATCCGCCACACCATACCTAGCCATTAGCACCCTACGCCACAAGCCAACTTTATCAACTAACAACCGCCAACACCACTTCCCTAGCAAAGCAATATTAAAATCTCTCAATTTCCTAACCCCTAACCCCCCATACTCCCTCCTCAAACACAATGAATTCCAACCAATCCACGAAATTTTTCTTTTATCCTCACTACCCCCCCAAAAAAAATTATTTAACAAAGATTCAATGGTAGAGATTATACCTGACGGAGCTTTGAAAAAGGGAAGTGCATAGACAGGAAGCGCAGTCAGAACGGATTTGAGGAGGATCAGACGACCACCAAAGGAGAGAAACCGACTATGCCAACCAGACAATCTAGATTTAATACGCTTAACAACTGGCTCCCAAAACAATAACTGGCGTGGATCACCCCCAATCGGAAGGCCCAAATAGAGGAACAGAACTTTTCCCACTTTGCAACCCAACACAGAAGCCGCTTCAGACAACCACGAGGCAGTAATATTAACCCCCACTAGGGAACTTTTATGGAAATTTACTTTCAGACCAGACATAGCCTCAAACAAGACAAGATCCGCCCTCAGCGCCCGTACATTAGCCCAACTTTTCTTCCCTATCAAGAGTGTGTCGTCCGCAAATTGTAAATGAGATTATATACTCCAACTTGCTAACCATAACACTCTTTCTGAATTTCTATTATTATATTCTTTATGTTTACTTTTTTGTATTTTGTATAATTTTCAATCCAAAAACCACTCCTCACAAATTCCAATATAATTACAATACAATGCACTTTCTTTTAGTATTACATCTTTCTTTATTTTCAACCAACTAAAAATATATGTACAAAAACAATCAAATTGAATAAACAACAACTACATACACCATTTGAATAAAAACTGATAGAAAATTATTTGATGATCCAACGAGTTTCTTTAATCAAGGAAATACACTCGAAAAAGATGAAGAGGAGAGAGGATCCCCTTGTACTCAATCACTCGAGTGTAATTTCCTTGATTAAAAAAGTTCAATGGATCAAGTTGCACCACAGACACAGATTGATTCTCTGATAGTAGTCGGAACTTATCAAATTAAGAGTTGTTTCTTGGAGCAGGCACATATCTATAAGACGAGGTTTCAAAAGAATAAAAAGAAGAAAAAGTTTACTATACCGAAAAGGGAGAAGAGACGAAAAAAGATTGAAAGTTTCAAAAAAAATAAATTGGGTGTGTGGAATGACATACGTGAACTCTCTCTATTTATAGAGAAAGTTCACAACTAATAAATGTGAGAAATTTTGGGAACAAGTAACCCACATATTAGATCTAGTACAAAAATATTACTAAAATAGATCATATTGAGCACAAAAATTTATTATATTTAATACCAATATATATTAGATTATATACCAAGATATTTGAGATTGTGCACCAAAATCTTTAAAACTGCGTTCCAAAATATTTTAGCAAAACTTGAAGATTAAGAAAACACTTTCTATCTTGTAAAAAAAACACTTTCTAATAATGTTTAAATTAATTAGTTACTTTAAAATTTCCAAATGATAAAATATAAAAATATATATTTTTCGATAGTGATGACTTTATTCACATAATTTTCTACCATGAATAGATGTACACCCATTGTATAAACACAATTTATGTGTACTGTCCATCCGATGTGGAGCTAGTTCACACAACAGTTCTACCAGTATGGGAATTTGTATTTATTAGACTTTTAACTCAATTCCCACACTTGTTTCAACAATTTCTATAACATTGTGGATATAGAGAGTTAAAATCCTAAATGTAATATCCCAATATTTTATACATTTTTTTTTTTTTGAATATATTTCCCAATTTGTCATTTAGTTGTTGAACAATTTATTTTATATGGAAACATTTAGGAAGAACCTTGACATTTTCTACTTTGATTAATTATTTAGAATTTGATCCCATCTATTATTCAAAACATTTCATTTTTATAAATCAATTTGGTGTGAAGAAAAAGGATAATTATTTATTATAGAATTTATTTTTATTCTAGGTATTTTTGTTTGTGATTTATTTTAAAGTTAATTTTGTATTATATTAATTAGTTTTTTTTTGTTTTACATGGACATGGTCATATATAGTAGTAAAAACTACACGTTCTTTCTTTATCCAATTGCTCGGTCAAATAGGTTGCAGATTTCTCCTAACTACTTGGCTTTATTGGCTTTATATGAGAGAAGAAATAGAATTACGTGAGGTGTATAGGATGGGCAGTGTGTGAGAATAACATGTGTGACTAAATTTTGCTGCACGTTACCATTCCATAAGGACTTAGTCTTGATGAGTCATTTCTTCCCTTGCTTTCCAATATAATCGGCTTGCACCCATAATAAGTGGGAGAACTTACTCCCTTTTTATTTCATATAGTTTAACCAACTGAGTCCTCATTCTTTGACACTCATAGTTTCATAGTTCTCTCTCACTCACGTTAATCTCTCCCTCTCTATTTTAATTCCCTACTATATTCAATTTCACAATAAAAAGGAGAATATAGTAACAATTCCCTCTCTTGTACACCATCAAAAGTCAGCCCCCACATATCTCCCTCTTAGTCGCACGTACCAGCAATAGTTGTGAGGCAATTGAATTGTCTCTATGTCATATGGCCTTCCATTGATTCATATTGGGTCCAAATTGTTACCACTCTTTCCTCCCAAAATGTTGAATTTTGATCTTCACCCTGCACATCTTGCTCGCGCCTTGTAGCCCGTTCCAAATTTAACGCATACTCACTGCGTGAGTTAACTCACGCATACTCAGATCACTGCGTGAGTTAACTCACGCATACTCACATAGTGTAAAACACTGCGTGAGTTAACTCACGCATACTCACATCAACTCACGCATACTCACATAGTGTAAAACACCGCGTGAGTTAACTCACGCATACTCACGCAGTGTTACTCACATAGTGTAAAACACTGCGTGAGTTAACTCACGCATACTCACATCAACTCACGCATACTCACATAGTGTAAAACACTGCGTGAGTTAACTCACGCATAGTGTTAACACTTGCGCAAGTTAAGTCACGCACAATGCAATATGTGTCATCAAAGACAACCTCAAGATGCCCGTAAGTAGTTGAATAATTATTGACAAAGTAAGTAATGCGAGCAATAATTGGTGTGACATAATCGGCCACCAAAAAAATATTTCATATCATTTAATATAATATAATATTAGTTACATATTGGCCACAAATATGCAAATTACATAACCGGCCACCAAAAAATACGCCGGGTGTAATACCACCAAAAAATAGGACGAACACCGATCGACCTATAACTGTCCTAACCTATAATAACCTATCTAAGAGGTCTAGTGACATTCCTAAATTGTCGTCTTCTTCCATGTCTTCCGTCCATTCAAATTGTTGTTCCTTTTTTTGCAGGGTGGGAGTATCATCACAAACAATTGGATTGTGCTCATTTGTTGGTTTCTTTGGCGGATTCGGCTCCTTGGACATGAGTTCATTGTAAGCGTTTGTCTATCCAAAAACGCAAAATGCCAATTCTCCGCCTCGCCAATCTTTTGTTCATCCACTCCTTACAACTCGGTGGTAACGGACAACCTTCCTTCAAAATCACATGAAGATAGTGGTCGGGAATTACGCAAAGACACATGATGTTGGAATATGGATTAAGTGGAGGAACACTTCGGTGGGAAATATGTCTCACATACACCACCTGTTTCAGGCAAAGTCAATAGAACAACGAGTCTTTTGTAGCAAGAAGCAACAATGATTTTTCAACTCATTAATAAGTGCATACCGAACCAAAACATGATCTTCCTCATCCTTCCCCAAGTGCCTAGCTATAACCCAGAATCCACAATGACCATCGCTTTTAACATTCACAATTTCTTCAACAAAAGGCCTCATGATATTTGGAATTTGTTAAATGTATGGGATATTCCAAAATGGTTTTGAAGTAGAGGATGAAGCTTGTGAAGTGACCTCTTTGGCGTGCATCTTTCCTCTTTGGAAGTGACCTCTTTGGTTGTGAAGGTTGACTATCCGGATTTTGAGAATCAATGGTCTCCCACCTAGAGGGGATTCGTCCCGATGATGACACTTTGAGTGTAGTCCTCTTCCTTTTAGGTGCTCCCTTGGTTACCGCCTTTGTCGAAGGCAGAGACAAAATTGTGGTTTTCGGAAATGTTATTTGACGCATCATCTCTTTGATGTGGAGTTTCATATTGTAAGGGCTTTTCTTGAGAAGTCCTTGAATGTCATTCCACTCCTACACCACGGAAAAATCATCATCAATCTTTTCTCCTTGTACACACAACCTTTTCCAATGAGGGTATATATCATCCAAGACAAGAGACAATTTTTGCTTGCTCTTCATGGCAATAATGCACGCACAAGGTAACCCGTATGATGTCTTTTGCATACAACCACAATCTTCCTCACGAAAGCCGAATGTCTTGGAGTGTTTCAATTCATCATAGATAAATCTCAATGATTTTCTAGAAACATAACCCTCCAACTCTTTCATCATTTTGATTTTTCCGTATTTGTGTTCAAAGACCGTTTTGTTCCTCCCAAAACTTCCTTGTATCTCACCAAATTGCACGGCCAACATCTTGTGAATTTCATCCCAACAAGATGCCAAATCACTCACGCTACTCCTCAAATATTTTTTCAAAACTCCATGAGCCAATTCAACAATGTTGGTGGTTCTACACCCTAGATGCAAGACTTTATTCGTCCATGCCCTCACAAATTTTTCCTTAAGGTTCAAAACCGTTTCTTCGACATATTTAATGAATTCCGGAAATGGCATGCATACCTCTTTGAATTTCAATAAATTACTTGCATATGATTCCTCCGTAGGAAATTCGACCAACACTCTCCAAGTGATCACGACTTTCTCAACAACTTCTCTATTCTTCACCTTGTTCTTCTTCAATTCTTTCTTGTCAACTTTTGCACCCTTAGGAGGCTTTGGGTGAACTTTACAATCCGTGATGCACTTATCCCTTACATTCTTCCCAATATGAAAATAACAAAGCATAGTGTATGTTTCTGGGAAAACTGTGCCAACGACATTCATCAAAGCACCATCCCTATCAGTAACAATCACCTTAGGCATGTTGTCTTTTGAGGACAAGAGACCTTTCAACATCGTAAGTGCCCAAGCAAAGTTATCCTCTAGTTCAAAGTGAAGAAAGGCGAAACCAACAGAATACGTCATTTTTGTAGAGGTGCAACCAACTATCTCAAACAACGGCATTCGGTAGTTGTTGGTTTTGTATGTGGAGTCCGTAACCAAAACGGTCGGAAAGGTGTTAAGCAATTTAATTGAATCCGGATGAGCAAAAATGATGTCTTCAAGAGTGGTTTCCTCACTATTGCATCTTGTGTAAAAGACGTATTTATGCTCCACCAACTTATAAATCAAGAATTGCAACTCCGTTATGTCACCTCTTTCCCCCTTGCGCCATCTTGTTCGCACATTGTACACTTGCTTGATTGTTGTCACACTTGCGTTGTTATTTTCCTTCAAATTGGTGAGAATATTCTGAGGCACCGCCAAGATCTTTGTTATTTCGATAACTTTTTTCGTCTCCTCCGCACTAAGTCTACCCGCAATTAGGTGTCCTAGTAACTTTCCCTCCTCCAAGTCATGGTTGTGCATTCCATAAAGCATTGCAAGCCACCAATCATTTGTATCTTTATCAAAGAAACCTTTCAACCTAAACGGACAATTACATTTCCTTGAGTCGATGCCTTCAAGGTTCGGTTTCTTCCTTGTCTTAGGTGGCTTGTATATCCCACTCCTTTCACATTGCATCGTCAAGTACGGCCTTTTTAAAACGGATTTATCTATACAAACATTAAATCCGGCCTTTACCCCTTGTCCACGAACCCAAGTAAGTAACTCTTCTCGCTCTCTCCATCTTGCATTTGTTGTAAAAAATGAGGCGGTGTCGCGAGTTTTACAAATAACACCGATAGATACCGGTTTAGGTTCTTCAATTTTACCGATTCGAGCTTGCATTGGAATTTGGACTTTAAACGGTTTCAAATTAACGGTTGGTTTGACATCGCCGGAACCTTCATCGGAACCTTCATTTTTGGCCGGTTTCAGTTCAACGTCATCATCCGCGACATTGTCAGCTATCTCCCTATATATCTATTGAATAAAAAAATACAAAGGAAGAATAAATAAATTACTTGTGGAACAAGCTAACCAAGAACAAAAGTGGCGCAAAAAATTCAAAAAACAGGACTGTGCAAAGTGGCGTGACTTAAGTCACGCTACACATTAACCCCTGCGTGACACGCAGCCTTTACCACTTGCGCAAGTTAACATGCGCACCTAGCCCTATTGCCTACGAAAACCAGACGAACCTAGCACAAAAACCAGCAAAATGAGATGAGTTTTGATGATACAATACCTGATATTTGGTGCTTGAATGAGCGTAGAAACTTGTTTCCTGACGATTTGCAATGATTTGAGATGTGGATTTTGACCCAAAATATCGCAAGTTTTGGGTTTTTGAAGGTGGAGGGAAAGAAAATGGTGCTTGGTGTAACACCCCAATTTCCCGTCTTAAAAATTTCTTTAAATAAATCATATAAAATCAGAGTACTTCTCAAAAGGAGTGTCACATTTCATCTTAAAAACAACTTCGATAATAATTTATCAATTTACAAAAATATTCAATTAAGCAGCGGAATTCAAATAGTCTCATCTCATAAATAGTCTTGGCTTAAAAGCCATTAAACGTCTCAAAACATTATTATTTTCAACATCACTGAAAGTCAACACTTAATCAAACATGATACATAAGGAATAGACTCTACAAAAGACCCATCCCGTTACATATCAGAGCAACCCTACTTCACACATCCTCGCATCAACGCATCTAAGACTGGGTACCTGCACTTGCCCACAAGGCGGCAATTCCAGCAGAAGGGGTGAGATTCGCAACAATAATATTAATATATAAATCATAAGTCAAGATTAACAGTCATACATCCAACTCATAAACATATACGTTATATCACATCATAACATCATCATAAGCATCATCATAACAGCATTACATCACACATCAATGTCTCAAACATTATCTCATATATGTCACAATTGACTCGACTAAATGCAACACCTAACGTCTCAACATCATGCATGTGGTACCATATATTTATAGCATTAATATGCTTCACCGTCGCTTTGAGCAAATGCTCCACCGTCGCTTTGAGCATAAAGCTCCACCGTCTCATATATATATATATATATATATATATATATATATATATATATATATATATATGCAAATGCATGGACTCGTCGTTTAACAACTTAATACACCGTCTCAAGACCATCATTCATAATACAAAACTGACACATGCAGGTATAATAGTTACATGGCAGACATCATCTCATTAATCACATACAACACAACACGTATCATCATCACAATCACATAATCATCATATTTAAACATCACTTATTTTCAACCATACATCATTTATCAACAGCTCAAGTAAATCATCAGCAATCATCTTTACAGCATACATTAAAGGGTATAAAACCTCACTAATACTACCCCAAGGGCTCCTCTCAAAGTCCCATGCGAAACAGATCGCAAAACAACAAACAGTCCTGAACCATCTAACTCGCCACGGCGAGTGCATCTGCTCGCCACAGGCGAGTACTCACAGCAGCTCACTCGCCAAAGGCGAGTTGGGGGCGAGCTGGAGGCGAGAAATACTGGGTGCTTCGGCCTTTTTGACATTTTTCACTAAAATCCTCATTTTTAAGCTCTCTAAATCAAATTTGACCAAACCAACTTCACAGGTCATCTCTATAAATATAGGGGCACTCAAAACCATCTAAAGTTTAGCAAAAATCCTAAGTCCAAGGGTCGAGCTCGCCACGACGAGCTATACTGCTCGCCTCGCGAGCAACCAAGGGTTACTCGCCACGGCGAGTGATCACTCGCCACAGGCGAGCGATCTCAGAACCACTACGGTTTCAGTCCAATTCACACCAATTCATCCCAAAACTCTCATGTTAAGCCTCTAATTCATCAACAATGTTGTCCTAGGGGATAATCTAGGTTCTGTAACACATTTCTACAGCAATGCAACACATTCTCACATCAAATTCATCAAATTCATCATAACCCTAATTCACAAAACTCCCTCAATTCTTCCCCAAACCCTAAGCTAATCAAAACAGATGATTCACGATTAATACTACTGAAGTTAGGCTCACCCTTACCTGGAAAAATTGTGCAGAAAGCAGCCTAGCCTCTCTTCTCTCTTCACGTGCCTTTTCTTCTTCTCTAAAAGTCTGTACGCGTTCTCAAAATGTTTCCTTTCTTAACCTACTTCTCTTATATACTCCCTCACAACTTAATTAATTCCCTCTTAACCCACACAACTCTTCTTAATTATAAATATAACCCCATCTCTTAAAATTCTATCTTTTTCCACCAAATCTATTTATTTACCAAATAAATATTCATATAAACATCACTAATATTATTTTATTAAACAATAAAATAATAATACGTCACACGTCACAAATACGTCACAAATACGTCACATCATCATCAAAATCCATATAATATATAAACATATACCATATCATCTAATAAAATAATTAAATAATTAAAGAGGGCGTTACAACTCTCCCCCTCTTAAAGGATTTTCGTCCTCGAAAATTTACCTTGCTCAAACAACTCTGGATAGGATTCCAGCATTTTACTTTCTAGCTCCCAAGTCAAGCTTTCACCCGTCGCTCCGTCCCAAACAACTCTCACAAGAGGTATCTCCTTGCCTCTCAACGTCTTTGTCTTTCGATCATCAATCCTCACGGGCAAGGTCTCAACCGTAAGGTTGTCCCTAACTTGCACATCGTCGCTTTGGATCACATGAGACGGATCCGGAACATACTTCCTCAGCTGAGATACATGAAAAACATCATGCAAATTCGACAAGTGCGGTGGTAATCCAACACGATACGCCACCGGTCCAATCCTCTCTGAAATCTGATACGGTCCAATAAACCTCGGAGTCAACTTCTTCGATTTCAAAGCACGTCCAACACCCGTCAAAGGAGTCACTCTCAGGAACACATGATCCCCCTCTTGGAACTCAAGGTCCTTTCTACGCTTATCATGATAACTCTTTTGTCGACTCTGCGACGCTTTCATCTTTTCTTGGATCATTTTCACCTTCTCAGTAGTCTGTTGAACGATCTCTGGTCCTAAGACCACTCTTTCACCCGACTCAAACCAGCACAACGGAGTCCTGCATCTCCGACCATACAAAGCCTCAAACGGTGTCATTCCAATACTTGAATGGTAACTGTTGTTGTACGTGAACTCTATCAATGGAAGATGACTATCCCAAGCTCCTCCCTGTTCAAGTACACAAACCCTCAACAAGTCCTCCAACGACTGAATCGTCCTCTCCGACTGACCATCTGTTTGCGGATGATAAGCCGAACTCAACCTCAACTGAGATCCTAACGCCTCTTGCAAACTCTTCCAAAATCTAGAAGTAAATCTTGGATCTCTATCAGATACGATGCTCGAAGGAACACCATACAGCTTAACTATCTCTTTAACATAAATCTCCGCCAACTGAGCCACAGGAAAAGTAATGTTAATCGGTAGAAAGTGCGCAGACTTCGTTAATCTATCAACAATTACCCAAATAGTATCGTTCCCTCTAGGAGTATTGGGCAAACTCGTCACAAAATCCATGGATATACTATCCCATTTCCATTCTGGCACATCTAAAGATACCATCATACCAGTCGGCTTCTGATGCTCAATCTTCGACTTTTTACAAACCAAGCAAGAATACACAAATTGTGCCACATCGCGTTTCAAACCAGACCACCAAAACAGCCTCTTTAAGTCATGATACATCTTCGTAGCTCCCGGGTGAATACCCAAGCTACTTCTATGACTCTCTTCAAGAATCATCTTTTTAATTTCTTCATTGTCAGGAATGCAAATCCTACCTTGGAATCTCAACACTCCTTGATCATCGACCTTAAAGTCACCATCCACAGTCTCATTATCAGCAATCAACAAGTCTACAAACTTGACATCTTCTTTTTGTGCTTCTTTGATATGCTTCAGGAAATCATTATCAATTCTCAACATTCCCAGTTTTATGCTCTGAGGTGTTCTTTCACACACCAAGCTCAAGTCTCTAAACTGTTCTAACAACTCAAATTCTTTCACCATCAACGCGGACATATGCACAGTTTTCCTACTCAAGGCATCTGCAACCACGTTTGCTTTACCAGGATGGTAATTCAAACCAAAATCATAATCCTTAAGTAACTCAAGCCACCTCCTCTGCCTCATATTCAACTCTTTCTGATCAAATAAATATCTCAAACTCTTATGATCACTGAATACTTCAAACCTTGAACCATACAAGTAATGTCTCCATATTTTCAATACGAAGACCACTGCTGCCAACTCTAAGTCATGCGTCGGATAATTCTTCTCATGAATCCTCAATTGTCTCGAAGCATATGCTACCACCTTACCTTCTTGCATAAGCACACCTCCTAAACCCAACTTGGACGCATCACAATATACCACAAAAGGTTCATCGGACTTTGGCAAAATCAAAACTGGAGCCGTCGTCAGGCGCTTCTTCAATTCATTGAAACTATTCTCACAATGCACATCCCACACAAAAGACTTACCCTTACACGTCAACTGCGTTAACGGAAGAGCCAACTTAGAAAATCCTTCTATAAACCTCCTGTAATAACCAGCTAGTCCCAGAAAGCTTCTAATCTCCGTAACCGACTTAGGCGTCTCCCATTGCGATACCGCTTCAACTTTTGACGGGTCAACCGCAATACCTTCACCAGAAATAACATGGCCAAGAAAACTTACTTCGTGTAGCCAGAACTCACACTTAGACAGTTTAGCATACAGCTTCTTCTCTTTCAGCACTTGCAATACAATCTTCAAATGCTCTGCATGCTCAGCTTCAGTCTTAGAATAGATCAGAATATCATCAATAAAAACCACAACAAATTGATCCAAGTACTCATGAAAGATTCTGTTCATATATTCCATAAACACACCAGGCGCATTAGTAACACCGAAAGGCATCACCTTATATTCATAGTGACCATAACGCGTCCTAAAGGCCGTCTTCTGCATATCTTCATCCTTCACCTTAATCTGATGGTAACCTGACCTCAAGTCAATCTTGCTGAATACCTTTGCACCCACTAACTGATCCATCAAGTCGTCAATCCTCGGAAGTGGATACCTATTCTTGATCGTCACTTTGTTCAGCTGTCTGTAATCAATGCACAATCTCATACTGCCGTCTTTCTTCTTCACTAGTAACACTGGAGCTCCCCATGGTGAAACACTAGGTCTCACAAACTTCTTCTCAAGCAAGTCTTCCAACTGCTTCTTCAACTCTGCTAACTCAGAAGCAGACATACGATAAGGTGCCATCGACACCGGCTTCGTACCCGGCACAAGGTCTATCGAAAATTCAACCTCCCTCTCTGGTGGCACAACTGGAATCTCATCAGGGAAAACTTCAGGAAATTCCTTCACAATAGGCAGCCCATCAATTACAGCTTGGTTCTCTAAAGATAACGAAGCCATCAGCGAAAACATCAACATCCCATCACGTTCTAGTTGCTTCAGCTGCTTAGTAGATAGAAATTCTGCGCCCCACTCTTCTTCGACAGAAGAAAAATGCACCTTCTTTCTAAAACAGTTGATAAGAACCCGGTTGTACTCTAGCCAGTTCATACCCAGAATCACATCCATACCACTTAAAGGTAGGCACACTAAATCCATCACAAAGTCACGGCCAAACATAGATAAAGGACAATTTACACAAACGAGAGAAGTAGTCACCGAACCCTTAGCTGGAGTCTCGACAACCATTTCTCCATTCATAACAGAAACATCAAGACCCAAGGCAGAAACACAATCAAAAGCAACAAAACTGTGCGTAGCACCAGTATCAATAATAGCAACTAAAGGAGTATTATTAATATAGCAAGTACCTCTGATCAAACGATCATCATTCTCAGTCTGAGTGCCAGTCAATGCAAACACTCTCCCAGTAGTCTTAGTCTTCTTGGGTTGCTTACACTGCGAACCAATGTGTCCTTGCTCATTGCAGTTGAAACACACAACATCATCAAACTTGCAGTCACTAGTAATATGCCCTTTTTGACCACAACGGTAACACCTCTTCACCTCAACAGTACATGCATTGCTCTTATGGCCTTTCTCGCCACAAGTGTAACATGTAATCTCAGCAGGAGCAGTCTTCTTCTGGGGCCTCCTCTCATCATTTACTCTTTGCTTCCCTTTATCTCTAGGGGCATCATAAGGTTTAGGGCGACTCTGCTGGCCCTTAGCTTTCCGATCATTCACTACCTTGTAGTGAGCTTTAGTATCCTCCTCATATATCCGACAGCTACTCACCAACTCAGAAAAGTCACGGATCTTCTGATAACCGATAGCCCTCTTGATATCAGCGCGCAACCCGTTCTCAAACTTGATACATTTCGAAAACTCAGCCGTCTCGGGTGCATAATGCGGGTAGAACTTAGCCAACTCCACAAACTTGGCCGCATACTCGGTCACCGACATGTTCCCTTGCTTAAGCTCCAGGAACTCTATCTCTTTCTTCCCACGGACATCTTCTGGGAAGTATCTATTAAGGAACTCCCTCGTGAAAATAGCCCACGTCACCACAGCTCCATCTTGCTCCAAAATAGGTAGGAGGCTAACCCACCAATCGTCGGCCTCCTCCGCTAGCATGTGCGTACCAAACCGCACCTTCTGAACATCGTCACATTGCATGACCCTGAAGATTCTCTCCACTTCCTTGAGCCACGTCTGAGCTCCATCAGGATCATAACGCCCCTTGAAGGTAGGCGGGTGGTTCCTCAGAAAGGTCTCCAACATTCTAGTTCCGTCATTCCCACCAGCATTGTTCTGATTACCCACAGCGTTAGCAATTGCTTCCAAAGCAGCAGCAAGAGAAGCATCGTTTCTACCAGCCATCTAGTTCTCTGGAAACAAACATAAGTCAGAATAATACAATAATACTATTCTAACTCTAATACAACGTCACTCGACTCTCTACTTGGCCGGACGGACCGACCTGCTCTGATACCAATTGTAACACCCCAATTTCCCGTCTTAAAAATTTCTTTAAATAAATCATATAAAATCAGAGTACTTCTCAAAAGGAGTGTCACATTTCATCTTAAAACCAACTTCGATAATAATTTATCAATTTACAAAAATATTCAATTAAGCAGCGGAATTCAAATAGTCTCATCTCATAAATAGTCTTGGCTTAAAAGCCATTAAACGTCTCAAAACATTATTATTTTCAACATCACTGAAAGTCAACACTTAATCAAACATGATACATAAGGAATAGACTCTACAAAAGACCCATCCCGTTACATATCAGAGCAACCATACTTCACACATCCTCGCATCAACGCATCTAAGACTGGGTACCTGCACTTGCCCACAAGGCGGCAATTCCAGCAGAAGGGGTGAGATTCGCAACAATAATATTAATATATAAATCATAAGTCAAGATTAACAGTCATACATCCAACTCATAAACATATACGTTATAGCACATCATAACATCATCATAAGCATCATCATAACAGCATTACATCACACATCAATGTCTCAAACATTATCTCATATATGTCACAATTGACTCGACTAAATGCAACACCTAATGTCTCAACATCATGCATGTGGTACCATATATTTATAGCATTAATATGCTTCACCGTCGCTTTGAGCAAATGCTCCACCGTCGCTTTGAGCATAAAGCTCCACCGTCTCATATATATATATATGCAAATGCATGGACTCATCGTTTAACAACTTAATACACCGTCTCAAGACCATCATTCATAATACAAAACTGACACATGCAGGTATAATAGTTACATGGCAGACATCATCTCATTAATCACATACAACACAACACGTATCATCATCACAATCACATAATCATCATATTTAAACATCACTTATTTTCAACCATACATCATTTATCAACAGCTCAAGTAAATCATCAGCAATCATCTTTACAACATACATTAAAGGGTATAAAACCTCACTAATACTACCCCAAGGGCTCCTCTCAAAGTCCCATGCGAAACAGATCGCAAAACAACAAACAGTCCTGAACCATCTAACTCGCCACGGCGAGTGCATCTGCTCGCCACAGGCGAGTACTCACAGCAGCTCACTCGCCAAAGGCGAGTTGGGGGCGAGCTGGAGGCGAGAAATACTGGGTGCTTCGGCCTTTTTGACATTTTTCACTAAAATCCTCATTTTTAAGCTCTCTAAATCAAATTTGACCAAACCAACTTCACAGGTCATCTCTATAAATATAGGGGCACTCAAAACCATCTAAAGTTTAGCAAAAATCCTAAGTCCAAGGGTCGAGCTCGCCACGGCGAGCTATACTGCTCGCCTCGCGAGCAACCAAGGGTTACTCGCCACGGCGAGTGATCACTCGCCACAGGCGAGCGATCTCAGAACCACTACGGTTTCAGTCCAATTCACACCAATTCATCCCAAAACTCTCATGTTAAGCCTCTAATTCATCAACAATGTTGTCCTAGGGGATAATCTAGGTTCTGTAACACATTTCTACAGCAATGCAACACATTCTCACATCAAATTCATCAAATTCATCATAACCCTAATTCACAAAACTCCCTCAATTCTTCCCCAAACCCTAAGCTAATCAAAACAGATGATTCACGATTAATACTACTGAAGTTAGGCTCACCCTTACCTGGAAAAATTGTGCAGAAAGCAGCCTAGCCTCTCTTCTCTCTTCACGTGCCTTTTCTTCTTCTCTAAAAGTCTGTACGCGTTCTCAAAATGTTTCCTTTCTTAACCTACTTCTCTTATATACTCCCTCACAACTTAATTAATTCCCTCTTAACCCACACAACTCTTCTTAATTATAAATATAACCCCATCTCTTAAAATTCTATCTTTTTCCACCAAATCTATTTATTTACCAAATAAATATTCATATAAACATCACTAATATTATTTTATTAAACAATAAAATAATAATACGTCACACGTCACAAATACGTCACATATACGTCACAAATACGTCACATCATCATCAAAATCCATATAATATATAAACATATACCATATCATCTAATAAAATAATTAAATAATTAAAGAGGGCGTTACACTTGGAGTCTGGACTGATGGGTTTTGTACGAAAACAGGAACACTGCGTCACTTAATTTGCGCAACATGAGTTAACATGTGCATCGTGAATTAAAGTGCGCCGCGTGAGTTAAGGTGCGCAAGGGTAAATTTGGAACGGCTGCAGGGCGCGAGCATAATGTGCTGGGTGTAGAGCAAAATTCCAAAATGATTTTTTCAAGTCCATCGAACCATTCCTATCTTCACTTTTTAAATTTGTGCAAGTTTTAAGGTACTTCAATGTCCCATTCTTTTGCTTAATTATTTTCACACTCCAATTTCTAAGTTTAGGATTATTTGATTGTAGCTCGTGTTCTTTTTTCTTGTGAGTACCTCGTGGGTTCTAGAGTTTGGCTAGGAAGAACTGCATATGAGGTAAGGTTTTTTTCCCCATACATCCATACTAAGTATTAGGATGATGTTATGAATTAGAGGTAGAGATTCTTGTCTTTTGAAAAGAAAAACAATAAAAATATTTCTTTACGTGGTAAAATCTAATATTTTATAAGAGTGGTTATTTTAATTGCATACAGACGAAACTTCTGATCATTTATTTCTTCGGTGCCCTTTTGCCATGGAACTTTGGTCTTGGCTTGGTGGAAAGCTCAATTGCGTGATTGATTGTGATTCAACACTCTCCATTCTTTCTTGCATTCCTACTCGGTGTTCCTTCCAGGTTGTGGACATTTATCTTGCAGCAATCATTCATACGGTTCATACAATTTGGCTATCTCGTAATTCTATCCGATTTTCATCGAAGGCAACTATTGTTCAATCCGCAAAGGTGAAAATTCACTCCTTCGTGGCTATGTCAGGTAAAATTTCGGTGGGTAGCTGCTTATACACTATTTAGGTTTCCTTGATTCTTTTGCGGTTCCTGCACACTGTCGTACCGTGAAAGAAATCATTCATGTGTTGTGGAAGGCTCCCACCTCTCCCTGGTTGAAGGTTAATACAAATGGCTCCGTGCTTGAGGGGCATGCGGCTTGTGGGAGTCTTTTCCGGGATTCCCGTGGTTCTTTTCTTGGTGCTTTCGTTTGTAACATTGGTGCTGCGTCCATATTCCATTCAGAAGTTTTGGCCTTCATTCTAGCTATTGAGCATGCGGCTCATCATGGTTGGCGTAATGTTTGGTTGGAAAGTGATTCCACTAGTTCATTATTAACTTTTTATAATCCCTCTTTAGTTCCTTTTCTGCTTCGGAACAGATGGCATAACACTCATAATCTTGGTATTCGGATCATTTTGTCCCATATTTTTCGTGAAGGTAATTGTTGTGCTGACAGGTTAGCGAATTTAGGGCATGCTATTTCAGGTTCAGTTTGGTTAGATACACTCCCGACGGAGATTCACCTTGATTTTTTTCGTGATAGAGTTGGTCTACCAAACTATAGGTTCCCCTAGACCTTTGCTGGCAGCTGTTTATTTTCTTTTTCTGTTCTTTTTCTTTTGAGGGTTTTGGCCTAGTACCCCCTCTTTCTGTATGTATTTTTTCCTTTATTTAATAAAATTTCAGAGTTTGGCGGCGTAGGATGGAGGTCTCCCGGGGTGCCAACCTAGTTGGGATGTCGGTGATGCCTCTTGACGCCTGTCCTAGCTCCTTGCTTAGCAAAAAAAAATACATAATTGTGAGCGGAGTAAGCATTAGAGTGAATATATATATATATATATATATATATATATATATATATATATATATATATATGGGCTGCTAACTTACTCCCACCAAAAAACATGAAGCAGTTAGTTAGTAAGCCTACTCCAACTTATTTGTTTACTAAAATCTCCCTTGTATCTTGAATAAACACTATTTTAATAGATGGCCATTATTGTAACTTTTTGTACTTTTTTTTTGTTGCAAACATTTTTATTCGATGCTTGTTGCCGCAAAGCTTTTTATATTTTATATCCTTATTTAAGCTTTTTTCGATCAACAATGGTCAACCACAACAAGGACTCCTACTTGCTAACCACAACACTCATTTTGAATTACTATTTTTATATACTTTATGTTTTCTTTTTTGTCTTTTGTATAATTTTCAATCCAAAAACCACTTCTCACAAATTTCAATATAATGCACTTTCTTTTAGTATTACATGTTTCTTTATTTTCAACCAACTAAAAATATATGTGAAAAAACAATCAAATTGAACTAACAACAACTACATACACTATTTACACTATTTGAACAAAAAACTGATAGAAAAATATTTAATGATCCAACGAGTTTCTTTAATCAAGGAAATACATTCAAAAAAGATGAAGAGGAGAGAGGATCCCCTTGTACCCATTCACTCGAGTGTAATTTCCTTGATTAAAAAAATTTAATGGACCAAGTTGCACCACATACACATATTGATTCTTTGGTAGTACTCGGATTTAAGAATTGTTTCTTGGAGCAAGCACATATCTATAGGACGAGGTTTCAAAAGAATAAAAAGAAGAAAAAGTTTACTATACCAAAAAGGGAAAAGAGACGAAAAAGATTGGAAGTTTCAAAAGTGTTTTTCGGGTGTGTGGAATGACATATGTGAACTCTCTCTAATTATAGAGAAACTTCACAACTATTATGTGTGAGAAACTTTGGGAACAAGTAACCCACATATTAGATCTAGTACAAAAATATATCATATTGAGCACAAAAATTTAGTATATTAAATACAAATATATATTAGATTATATACCAAAATATTTGAGATTGTGCACCAAAATCTTTTAGCAAAACTTGGGACTAAGAAAACACTTTTTCTCTTGTAAAAAAACACTTTCTAATAATGTTTAAATTAACTAGTTAATTTAAAATTTCCAAATAGTAACGATGGCTAACGCGGAGAGAAATGCTACTTGAGGTCGCAGAGTAAGTGATGTATAATTAATTATATATTTTGTTATACTATAAACTCATTTTTTTGATTAATATATATTTACCATTTGGTTCGCAGGGCCCTAAAACTTGTTGAGTTTCGAGTTTAGAAAAGTACATTTTAATAAAATATAAGTCACCATCGAAGATATTATCGGGTTAAGTCACGACCATGTCACTTTTTTTAAGACATTTGCGGCATAAGGTAGAGTAACTATCACACGCCTCCAGGATAACACACTCAAGTTCACCTGTTGCACCATAAATAATCGTTTGAGAAATAATAGCCTCAAATATGGTTTCGTTTGATTAAACAACTCTATATCGTGCAAAGACCACTCGAAACCGAAGGGACAGAAGGAATAGAAGAAAGAAAGAAAGACTCGTCAACACAAGTAGAAGGAGGAAGAAGAGAAGAAAAGCACATGAATCATCAACTGTGAATTTCGGTGTGTATAATGCATTGTGTGAGCTCTCTATTTATAGAGAAAATTCACAACTAATATGTGAGAAATTTTGGCAACAAGTAATTCACATATTAGATCTATTACAAAAATATCTCAATTTAGTACCAAAATATATTATATTGAGTACAAAACTATATTATATTATGTACCAAAATATATTTCAGATCAAACACTAAAATATATTAGATTGCCTACGAAAATATTTCAGATTGTGTTCCAAAATATTCTAGATTGCGTTCCAAAATATTTTAGCAAAACTTGGGGACTAATAAAACACTTTCTAATAATGATTAAATTAAAATCTCTCAAAAAAATAATGATTAAATTAATTATTTAATTTATCATTTCCAAATAATAAAATATATATCAATATATATTATTTTCTAGTGCTTACTTTGTTCACATAATTATATATCCCCATTAATTAGAGATACGTCTCCACTATATAAACACTATCCATCCGATGTGGGACTTCCACTATACATATAGTATAGATCTCATTAAGAGTTTTTTTACGTATCCTTCTAATTAATGATAACTTTTTACTTTGTTTGCCGTATTAAAGCAATGATGATCATGAGTGTATATATATATATATATATATATATATATATATATATATATATATATATTCTCAAACGCAATATTTGGATTGATTTGTTTTATGAGAAAAATATTTGGATGGTGACACTCTTGATTTATATATACTAAAAAGATAATAATATTAATAATATTTACTATTATCATTATTATTATATATTTTTTATGACCTTAAATTTTGGAGGTTTATTTTATTTAAATGTGACACTCTTGATTTATTTTAATTTAAATACGGGATATTATTTTTTTGACAATTAAATACGGGATATGTGACGTACCTCTTAATTTTAACAAATATTTTTTAATCATTGATTATCAATCGATGTATTAGTTTTTTTCAATATTAGGGGAAGGGAATAAGTAGCGAAAAATGTGAACATGAAGTTCAAATGAAATATTTAAAAGGAAATATTATTATCTTTTCTTGATCCTCAAGATATAACTCATTTGTAAAGTTAAGAAATTAAAATAGCAGCTGCTAATGCTCCAAACAAAATAAATGTCCATGTGACCATGTCGGATAGTATAATATTGCAAATGAGCCTCAACTATGCATGAAGCCTAATAGACCAATCGGTTCCAAATATAAAAATCCTCAAACAATAAAATGAGCTAAAAAAAAAAGATAACCCGAATAAAGATGTGGAAACTCTAAAATTCGTTTGACAAAATTGAATTTTAAGTTCCAGAAGAACTGACCAGAATGTATCTACTAGCAACATCTTGCTAACTCTCAATGACAGGCTAGTGTCTTTGACCTTGGCACATCTCGACTCCTTGGATATGTCCGATCGAATATAGTTGCTGGAACAATTGGATATATAACCCCTGGTAAATTATACAAAACATTCATCTTCATAATCTATATAAATATGAATGAGAGAGATATTTCATTAAGTAAATTATACAAAACATGGATACATAGTCCTAGGAAATTTAACATTTTTTTCTGTCACAGAATAATTGTCACTTTAGAATACCAATACAACATTTATTATTATTTTTCACTAAGATATCTTTATTTATTGAATTTCATATAACTTAAATATTTCACTTACTATATTTTTAATAACTATATTTTAGTAAATGAAACTAATTTTATCATTAAGATCAATACAATTAATTTTTTTTTTTTAAATCGTACTCAAACTTTAAACGACTATTATTTTTTATTTTTTTTGGTAATAAACGACTATTATTTTATTTGAGATGTAAAGAGTATAAGTTTAATTATTACTCCATTAACTAATTTATCAACTATCTCAAAATCGCGAGAGACTGAGCTTTGAATAAGAACCAAGATAGGTAAAATGGTGATTGCAATGTGAAAAAAATGAACGATGCACCACATTCTACTATGACACCATTTAACAAATTAAATCTTAATATTCCACATTTATCCCCAGGTTTAACAAAAAAAAAAATCCAGTATTAACCAAACACACTCATTTTCATTTTCATTTTCATTAATTAACCAAAACCCATGAATCATTTTTATCTTAACTAGTTAATAACGAAAACTTGAGAACATTTGACCATAATATCCGGTTAAACAAGAGAAGTGGTTTGGTTTAACCTAGTACATGATATAGTGCTTGTTTAGTTCAGCTTCTTCTTGTTCGAGAAGCATTTCTACATCCTCGAAATTGACAAAAGCAATTTCTCATATGTTTAGTTTAGCTTTACAAAAAGCAATTCTCTTCTCTAGAAACAATTCTGGTTGAAGCTACAATTCCTAACTTTTTAAGTTTACTAGAATCAATTCTCCATTAAATTTTATATTTTAATTATTACAACTCATTATTTTCCTTTATCGTCCTTTACCAATTCTTCTTTTTTTGGTTTGTAATAAATTTAATGAATCAAATTTAATCAAAAAATTTAACGAACCAAATTAGTCCCAATAAATATTTATGGTCATGAGTAACCAAGTTTTGGAATTTTCTTTACGGTTTTTCTGATCAAATTTACTTTATATTTTCTTTTACACTATATTTTATCATTTTTGGCAACGATCTCTATTATTATTTAACTTAATTATATTTTATCAAAAATTATAAAATACATAGAACAAATATTTTGTCAAAAAAATTAGTTTAATGATCGTATTTATTATATTTAAATTAATATATAGAAAAATTTATGTATTTAAATTAAATAATATATCTATATTTAATATTAATCAACTTATACATTAAACTATCTACATTTATTTGTATTTAGCAATGTCCATTTAGTAATTATACATTCAAAAGAAATTTTGATCAAAACTATCCAAACAACATTCATTTCATATAATCAATTTTACACTATTGTATACAAACATAAATCAATTCTTTCAAAATCAATTATGTCAGAATCAATTCTATCAGAATCAATTCTGTTAGAATCAATTTTATCCAAAGCTAAACCAAACACAAAGATAATCAATGAATATTAGCCACAACTTTTTGAGCTAATAAAAAAAAAAGGTGTAAGTACATTTTTGACGCCTTAACTTTTAAAAAGTTGTGATTTTGATCCCTGACAAAAAGAATACAATTTTGACCCCTAAATGTTGCAAAGTTGCAAAGAAGCCGCCACATGTCCTAAAACAGGGACATAATCGCAACTTTTTGTAAAGATAGGGGGCCAAAAGAACATATTTCCCTTGAATTAAAGGGTCAAAATAGCATATTTCCTTAAACATAGGAGTCACTTTTATCATTTTTTTTTAAAAGTGGCCAAATTTGCTACTTTTGCAAAAACTTAGGGGTGAATACCACGTTTAAGCCTAAAAAAATTGTACCTGAAATATAATAAGAAATTACCATAAATTCAACGTGCTGTTAAGATTGGACCTTGCATCATTTGTTAGCGGTTAACAAGCATTAATCAAATTTCTTAAAAAAAATAAATAAAAAAGCAAGCATCACCCAAACTAGTAACCACACTATGGCACCAAAAAATAACTCAAGCCTGAGAATAACACAACAAACAATTGTTAAGATTGCTTTAGGTCCTTCCAGAAAAAAAGAAGATTGCTTTAAGTATTTGTGAGAAACTTATACATTGGTTAAAATTTTGTTTTACAAGGCTATAAAAGTTTTTAAAATGAAGTCCAAGAGACAGGTTAATTTGAATGAAACTTCAGCATTTCACCTTTCTACAAACATCAGGCTCTAAAATAGGAGTAAAATGCAGTGTATGTCATCTATCCATCTAAGTAACTATACCATCAGTAAGATGTATTGTAACAAACATACAATTTAAACAAATAAAATCCATATCCATCAAAACACAGAGAGCATCATTCAAAACAAGCAAATAAGTTTTAATTTAGAATGGAAACGTGTGTATGATGTTGAAGCTTTGATATTATGGCAAACAGCACAATTCTTTCCTCCCTCATATAAAAGAAATGAATAAATGGGTGGGGTTTACAATGGAAAAGTTGTTGAATTTGTGCATGATGCACAAATTTGTGCACAAAACTTTTGGAATAATGTGAGCCATTGATTTATTAATATAATATTGGAACGGTCTAGATCTGTTGCAAAAGTGTGATGGGTGACCTGCTGCTTTTCTACACGCGGGTCCCACGAATTGAATAAAGGTCAGTATTTTAATGGTTTTTTTTTTGCAGGTGTTTGTATTGGGCTTATCTTGGCAGCAAGTGAACAACATGAGGCCCAGAGGGTGGTAGAAGGATTTTTACAATTGTATTGGCACACACTAATAAAAAACATTAATAATGTATCAGTATTGTAAAATAACATAAGATAAAATACTTTTTTTTTTGCAGTTGATTTTTTTTTTTTTAAGATTTTTACAATTGACATAATAGAATATGGAGGGAGTATATTGTATGGATAACTAATAATCAATTATATCCCTTTTCCTGTAAAAAAAAAATAAAAAATGAACGGTATCCCTTAAAAAATAATTATAGTAGCATTATAAAATTTTATTTTCCAAACAAGATAATTTCCGTGTTTTTATTGCCATATTCTCTCCTTGACAGCTTCCTCATACCAATAACGTGTATTTTGTCAAAAAAAATAACGTGTATTTTTTGCTGTTTGGATTAGGAGCAATTTTTAAAGCACAAAGTTTATCCTTCAAGGTGTCTAGGTTTAATCATGCCTTCCAACGAAAAGATAGTTGGTAGGATTTTAATGGCACACACTAAAATCAGTAATTTACTTCATAAGATTGGTTGAATAATTTTTGTGGTTGCATATATTATATATTGTCTTTACCTATTGAGCTAAGTTCGTAGGGACAAAGATTGATCGAATATAATCCTAAAAAGATATAGCAATTTTCCTTTAATCGTAATATAAATTAAATATACAATAAATCATATTTATAAATTAAAGATACAATAAATCGAAAATGAATAAAAATTTAGTAGATGTTGTTGAAGTAAATTGAACGGCTGTAATTGAAATTAATTATTTTTTCAAAATTTTAGAATATGAATAAATTGGGTGTAATAGTTGGGTAATAAATAGACAGTTTAGTCACTATTATAAACAAAATATAACATTTTAGGTTTATTTAATAAATAGTGTGTGATGTATATTAAAGACTTTTAACAATACTGATACAAAATAAAGAAATAGAGTATGACACAAAACGGAGGCTATGGTTTCAAAGAATACAAATTGCTTAATATTACAAAATGTTATGAGAGAATATATAATAAACCTAAAGGACTCTAACTTACTAATATAAAGGGCTAATAACTTAAGCTCAATGCTTTATTATCTAACATTTACCCTCAAACTCATGATGCATCAACAAGAAGCATTGTGAGTTTGTCAAACAAAATACGAAAAACGTACTAAATAATATAAACTTCTAACACTACCCCTCAAGCTGAAGCTTACTAAGCTTTAAGCTTGTTACAAATTAATCCCAAAAATAAACCAAATTTGCCCGTAGCATAACCAATGAAGAGCAGCAAGTACCATCAATCAACCAAATAGAGAAACCATCCAAGCAAAAGAACCATTTCAAACTAAACTCAGTAGGGAGAAGTGATGTAGTATTTTAGCATCAAACAAGATAAGTATTTATATCGTCTCCTCAGGGACTAGTGCGATATCACGGACCGTTCGACACCAAATATCATTTTAAGTTGAAAGATATTTTGTTTGTTTATAACTACGAAAACTATTTTGCAAAGATAAAATTGAGATTAATAAGGCGTAAAACTTGTTAGGATTAGAGTTCCTTGATCAAGCATCACATATAACCTAATGATCGTATACGGATTCTAGCTTTTCTTTGATATTATCACGTATCCCTCGGCAATAACATTCGTGTCCAAATATTATCGTGACATCAATTGTATCGTTCAATCGTCGATGTCTCAAACTATTGAACGATCCAAGAGTCGATCTTATCATTTAATCGATGATTTCTCAATCCATTCTGGAATTGCTCGCCTTTGACATCTTTTTACTCGCTGTGGCGAGTTAACCTTTTGAATATTTCTTTGTTTTTCCTCTTTGATTCATGTCTTGAGATCAATACCTGCACAATTGGGTAAAGTAAGATAATTAAAGCATAATAGGGAATTTTACACTGATATCTCGACCTTTCCTTTGATAACTTGCAAACAAGGCCCATAAGGAAAATGTTGTGTTGGCTTATAAATGCCTGATATATATTTACGCGCGGTCGCGCTTAACAATGCCACGGCCGCGCACGAATTTTTGAGATTGATATATGAACACGCGCGGTCGTGCTTTATTATTGCGCGGTCGTGCGCTGGTTATTGGGATGGACAAAATTAGATTTTTTTTATTTATCGAAAATTTGAAATATTTAATAATTACATTAAATTTTAGTAATTAGATTGTTTTGTGTAATTTGATTATTTATTAATTTTATAAAAATGTAGAATAATAATAAATTTGGTCATAATAGTCAATCTAGTCACTATTATAAACAAATTTAGTGCGTGTGATGTATATTAAGGACCACATAGATTAATTATTGAATAGATTGAATAGATATAAAATGAAAGTTTTTTATTTTGGTGACATTAAAATACGCAAAACATTTATTTAAAAGTAATTTTAACTTTGTGTATTTTTAAGAATTTGTTTTAGTATTTTTATCGTTGAGTTTATTTAAATATTGTAGTATGTATTATGTTATCTACATATAATTTATAATTTAGTTTTATAATAATAACGATAATAAACAGTAAATACATTTGTAAAAAAAAAAAAAAACATTAAATACAGTCCACGTAGTGAATATCTTGATTAATCAATTAACATTTATCGAAATACTTTTCCTATCTTGATCACATATCTACTCCCTAATCAATGTTGTGACCTCTTGACCTAACTATTAGTAGTCTTCCAAGCAGTTTAGGTCAAAGACTATAATCGTTAGGGTTGGAGTTACAAGTTTGATTAGTCGTTAAAGAGTTTGATTACTCGTTGAACGTTCATCAAAGTACTTTGACTCCAAGATTCTTTCCATTAAGGTATGAGTTGTGAGTTTGATCAGTCGTGCTGACATCTTTGAATTAGTTTAGGTCAAAGAATCTTGTCATTAGGGTGAGAGTTGTCATTAGGGTGAGAGGTGTAAGCTTAGTAAGTAGGTAACAAGAGTTTGATTAGGGTGAGAGTTGACTCCAAGGTTCTTTCAGTTAGGGTAAGAGTTCTGAGTTTGATCAGTCGTTTTGAAATATTTTAATTAGTTTAGCTCAAAGATTGTTGACATTACAACTAGAGTTGTAATTAGGGTTAACTTTGTTAGTCAATAGATAGTTTGATTAGTCATTGAACGTTCATCCGACTACTTTGACTCCAAGATTCTTTCAGTTAGGGTATGAGTTGAGAGTTTGATCAGTCGCTTTGAAATATTTGAATTAGTTTAGGTCAAAGATTATTGCCATTAAGGCTAGACTTGTCATTAGGGTTGGCTTTGTTAGTCGAAAAGAAGAGTGTGATCGGTGATTAGTCATTGAACGTTCATCCGACTACTTTCAACTCTTATATGTAACTAGTATATGTATTCGGTGTTTTTCAGTTTAGACATATGATTAAAGAGCAATTTAAGTTTTTTTTTTTTTTTGTGAAAGACTAAATTAACATGTAAGAAACCTACAAGAAAATGAACGTATCGTCGCTAATTTTTTTTTTTTTAATTCAATATTACTCTAGCCGATAAATAGTTGTATTAGTCATTGAACGTTCATCTAAGTACTTTCACTCCAAGATTCTTTCAGTTAGGGTAAGAATTTTGAATTTGATCAGTGTGCTGACATCTTTGAATTAGTCTAGGCCAAAGAGTCTTGTCATTAGGGTGAGAGTTGTCATTAGGGTGAGAGGTGTAAGCTTGGTTAGTCGACAACAAGAGTTTGATTAGTCAGTGAGCGTTCATCCAAATACTTTGACTCCAAGATGCTTTCAGTTAGGGTAAGAGTTGTAAGTTTAATTAGTCGTGCTGAAGTTTTTGTAGTAGTTTAGGTCAAAGAATATTGTCATTAGGGTTATAGTTGTCGTTAGGGTTAGAGTTACAAGCTTGATTAGTCGTTAAAGAGTTTGATTAGTCATTGAACGTTTATCTAAGTACTTTGACTCCAAGATTCTTTCAGTTAGGGTAAGAGTTGTGAGTTTGATCAGTCGTGCTAACATCTTTCAATTTGTTTAATCTTGTCATTAGGGTGAGAGTTGTAAGCTTTATTAGTCGATAACAAGAGTTTGATTAGTCGTTGAACGTTCATCTTAGTACTTTGATTCCAAGATTCTTTCAGTTAGGGTAAGAGTTGTAAGCTTGATTAAAATAAAACTGATTTTCACATAAAATAATTTAGAGATTATTTCTTAGAGATTTTATGAAAAGGACAAAACTTAGGTACAATTCCTTAGGTGCATTTCGTATGGTTCTTAACTAAACTCACCATGATTTCCTTAAATCCATTATTTTCTCAAAGTTTGTTTACAATAATAAAAATCATTTTTTTTAAATAATTTAGTTTGTTTGGATACAACTATATAAAATGATTTTTTTGTTACAAAATTTGTTTAATCTTTTGACCATTATTTTCTCTCTCTTCTAAAAAAAATCTATTTTTTTAGAAGTTGCTCTTAACAAGAAACCTGCAGTGACAGATGATAACAGATCTGCTGCTGCCACTGTCATCAAATTTGTGTCTAAGTCTACAACCTTCCCTTTTAAGCAAACTGACATTGATAACAGACCTGCTGCTGCCACTGCCGTCAAATTTGTGTCTAAGTCTGCAGCCATTCCTATTCAGCAACCTGACATGGTGGATTTAGACAATTCTGATCTAGATGGGAATGCTAAGGAAGGACATAAGGGGGGTGAGGCAGCGTTTGCAACAACCTTGAAGACTGGCAAAACTTCAAATCTATTTATGCACAATCATGTACTCTTCCCTGTATCTTTTTATGCAGCCTGGTTCTATCCTTAGTAGCAGGGTGTGTTAGGCTACTTAGAAAGTGACATTGCTTTTCTTCTGGTCTTTTAGTTTAATTGGGTATTGGCCTAGTCCCCCCAATCATGTACCTTTTTCTTTTATTGCATTCCTCTAGCTTTATCACAAAAAAAAAAATGTTATACTTATTTTATAACAATTGAATGAATTTTTTTTTATATCTGCCTTCATTTAGTTCAAAAATAATTGGAATTCTAAATTTATTTGGTAAAATCCATTATATTTTGTTTTTTGTTTTTAATATTGATTTCATCCCAAATTCGTCTCAAACTGGTATTAACTTTCTTCTTTAATTCCGTGCAAAACCTTTTTGAAAAAGAGTTTGGGACGGATCTTAAAATTTGCGATGCGGCTTTCTCGGACGGAGCAAATTCCATGGGAAAACAACTTTTCGTCTGAAATTCGTGTGAAACATGTCCAAAATCCATCTGAATTCCATTTGAAAATCCGTCCGAAAACTACATTTTTAAGTAGTTAATGTTAGAATTCGTATTACTGAAAAATGCAAAAAATCAACACAATCACTTCTAGGAAGTCACACAATGATCACATTGCCTTGTTACTTTTGTTGATGCTCTCTAATTCTAGAATTCAGACTCAGATTGCTATTTCAGCAGTCCATTTACTCCTTAACAGTGTAGTAGCAGCTCTGACAAAATAGAAAAATAATATGCGTAAATAAATTTTAGTATGCAATGGTTGCTCAAAAGAGGCTCTTTAAAGCTCCACCATATATGAAGTTTTTTTTTTTGAAACAGCAAATATTATCCACGACGAACGGGTGCAAGACGCACAAACACATTCGCGAACAAGCCGAAAAGGCAAAACAACAATAAAAATACGGTGCCGTATATAGGTGGAACACCGCAACCCCCCAAAAACAAAAAAGCCACCACCGCCACCACCAAAAAGCCAGCCAACAAAAAACTAAGCACCTAAAGGCAACTGTTAATGAACAGAAGAGGAGCTAATGCAGGATTATACAAAACAGCCAGCTAGAAACCAAAGAGGAATTTAGCACACGCATACCCCTGCATCAATACCAAAACGCAGCAGCCTACACCAATGGAAACATAAAAACAAGCCTGCGAAAGGGGGGGGAACCGCACCAAACAACAACAACAACAACAACAGAACAGCAATTGCTGCAAGCACACAGCAGCAGCTGCCCAAAACCTTCTATGCTCAAAACAGAAACAGACCGAACAATGCGCGCACATGGCAGCCAACCCGCTACAGCAACCGAAGCATTAACGGTAATTTGTTGTTAGTACTGGTTTAGTAGTACTGGATAATTTGTTGTTAGTACTGTCCTACAAACCAAACTAAGATGGAATTTCCAAACTTCAATGGAAAATGAACTGATATTGAACCAATATTGTTGATGGGTAGATTGGTTGATGGTGAGTGAAAATTTTACGTTAATGGGTAGGTTGGTTGATGGTGAATGAAAATTTCTGGAACTATGAAGAAATGAAGAACATGATGAAGGAGAAGAGGATGCAAGAAGGAAACCGTAAAAAAAAACTAATGTGAGAAACTAGCTGTGCTGATGTGTTACTAAGGGGTGAATTACTACTCTCAATGTTTAAGTTTTAGGGGGTGTATCCAACAAAAACAATAAAACCAATATTTTTCATTATAATATGTTTTCTTTTATTATTTATTTATTTTCAGCAGGTCACCTATACCCCACCAACCGCCAGCTGTCCTTCATTTTTTCTTGTGCACAAATTTGTGTTTCATGCATAAATTGATAGATTTGTGCATTCTAAATGCCACCGAATAAATGATATCACAAAGTAGTTAGATAAAAGACTAGTTGTTAACTTAAAAAGGAATATAAAATAACTTAAGATTCATATGACACTGCACAGAAATTGATTATGGAAAAAAAATGATTTAGATGGGTCAGATTGAACCACTAAAAATCACCAAAAAAAAAAAAAGAACCACTAAAATGATTATGAGACAAATCAACATGCAAGCTCTGATACAATGTTATAATTTGTAATTGATTTTAACACAATTTCACAAAACCAATTTGTGAGGTGAGAACTGCTCTATTTATAAACACTTGTTCAGACCATCTCTTAAAAATGTTTTAAAGCCCAATAACACAAATTGAATTAAAGGAAACAAAACCATTATCCATCAAAAACACAGACACAAAAACAGAATTTAATACTAGAAAATAAGTTTTTAATTTATAATCTCAAGCTTTCATCTTACGGGAAACCAAAATCTATAAAAGGAACGAGAACCTGTATAGAATAATTTATAACACCAAAATCTCAAACGAAACTGCACAGAAGCTTAGGTCCCGAAAAACCATAGTTAAGCAACATAAAATCCAAAAGCAAAATTTGACAGCAGTAATCACTGATCAATCTTTTCATCCTGACTGATCAAAACACCAAACGTATATGTAAAGCAACGAAAAACATATGAAGGGGAATCGAGAAATTATTCAAGTGATCAAACCATTATCAAATAAAACCATATATCGACAAAATAAAAAATATAATAAAAAACTAGAAAAACAGGATCCATCATATACGTGCAAAAACAATCAAATTGAATCAACAACAACTAAATATACTATCTGAACAAAAAACTGATTGGTAGAAAAATATTTGATGATCCAACGAGTTTCTTTAATCAAGGAAATACACTCGAAAAAAGATGAAAAGAAGAGAGGATCCCCTTGTACTCGATCACGCGAGTGTAATTTCCTTGATTAAAAAAGTTCAATGGATCAAGTTGCACCATAGACACGGATTGATTCTGTGGTAGTTGGAGAAGAGAAAAAAAAGATTCGATGTTTCAAAAGTATTTTTCGGTGTGTGGAATAACCTATGTGATCTCTCGCTATTTATAGAAAAAGTTTACAACTAATACATGAGAAACTTTGGTAAAAAGTAATTCAAGTATTACTTTTAGAATAAGTAATCCACATATTAGATTTAATACAAAAATTTATTATATTCAATACAAAAATATATTAGATTACATATCAAAATATTTTAGATTGTGCACCAAAATCTTTAAATTGCATTAAGAAATTTTTTACATTTAAAAATCCTAGATGTTTCCCACAATTTACTCCTTGGCACCCTTCCACAAAAAATGTTTCCATCAAGTTATAACAAAACTATCATTGACCTTAGTCGCAACCTCGTTTGTGGTGAAATCTCATATAAACTCGGACCTTTTCTACAAATGAATTTAAGCAATAATAATCACACTGGAACAATTCCTCCATCAATTTGTAATGTCTTTTATGTAAACATTTCCTACAATTATTTTAAGGGTCCCATTCCATTATGTGTATCTGATCTTTGTACAATAACAGGGAACAAAGATGTGTGTATTGATAACTTTTTATACAAGCAAATCCAATTCCAGCCTTGCTCACCTCCCAAGAAGAGTATTAAAGTAACACCGCATGCTATTTTTGTTCTTCATGTCCTTGTTATTCTAATCCTAGCCATCTTACTTATCATGTGTTATTCTTATCAGAAATAAAGCATTGCAATATTATGAAGCTCGATGGATTCTGTCTAGAATTGGCAATGAATTGAACCAATTCGAAAATAATTTGATACTCGGTTTGATAATTGATTCGTTGAACTTGATTCATGAACCAAATGAGTCGAACTTGAGTTGAAAATTAAGCTCGTTAAATAAACGAGTTGAACTTGAGTTGAGTATAATTTGACTCGTTTAGTTCATGAACCAACTCGATATATATATATATATATATATATATATATATATATATATATATATATATATATGAGGGGGTTATTTTGACTCCAAGAGTAATTGTAATAACTTACTCTAAATCTTAACCTTTAATTCTAATTTTGATTAATGGTTTAGATTAATTGATATGGTAGACTTTAATTTTATTTTATACTATAAACATTTATCACCATAAAATATCTAAACAATAAATGTCTTTTAATTGTTTGATCAGCTCTTTCTCAAATAGCATCATCATCTATCTATATATGTCCATGACAACAAAAATAAATTAAAATGGAGATGATTATTTTAATTTGTTGTTTTTTATATAAGAAAATACACAAATTTATTTATTTTTTATGCAAGTATTGTAAATGAATTGGATATAAGAAAAAGCCAGGATTACTTCCTCTAATTTTTTTTCTGTGATAGATTAGTACAAAAATGTGTGTTTACAAAAAATATAAAAATGATCAGAATTTTAATTAAGAAACCAAATAAAATATGTCGTATGAAAAATAATAAAGGGAGTAAAAAATATGCAATTCTTTTAATTTACAAATGTTTTCTTTAAAAAAATATATATGCAATTCTTTTTAGCGAAAAAAAAAGTAAAGGGATTAGAAAAAATTCCTGTCGCGTAAAAAATTATATGCAAATTTTTTCTTATGCAACTTTTTTTGAAGTAATAACAAATTTTTTCTTATGCAATTTATTTCAAGAAAAGAATTTTAAGTTTTGCCGTTAACCCTCAAAAATAATTTTAGCGTGAAACCAAAAAAACAATGGGAGAAGAAAAAAAAATCAAACAATTAAAAGACATTTATTGCTTTGATATTTTGTGGTGATTAGTGTTGACTACAATATAAAATGGTATTAAAGTCTACTATATTAATTAATCTAAACCATTAATCAAAATTGAAACTAAGAGTTAAGATTTAGAGTAAGTTATTAAACTTACTCTTGGAGTCAAAATAACCTCCTATATATATATATATATATATATATATATATATATATATATATATATAGGGGCGGATCTGCTTAAGGCAGGGTGTGGCTATTGCCACACCAGCCCAACCCAATCTGTTTTTAAAAATTATATATTATTTATCAAAACACACTCATACCAGCCCAATACTACCAACACCCTGCCTTTTCCTTACCAATTCCAAAATATATATACAATAAACACATTTATTTCTTTCTTCCAAATTTCCTCTCAGATAACTCTCACCCTTCTTTCCTCTCCTCACGACCTCACCCTCACCTCTCCTCCCCGCCAAATTTTATCATTTTCCTCTCTTGACATGCGGCCTCACTCTTTCTTTGTTGTCAACATTTAGATTAAAACTAAAATTGAATGGTTTCTTATCTCATTTATTTAAAATTGAATGGTTTATTTAAAAAAAAATTAGCCTCACTAATTTTCTATGTCCAGATCCGCCCTTATATATATATATATATATATATATATATATATTATTTTGTATGTTATTTATATAATATGTAATTTATTACAAGTTTTTTCTAATAATTATATACTTTTTAATAAGTATTATTACTAATTTGATTAAAAATCAACGATAATTGTAACAATAGAGGGAGGACATATTATCTTTTGAAGGCTTTCAAAAAAAAAATGTACACAACTTTTTGAGCAAATCTAATAAAAAAAATTGTATCTAAAATATAATAAGAAATTACCAAAAATTCAAGTAACAGTTGAATATGTTGATATTAGAAGAGATTAATATAATATGTTGGTATAAGTTGCTTTCCAACTCTATTTTTTACGACAATCAATCAACAATTTCAATGTAAGAATCCAGTATTTTATGGAAGATCAAAACATATCGAGTTGCGCCACAACTATATTCCTGATATGGTTCAAAAGAAGGAAATATGCTTGGAATACATCAAGAATGCAAAACAGCCTGCAGATGTTCTAACCAAATTAAAGCAATATCCATTGAGAAGTTTGAACAGTTCAAAGGCATTGTGAAAATTACAAATACAAAGGGGGTGTTAAATTATAATTTGCAATTTTTCGTAGTCCTGGGTTCTTAACGTATCTAGAAGTCCTTTCATGTGTCTAGAAGTTCTAGATATAGTATCATTCAATATTTTTTTAGATTGGTTTAATTACAGTTTTCGCCTCCTAACTTTTACGAAGTTGAAATTTTGGCCTTTAAAAAAAAAACTGCAAAACTTTCTCCTAAATTTTGTAACTGTAGCAATTTTGGCCCCCGAGACAAAAAACAAAAAACAAAAATATGGCACCTCACTTAGGGTGTCACGTCAGCGTAGACCGGGTCAAAATTGACCTTTGGGGTCAAAACTCTTTAGGAATGGTTTTGTAGTTTGTTTTCTTAGAAGACCAAAATCACAACTTTAAAAAAATTAGAAAGTTAAAACTACTATTAAGTCTTCTAGAATCATCCACTTATTTACTAGTAGAAAATTATATGCCTCAATATAAATAGTAGTTCTATATGTATTGAAAGGGAATATCAATGAATAGAAACATTACCTCAAATTTCTTAATCTCACGTGTCTGTCCTTTTTCTGACATCGTAAGAGTTATTTGAAGCTTTTCTCATTTTAAAATACGTCTTCCAATTTTTTTTTAGATGCATTTGCAAATTTCAATGATTAAATATTTTTTTGGAATCTATGAATATTTCTTCCCTGTTGGTTTCAGTAGATCCTTAATAATTAATGTATATCTCACTGAGTGATAGATGAGTTATGAGAGAAGTTTGGAACAAAATTTCAATAAAATTTACATTATAAAAATATATTAATATTCATAACCGCCTCTGTCTTTTTCTTTTTACCTTTTTGGAAACTTCACGTCTCTATTTTTCCATGGGAGGGTGATTTCCACATAAATATTATGGGAGAGAGACAAAATCTTGACAGTTGACATGGCTACGTAAAAAAAAAAAAAACTTGGCATGGCAAAATCTTTTTTTTTTTTTTTTTTAAGAAGAATCATGGCAAAATCTTTTGAAATTTCATTCTTCTTACTTTCCTTAACTAAAAGATTCTTGGAACTTATCTTCATAATGTACATCTTTACCTCACTCATATCTTTATAAACCGTATCTTCACCTCAAACAAATGACCTAATTTTATACTCCCTCCGTTTTTTTTAAGTGTCCTTTTAAAAGATTAACACCAAAATAGCGATGTGTATTTTTGCACACTTTTTTACTATTATACCCTTGTTTTAATCCATCAATAAATTTCTATTTTTTTTCCACACACTTTATCTTTCGAATAAATTTAATATGTTATTTTTCTCTCGTAAAAAACAGTTATCAGTTATTATCTTTTTCTCCAACAAATTCCTATTTTTTTCGCACTCTCTCATAACAAACAATTGTCAATTTTATAAATATTGTGCACATCTTTTTAATTATTTTAAGTCAATATAAAAATTATATTGATGAAACTTCTTCTTCTTCATTGTCATCTTGTATCTTGTTAAATGAGTCTTCAACTATTGCTCACTCTTCACCTCTCATCAGCAATTCCAACAAGTCTTCTATTTTTTCTTCTTTTTGAACATTCATGGAGTCTTTTATTTTTCTTCTCTCAAATCTTATTTATGAAATTTTAACTCTTCTTAGAACCATTGTTTGTAACAAAATTTTGTTTAAATTTGAAGATAACAAGAAACAAACCTAGTTTAAAAAAACAAACTTTAGTTTTTCAAATAAATAACATTAATTAGTTTTATTGAAAAAAATAAGAGTAATTGATAAAGGGTATAATTGACAAATCGTAACCTTAAAATACCAAAAAGATACTTAAATAGGAACGAAAAAAATACGCCAAAAAGACACTTAAAAAAGAACGGAAGGAGTAGATGTAAATCAAATAGACACGTTGAGATAATACTGTTATTGGATAATGTTGTGTGATTCATAAGTTATCTTAAACAAGTTGTATACACTAAAATTAATATTATTGGTTTTTTTATTTTGTGAAAAAAAACACTATTGGTTTTTTATGGTATTGATCTTTCTTTTTTAGAGAAAAGTGCTTATAGCCTTTCATTAGTAATCAAAGTCTCAATAAATAGTGAGACTAGCGAGAAATGTGGCTTCCCCTGCGAGAGTGTGAGCCACCACATTAACTTGTCGCTGAACAAACTCCACCCGAGAGTTGGTAAACTTGGAAGAGAGCAAAGACCGGGAAGTCCTGATGATGTTGCCAAATTCAGTTATGTCTTCCCGACCCGAGTAAAGAGCGTCTTTTGTGGTTTTAGAGTCGACTTCAAAATCAATATTATCTAAGTGCATATCACTCGCCCATTGAAGCGCATGGTAAAGTCCCAAAGCTTCCCTAATGTCAACCGGATATACACCAATAAAGGCAACTGTTCTAACCAAAACAAAGACTCCATCTTCGTCACGAATGCAAATGCCGACACTCGTTTTGTTATGTTGACTGGAGAACGCCGCATCAACGTTGCACTTCATGCGGCCATGCTCGGGAGGTTGCCAGCTGGAATAGCACTTGCAGCAGCTAGAACAACACTTGCAGCAGCTGGTGGTTGTATACTTGCAGGAGCAGTAGTCAAGCTTTCAACATTAAGGCCATTTGCAAGATGCCAATCGTCATTCAAGGACCGCGTTCTTTCCACCACTGTTGCACAAGTTTCCGTGACGTCTTCCCACACCTTTAAGTTCCTATGCTTCCAAAGACTCCAAAATATTGCAGCCAACCGTTGAGAAAGTGTGCCAGATAAAGAATGTAACAATGAAAAAAATAGCCTCAATGGTCGAGGGCGAGGATGACGATGCCACCACAACTTGAATCTCTTGCCATAAACCTGCCATAGACCATACCTGAACCGCAAAAGGGCACTCAAAAAATACATGAGCTAAATTCTCATGATTAGAGTCACAGCTTACGCACTGAGTGGGACATTGAACACCCTTATCGAGCAACCGAACACGAGTTGGTAAACATCCCCGACACATATGCCAAATCAGATTTTTATCTTTTGGGGGAATTTTTAGCTTCCAAATGCCAGCCCAATATCCCGGTTTGTGAAGGTGGGACAAATCTACTAACTCATTGACACATAGTCGGTAAGCACTACACACTGAATAGCACTTGTTCTTCTCAGCCTTCCAAAGTAGCATATCATGTTGGACCTGCTCATAAATAGGTGTGTTAAGAATTTTAGAAGCCAAATCCTCACTAAAGACTTGTCGGACAACAGGTTCGTTCCACCGTTTAAAGTAGGGATCCATAAGACTATTTACCGAGGCATGACTCACATAATTGGCTCCTGAAATATTACTTGGAATAGTTTTCCCATTGAGCAGCCACGACTCATCTAAAATGGGAATATGGGTACCTTGACCAATGCTCCAACGAGCTCCTCCTCGGAGTATGAATCGAGCTCGGAGGATGTTGCGCCACACATAACTTATGGTATTAATCTTATTGTTTTTGAAATTTACATATTGACCGTTTTGGGGTTATAGAAGATAAGAAAAAATGATTGTTACCAAATATGATTTTTGTTGGTGATTTTTAAAATAATGAAATCACTTTAGATCCAAAAGTTGTAACTCTTCATGGGAATTATTCATATACATTGGAACCTTTGGCAAAGGGGTGTTTAATGAACCTTAGCATTGATTCAAGTGTATATGATCATAACCTTTGGCAAAAAGGTGCTTAATGAACCATAACATTGATTCAAGTTAAAGAGGTGTTTTCTCTCATGTGAAGGGTCATATAATGCACTATAAATGTTTTGCATTTGGGCATTAATTTGACACACACAACAACACACAAAAACAAGAATTTTGTTGCATTAACAACATAATTCTCCCTCATTCTCTTACTCTAAATCATCCATCAATTCTCTAATGCATGAGTGAATTGATGGAACCATAAATCTATAAAATATTGTTAGGAGATACGTTTGGTGTGGTTGTGCAATACACGTCAAGGAACTCATAGTATCTTGAAGGGAATTCGCCAGTCATTCCTATTGCATCCAATATACAGTTATTGGTGGCGGCGAATCGAACCTAAAGGTTAGTGTGGCAACCCCATGCGCTTTGAGTTTTACATGCATAACCATTAAACTTTTCAGGATTCAAGTGCATCAGCCTCTTCCCAACAACCAAGATATATAACAATTTTAAAATAATATAGAAGAGCATGTCTTGTATGTTCACAAAATCAAATGTACTTATATGTAGCATTTAGGCACACGCATATCCCCAAAATGTAAGAACAATTTCTTTTTATTATAATTAAAAAAAATATCTCTTTGCATGTGTTTAATAATTACACCCTCCAGTCACCATTATAAGAAAAAAACTATATTTTGGATTCATCCATTAAATAATATATGTGATTTTTATTATAAATGACACACATCATTTAATAAATGAATCTAAAATATAGTTTTTTTGCTTATAATAGTAACCAAAATGTGTATATATCTTCAATATGTGATAACTGATAGTGTGTGTCTCTTTTTGGATTGATGTAACCTTTTCTATTTTATTAGGGCCTGCCCTGTAGAAGTGCATTAAAGCCCTTTGCACAAGGCCTCTAACTTAAGAGGGTCTTCAAAATTTGTAAAAATAAAAAGATATTTTTATCTACTTATAAAATCCGTCACTAATTATTATTTTTCATAGATAGAAGTTTGAAAGATAATGATTTTGCTGTTAATTATACGTTATCTATAAATAAATATCTATTTATCTATAGGTAAAAGTCATGTTTGAACCGTTCTTCTTTAACAACAAAAAAATCATGTCTAAATAGTTGCTCATATATTTGACTAGAACTTAGATGTTTGGCATTATAAACGTTGTTGGATTTTTTTTGTTTCAATTCTTTTTATATGAAAATTGCCAATATTATACGGGGCTTCCGAATTGTCAAAACGGCCCTGTATTTTATTTTATTCGTGTATGGAATTAGAATACCCTTATACTATTTTATAATGCACTTGCTTGTAAGAGATAAATATATTGGGAATTTCTACTGTACATTTGTAAATTAAAATATATTGGTACTCTTGTTTAAAAAATTTATAAATTAACTATCATTTTTATGAGAAAAAAATAGCTGTTTGTTGACATTTATATTTTATGAAATATCATTTCATAAGAAAAAACAACATTTCATTTTTTTATAAAAATCATACTAAATGTTTTTACATTTTATTATAAAAAATAATCAAAATTATCTATTATGAGTAATAAAAATTCAGAAAAATTAAATTTTATTATGTTGACGTTTTTGGGAAAGAAGATTTAGTTATTACAATTATAGGTGACACAAAATAATTTTTTCCTACAAAAAATAACTTATTTAACTATTAATTTAAGAATTTGGTGTACCAATACACTTAAATTTTTAGGTGTACAATAAAATTTGTCAAATATATTTAGTTAAACAAATCATGAAATTTTTGACCATATAATAGCTCTCTAAGAATTATCATAGAAAACCAAATGACATTGTTTTTGTCACATCAATTACAATTTATGTATCAGGAGAGAAAACCCCCTAAGTGCCTAATGGAAAGTGCAAAGCAAAATTGAATAGGCTCACACATTGGAAGATAATTCAAAATTACAGAAGTTTAATCTTCAATCCATTGAATTAATGTCGTATGATTTCTATATTGTTCTAGTACAAGCGCTTACGACATTCCTTTGCACCACAATGACATTGTAGCTGTTTGATTTTTCCATCAGAACCAGACACACTATCGAGTGTGTAACCATAGTCATAGGTGAGTTCCTGTTAAATTAGAAAATATACCAATTGTTTATTAAATTTTTACCATGAAGGAAGTTATCATGATCAATATGGGAGACATGCGCCCAAAATTTATCAAAATAATTAATTAAATTGAACTAATTAAACCAGTTGAGAAAATGACATGAAAGATGTTGAAGAAAATATCTTTAAGAGTCCAATTAACATTAACAACACAATCAACCATTCCCACCGTCTTATGACTGATTTTTATTTGTAATCTGCAAATATACTAACACATAGCCGACACAAATAATACACATCTAAATTAGGCGCTGTATAAAGGCAGAACACCCAAAATTAATAAACACAAACCACTACAAACACAAAAAAAACCATTGAGCACCAAAACTAGACCAAAAATAGCGACCCCTAAGGAACCGAAACACAGTCTTATTACTACAAGGACTATTTCATGTCAATTCAATTAAGAATAATGATTTTTATATGTTATATTTCATTATTATTGAGTATATTTTTCTCACATTTTTTACCCTACATTTATGGTTAAAAAGGAATTTTAAAGGGGTGAGGATTATTATCTCAAATCAATCATAAAATTCCTAAAACCAATAACAAACCATCATGTTTGAATAAAAACATTGTGAGCTATCAAATAAAAAAGTTGATAACACATGAATTCCTAAGATCCTAATTACAAAGAGGAATACATACCTGATAGGGAGGTATGTCATCTGCTGCAAATAGCACCACACGAGCTAGTCTAGGATCTCTGTGGCTGCTGAGAACACATTGTACAAAGAGGTTTGGTTCACATCCATGGTTGATAAATCTTGAAACATTACCAAAAGAACCAGCATCTATGCAATATTCAGGATCTTTTTCCATTAACTCATCCTTTTTTTCAGATAAATTGTTTATAGGCAATGGTACATTACCCAACCTTCTCTGAAAAATATCAATGAAAGAAATCTATATTAATATCACCCTAAATTGTGATAAACTCACTATCAATCGAAACAAATATTTACGTTCTTACCTCTCTTCCATCTACACCATTGATTGTGTGCAAACAATCAATATCGAATATATAATCATTTCCGTTCGCACTTCCTAGCTCATCGTCTCTACTAAGTACACCAATATACTCGACAACTGGTGCACCTGATGGGATAAAGTCCCATGTTCTTACCGCCCAACCTTTCTTGGGAGTACGATAAACCTATATAAGAGAATGTTATTTTAGTTAGTTTACATATTATAGACATCAATGGTAAACAAGTGTAGAAACTTGAGTAAAATGTAAAATGACCTCAAGTCGGTAACTTAAACCCTGTTGAGAAATCTTGTTTCCACATTTAGGTCCGCATCCACATTGCGGTCCACATTCAACCACGATGTCTCGAGGCTCGATCAATCTAACAAAATGATTTATTAAGTTTGTTAGTTAAAAAACATAATCAAGAGTATTGAACATCGAACATATTTAAAACAAGTCAAATTATATCTATTTACTCAACATAAGATATAACTTTGTGTCAAAAGAAAAAATAAATCTTAAAAATAGTACCTGCCATTGTTATTGTATGAAAACTCCGAGCCATTATGATTAGCACAAGAACATCTTTTGGTTCTACAACTTCCTTTGCAATTACATCCCGCAGCACTAGATGGAACCTCAATGCTTGGTGAAACTTTATTTGATGTAATGTATTCAAAACCTAAAATATTAAAACATCATGAGTGCAATTTTCTTTATCAAAAGATATTGAAAACATATGCACTTCACCAAATAAAGCATGCAGCGAAAAAAAAGCAACTAGACTTACCTGTGGGTGCAACTGGAGGATCATCAAAATCATTGGTTGCAATAATGCTGATAGCTTCTTGTCCATTGCTTATGTCCTTGCATACCAAACTAAAAAAAATATTCTTGTAACTCAATTACCGATTTATGTATATCAAAAGAACTCAATAACACTATATTTCTGAAGAGATTTGTCGATAAACATACCTTGGAGAAGAAGAAAGCGCTTTAGAGACTTGCCCTTCCATTAAATGAACCTAAGGCCAAATTGAATATTAGAATATGACATATAAGTGGAGCAAAATGATATATATCAAATGTAAACATAATGATGTTAAGGGTCTCAATTAGAAGAGATAAAGTTAATATTCTAATAAGGTTAAGGTTGAGTTAGATCCAACCCAAAATTCTAAAAAGATATTAAAGTCGGTTCAGTATTCATCAGATCACCTGCTATCAGATTTCCACTATCAGGGCATACTTCAAATGTCCGGTCATGGACGTGAGAGAGTGTGTTAAGAATCTCACATTGAGGATATAAGACCTCAATATATCTATATAAAGGAGCGCAATCATCACCTTAAAAGATTGATTTTGCAAATGTTGAGTTAGGCTTAACCTAAATTCTAACATAAACACTAAAATAATACCATGAAAATTAAAACCTTCTCCTTTACTAGATTTTTGCGGTGATGATATAGAAAATGTTTGGATTCCACGTAACATTGCACCATCATATTTATATTTCAAAAACTATGATTATGAACAAAAATAGAGAGAATTCATTCCCATTTAAGTTGTGGTTAAAAGAGAACAATAGAGAAAGATTGAACAAAAGTACAAAGGATGCTATATAAACTATTTAATCATCTCATTTATAAGAGAGTAACGAGTGAAATATCATTGACATTGACATATGGATATGAAAAAGAAATCAAATTAACTTAATATATATAACCTTATATGTTCCCACTTTAGCAAGTTCCCGAAGCTTATTTATCAGATACTTCGAAGTAGTGATTCCAGGAACGTATTCATTATCAATGCCATTTTTCTCTACCTGGAACAAAATGAAAGTTAATTGAATAAAAAATATAATCATATACATCATTAGACTATTTTCATAACTATATGCAGCGAGTTGTATCGGTGTTAGCACAAAATTAAGATAGTTTCATGAGGCCTTAGGTTCATCAGACATACCATAGTGGGATGATGAAGATCAAACATTTCGTATTTTGGTTTGCAGGTAAAGAATTAGTGAAAATACAATGAAACTTAATGGCATAACTCAACCACCATATTAATAGACTTCACAATTTTTCCTAATACCCACACAAACACATCTTAACCGCGATTTAAAATCATGATATCAAGTTAACATATGTTTTATTTAAGGTTTAAGGTTTAGGGTTTAGTGCTAATGAATATACAAAAACAAAAAACAAAGGAAAATATGTTTTATTTAACGCTAAGTCAAAAGGCTCACATTGCTTGCCCTCAAAAGTGTCACAATATTCTTCCCCTTCTTGCGTCCATTCTTACTTTGATTCTTCTCTTCCTGCTGCAAATGAAGTTGTTACACTATCAGAAATTCAGAACCAAAAACTAATAAAATAAATTAAGTAAAAAATGAATTTAAGTATTCAACTAAGAAATTAACTAGGTTTTGAACTAAATATTGAAATTAATTCACAATCATAAAAAAAAGAAACTAATACGTTAATTTGAAATCTGAAACACCAGATAACTGATTTCCAAATGAGGGGATGTAAAATCAATATAACAAATCTCATATCTTTTTCAATAAGACATCATGTAATTTCTCATATCTTTTTCAAAAAGTGATATATACTCCTTTTTTTTTCTTTTCTTTTTTCCCTCAAGTTATATAAACTTAAACTACCACATAATTGTATAAATACAATTCAGAAATTACTTTAGATAATATAAGTTAGTTTTGCACCATATTTATACATCTTACTTCAAAATAAACAAATTTTAGGAAGAAAAAAATGTGTGACAATTTTCATGGCTCGAGTCCGAAATCCAACTCATTTAAATTTTTTCAATTTTTTGAAAAATTGTCAAGATTTTTTCTTAAAAATATAATAAATAAAAATTAATTATACTATCAGAAAATAATTACTAAAATACTAACATAAATAATGTGCAACATTGGAATCAAAATAAACAAGAGAAGAATAAATGAAGTGAACACTAATTGTTTTTTTTGCTAAGCAGAAGGAGAAATACTGACATTAGGAGGCAACACCGACATCCCAACTAGGTTGGCACCCCGGGAAGTCTCTGTCCTATGTCTGCCAAACTCTAAAATTTATTAATAAGTGAAAACTAATTGTATCACACACCTTAGCAAGGAGACCAAGATTGGCAAGCCTAGATGTTTCTCTCAAGGACAAAATTCCCCTAAAGTCAAGTCCATCAAAGACAGGTAAAGCACTTCTTGAACTTGAATGAGAGCCAGGCTTTCTTCTCAAAGAGTTGAGCTTGGTTCTCTTCTCAACAATATCGTCATCAAAACTGTTCATTCCTCTCTTATGGTTAATATCATCTGGAATTTTGTTTCCAATTTGAAGTTGCGAACAAACCTTTGTTGTTGAAACCAAATTTTCCTCTTTACTTCCAAGTTCAATCTTCTCAACAATATTGTCATCGAAATCGACCATTCCTCTCTTATGGTTAATATCATCTGGAATTTTGTTTCCAATTTGAAGTTGTGAACAACCCTTTGTTGTTGATACCAAATTTTTCTCTTTACTTCCAAGTTCAATCTTCTCAACAATATTGTCATCGAAATCGATCATTCCTCTCTTATGGTTAATATCATCTCGAATTTTGTTTCGATTTTGAAGTTGTGAACAAACCTTTGTTGTTGTTACCAAACTTTCCTTTGTACTTTCAAGTTCAATCTTTTCAACATGTTGGGCAAAAACTTTGTTGCCGCAGCTGTTGTAAATGTTGTATTGAATCTTAGAGAGATTCTGAAGTCTTGAACTCACTCTTGTTGGTACCATCATAGCTTCAATTTCAGAACTCTTGGTTGCCTCCATTTTAATTTATTTTATTTTGTAAGAATCTGAAAATCAAGACCTGCTAATACAAAAAATAAAAATAAAAATTAAATACAATAAAATGATGAAGACGGTGTTTAAAAATAATTATAAAAGAAAATCAAGCAATTCATGTACATTAAATAAAACGAAAGAGGGTTCAAAGATAATCAAAAGAGATTGAAATAAAATGATCTCAACAATCAACACAATGCAACATTGATACTTTACGTAACCCTACTTTTTTTTTTTTTGAAGGAACGCAACCCTACTTAAATATGATATTATATCAATGTTTAAAAATTAATTTTGACATGAATATTAAATTGCATCTTCAAAAAGATAATAAACCATATTACTAAATAAATATTATACAGTTTTATATGAAATTAATTGATTTATTCTCTTCTTTTTTTGATGAGAGAAGGAGATATATTCTCTTTCACCCAACCGCGTTATACTCTCATTAAATCAAAAACATGAAACAAACATATGGGATATTATATATCATGAGAAATTAATAACACAAATTCCAAAACTTAGCTGAGCATATACGAAGCAAGAAAAAAGTGGTTATTGGGTTGAATGGGATACTATCTATTTTCCCCGGATCCCACCATACTACAGCATCAATAATTGGAATCCAAATACTAGATTTTTTTGGGTAAAAACATAAGTAGTACAAAAAAAAACATTAGTCATTTGTAAACAATAATACAACAAATATATTGATTTAATTCCTATGATTTATAACACTTGATAGGAATCGACAAAAAAACAACACCTGATATGATATGAAATTTATAATTTGAAAAAAAAAAAAAAATTTAGGATATCTGAAAGTGTTCGAGAAAAGTATTATAAAAGATTGTGTAAGCAACCATTGTCATAAATATTTTTGAACAAGCATCATCGTCATAAAATTAAATCTCAATCGCATTTTTCTTGTAATATAACATATTGGTGATTGATAAAAAAAAAGAAAAAAAGTCAATCAAACATGACAACATCAATTTGAAAACAATAGCTCCAGTTGGGGTTGGAAAGGATTTTCTTTTTTTAACATCAAATAAAAAAAATCATCAAAAAGACCAAAAACAAGCTACAAAGGGTGCTAAGTAAATAAAAATATATATGTGAAGTACATGTAATACTCTACCCACCCCAAAGCAATAACACTCAAGGGAATGAAAGGACATGTATTGCAAACTCACCTGGTAATTAGTGAAACTATGTGATGATCAATGGGTGAAAAAGAAAAATTTATAAGACGATAGTTTATGTGAATGACTTATATATGATATAGCCGAGACCGGGAGACTACAAGTATGTTAAGTATTTTTTTTTAGTCCAAAATTTTTTTTTTTTTAGGGGAAAAGTATGTTAACTATTAAATCTCATTAAATCTATCAAAAAAATCTAAATTAGTAAATAATTAATATCATTCATTGTGGAAGATTTAAATTATTTTTATTAAGGAAGAGTTATAATATATGGTATTTTTAATTTTGGATTGGAAGGAAAAAAGGAAATACTGTTTTTAATATTTTTTCTGAATATGGAAGTTAAATTATTAAAAAGTCAAATTGAGGTGATCGGAAAAAATATCAAATAATTAATGAATTAAATCATCTGCTAATAATGCATCAAGAGAAATAAATTAAATAAAGAATTTCAATAAAAAAAGTTAAATATTTAAACTCTAAATAATTCAAAAGTCAAAAACATCATTAACTTTAAAGTTTTTTTTTTAAAGAAATCATTAACTTTAAAGTTGACTACCTAGAATATTATAAAATAAAATATATTTAATAAATTATCTTATTAATAACATACTTATGATAATTTTCAAATGTAGCAAAAAGAAATTTTTAAAAAAGTTATCATTTGTAATTTTTAATGTAATACTATGTTTATCACCCGAAGACTAATTTTATAAAACTATTATTCTCTTTATTTCATATTTATAACTTTTTGTTTGAAAGTATCTAATATAAAATTTTGTGTGGGAGGGAGGGAGTATATAGTCTTATAGATACATACTAACATGATTGATATTTTTTAGTGGTTAAGTAATCTGATTAAATAGATTGTTTTTCCTAAAAAAAAAAAATTAAACTGATTTGTATTAGTACATTATTTATAAGTGCCAAAAATTAATAAAATAGCATATATATTTTAGGCACTTTAGTTAGCAAGTTATCTCATGAAAAGCTCCAAAATAATAGATAAATGTTACTTTGTGCTTTTTATGTCTAATACCAACCATTTATGTAGGAATTTACTTGTCAAGGGACTTAAAGATCAAAGAAGGAAGAAAGAGTGCAACTAAGCTCGCCACAACGAGCTCATAGCGAGCCACCAGCGAGGCTAGGCACAAAGAACCCAAAATCAGAAGTTCAGGGTGTGCCCAAGTGAGCTTTAGGCGAGGTCATGGCCATGAGGCTCCCCACAACAAGCCTGCAACGGAGTCCCAACGAGGATAGGCAGAGAGCATGGAAATCTTGCAAAACAGGGCGTGTCTGAGCGAGACTTGAGCTCGCCATGGAAAGCTAAGGCGGTTTGAGGGCCACTTTGCTCATGTTGAGTACGAAATTCTCGAAATAGGATTTCGTTTTAATATTCACTCAAGTATTGAATCGTAATGCTTTCTTATTGATTAATAGGCTGAGAAATTGTCGATTAATCAATACGATCGACCCCACGACGTTATTTAGACATAAATAATAATGATTATCGAGCAATACGTAAAAATATCGAATAAAACTAGGATCGATAATTCTATCATGAGAGTACACATGCAACAGGTTGATGAAGTTTAATCCCGACAAAAATTATCTCTCTGTTAAACTCCATTTTATTTATTGCACTATAGTTCTATTTGGTTTTCTAAACAAAAAAATTATAAATTCATCACTTAAAACAATATTGATTGTTGAACGGCTTAAATATCAACCTAGTCTGTGTGGAAACGATACATTTAAACTTACTTTTGATACTACATCAAAATGTAACCGTTGTCGGGGACTAGTGTTTAGATATTTTAAGTTATTTTGTTGTAAATATCAAAAGGAGAAGAATGTTCCTCTAAACTTTGGCCATTTTGAATCTATTTCCCACATATATGACAATTCTTTTGGAACCAGGCCAAGTTACAACTCTTAAAAGACCTTTATGATCTATGCTTTAATCTTTTCAAAATGGTATGCTTAGATGGACACCTAACCTCACCGGGATGTTAGCAGGATTGTCGAATGTTAGCTCATGTCCCACATTCATTGTATTATATTGTGTTATCTACATAAATATAAGTGTGTTAGGTGTGGTTCACTGGTAGCCGTGTTATTGACTTGAACTGCATGACATAAATTTTGTGTTTCGGACTTGTTTCAAATTCATAGTTCAATTCTAGATCAATGAGAAACCTATGACTTTCCTGTTCAATTCACAGTTAAATCATGCACTCTGATTCTTTTTTTCAAACCAAATTGATTTGTCCACAAAAAGAAAAAGAAATTTTCTCAATCCATGTTTTGCATCCAAACATTTCTGTCTAAGGCTTGTAAAGTTTCATTTTAAGGTCTTTGCTTCAGGACAGACAAAGATTTAGGTTAGGGAGAGTTTGATAAGTGCCAGAAATTAGTTAAATTACATATATATTTTAGGCACTTTAGTTACTTGTTTTTTAAGTTATCTTATGAAAAGCTCCAAATTAATAGATAAATGCTACTTTATACTTTTTATGTCTAATACCAACCATTTATCTAGGAATTTACTTGCAAGGGACTTACATATCAAAGAAGGAAGAAAAAGTGCAACTAATCTTGCCACATCGAGCTCCCAACGAGGTTAGGCAGAAAGCACACAAAATCAGAAGTTTAGGGTGTGGCAAGCGAGCTTGCAGAGAGGTCATGGCCATGAGGCTTACCACAACGAGCCTGCAGCAGAGTCCCAGTGATGATAGGTAGGGAGCATGGATATCCTGCAATGGATATCCTGCAAAATAGGGTGTGGCTGAGCGAGACTTGAGCTTTCATTGGCGAGTTAAGGTGGTTTGAGAGCCACTTTGCCGATGTGGAAGAAACCCACTGGTGAAGAAAGCTTCGCTCGCTAAGCGAGCTTGGACGTGGCTAAGTGACCATGCACTTTTCAGACATGGTATAAATAGATTCCAAGTCATTTCTAGCAGATCTATCACTTAATTTGGAGCAAAAAATAGAGAGAAAGAGGGAGAAACACCAATTGGGAAGGATTGAAGGTGGATTATTAATATTTCTTTAGAAATCATGGCTTGATGGCAAATCAATTCTCATCCTTGTAAAGCTTCCATGACAATGAGTAACTAATTTACCTTTTTGTTGGGATTAAATGTAATCAATCCTTCTAAGTATGTACTTCTCTTGATTATGCAATTGCATGATTCTAGTTTATTCATGATATTGATGTTGTTCTTGAGTTTATTGCTTTAATCATATGATTTGAATGAATATTGAAAAGTATCTTTTAAATCTAGATTAGGATAACATATGTTGAGTACTAAATTATAGAAATAGGATTTAGTTTAATATTCACTCAATAATTGAACCATAATGTTTTCGTATTGATTAATAGGTTGAGAAATCGTCGGTTAATCAATACGATCGAACTCACAATGTTATTTACGCATAAATAATGATTGTCAAGCAATACGTGAAAATATCGAATAAAACTAGGATTGATAATTATATCATGAGAGTACATATGCAATAGGTTGAATCCCGACGAACTTATCTCTCTACTAAACTCCATTTAATGTATTGCACTATATTTCTATTAGGTTTTCTAAACAAGCAAATTATCAACCCATCACTTAAAATGATATCGATTGTTGAATGGTTTAAATATCGCACTAGTCCCTGTGGAAACAATACAAAAATATAGTTACTTTTGATACTACATCAATTGTTTCATATAAAACTAAGTTGTACTCCTCGTCTCATAATAATTGACATTTTTTTTTTATAGAAAAATAATATTACGGATAAACTTACAAGGGGAATTTCAACCTCTACAACAAGTCTGGACCTAGCATCATAGTACGAGAAATCAACCCACATCCTATGAAGTGTTAAATGTGGTTCGATAAGTCGAACACAAATCTAATACAACAAGTACTTAGAAATGTGGTTCGATATATCATGACATCTACAGCGAAAATGCTAAAATTTGTCTTTTAAATGTGATATCCAATGCTTTCCAATGGAATAATCACCCTTGATTCCTTGCTTCACCAATTCGTACCAGTTATGTTTATTAATTAACTTTTATTGCAGTTTCATGTACAAATTTCCTTTCAAGTTGTATGACTTCTCATTCCTTTTATCAATGTAAAAATGTCCCTTGCTTTACCAATTTTGATCATTCATTTTTCATCTTCCTCTTCGATCAAACCATCCACTTGTTTCCACTCTAACAATCCATGTAGATTTTGATATGACTCGCAGCCATCAACAAATTGAAGGAGGTCCTTGATCCAATCCTTTGGATTGGGCCCCTTGATCTTTGTTCCACATTGGACACTACAATATTTTTTTTATAAAAGCATCATCAAGCTTGGGGATGGAAACTTTTAACAAAGTGCATATACAAGAGGAGGACCAGACAAGCTACAAGCATGAATTGCGGTTGTAGCAGCAATAGTTGAAACACTTGGAATAGGGGATAGAGGTAGATGTTATCAGCCTTATGTGAGTTACCAACCAAGAGAAACTTGTTGTATGGTACTAAAAACAACACCCCTCTTCCTCCTCTTTAAATCAAGAATGGGTGGAGAGTTAAACGTTCCGTTCTTCCAATATTTTAATTAGGCATGAATATTCCCTCGAGCTTTCACCTTGGCAAGGAGTTTTCCCAATTTAGTTATCTTTATCTTTGGTTTCGTCAAATATGAGAGATAAAAAACAAACATAATTATTCAATGACACTTACTAAAATATTTCTTCATTCTAGAAGAGTACATTTAAGGATGTCCCTAGGTTCCATCATGTACATCAAATTCAAAAAATCCAAAAATGCATTGGGTCATTGGAGAAAAAAACTCCTCGTTTAACTCTTTTATACCCACGAGTATGGGAAAATAAAAAAAAATAAAAAATCTTGTTTTCCAAGCTTGATTGGAGGAAAAAGTCCAGTTCTCATCTCTTAATCATTAAGTAATGGCGCACTATAAATAGAGACCCTTGCACGATATTTTATTCATTCATAAAGCTAGCGGTACAAGGCAAATGGTCAAGCATCCGAACTTCAAGGCAAAGAATTTTCCTTCTCATCTTGATCTCACTAGGGTATATTTTTCTATTGTTTTGTAATGATGTTTGTTTCCATGTGATGACAAAGCATCATATGATATTTTGGCTATGTTTTTAGCACTTTTTCTTTACATTTGAATACAAATAAGATGATAGTTAGAGGAGTTCTTGATGACTTTAGGAACACATTGTATTGTTTTCATTCGAGTCATTGTAATTCAGTTTTATCCGAGATCATGCAACTACATAGGTGTTTTGAGTGTTTTGTAGTGAGGATCATGTAAATCATCAAATTAAGACATCATGTGAAGGATCAAGGATGAATAGTTGAATATCAAGGGTTTTTAAAAGGATGTCGAAGACAATACAAAGTGAAGAAAATACACTTCAAGTTCCCAAGAGTTTTCAGACGGAAGAACAATTGAAACCGGAAGAAAACACAAGAAATCACTCATGAGGGGCTGTCTCAGGCGCCCTACGCCCATACCTATATTCCCTGCTCCTGGGCAAGGCCAGGGAAAGCATTTTTCTATTTCCCCAGGTGCCCTGCACCCCCAGGCTTGCGCTCTACGCCTGGTAGCAGGTCAAAACCCACTTTATACAGTTTTTCAAGCTGGATCGGCAGAAAAAGCCCAGTTTTCTCGACCTAAAACCTAAGCAATCTTATGCTATAAAAAGAGACCCTTACACACTGTTTGATTGATTCAAGAACATTGATGGTTCAACGCAAGGGTCAGGCATCAGAGATTCAAGGCGGAATTTCTCATCCTTTTGTTCTTGCTAGGGTATGTTTTTCTTTTGTTTTGTTATTATGTTTGTTACCATGATAAACTAAACCTCTTTACTAGGGTTCCATGATGAACCCCTTCTTATTTGTTGGAATTTATCAATAAAGTTTTCATTCAGTTTATTTCTTTTATTGTGTTAATTTAAACCTTGTAAATCAATCTGTCGGGTAAAAGTTGGCGCTGACAACCCGAAATCTCCAAATTCATTGGCATTTTTAATGACTTAATAATTTTTTAGGTTAAGCTTGTGTTGTCTCAATATACTTTTACTTTGTTAGTGTAGTGCACGACTTCGGTTGGTCCTACACAAGTTAACCTAGAAACTTAAAACAAGTATTATCGTCGTGACACATTAAGTTAGTGATTCATGAATACATTGTTTGATTTCTTAAAAGGTAAATTTCATTCAAACACGAAAGGGGATTCTAGGAAACTTTAATCGCCGTTAATCATATAAATCTCTAAAACCTAATCTCGCATTGGGCAGAGCAATTAAACCGTGCAATTCTACTCATCTTTTATTATTTTCCATTTTAAAATAAGTTTTGCTAATTATTGAGTTGAACAACAATCCATATGGAGAATGATACAACTTACTACTTTACTACTTGTTGTGATTTGATGCACTTGCCAATTTCCTTCATCAAGTTTTAAGTTTTTAGCGCCGTTGTCGGGGATTGTTGATATTTTAACAAGATAACTAGTGAATCTTATTTTTTAAAATTAGGATTAGGTCTAGGTAATTTTTCTTTTATTTATTTTTATTTTTATTTTCAGATTTTATCTTCTTTTTTTTTTTTCTTAAAGTATATGGGTCATTTTTTTTAGGAGTAGGTAGTTTTTTTTTTTTTTAGAAAGTAGATCTTTTTCAAATTCGTTTTGTTTTTATTTTCCCTATATCTTAGGATTAGATTTTGGTTCTAGGTTTAAATTTATTTTCCTTAATCTTAGATCAAGTTGTTGTTTTTTCTATTTTACATTAGAGTTTATTTTATTTTCCTAGTTTTGAGGTTTGATTAATTTAGTATATTTTATTTCCTTATTCCAAAAATAACACAAATATCTTTCTATTTTATTTGACTAGGTTTAAATTTATTTTCCCGTTTTCTTAGGTTAGATTTTGTTCTAAACTTTTCAGATTTGGTTTAATTCTATTTTCCTTGATCTTAGAGTAAAGAAAGTGGTCATTTTCTCTATTTTAAGTTATAAATTGCTTTTATTTTCTAAGTTAGATCTACTTTATAGCTTATTTTATTTTCTTATCTTATTTGAAAGGGTCCTGCTAACCTGTGCCCCGGGCACCGGTTAAGCTTACCATAAAAGGGAATTATTACCATAAAAGGATGTTGTTTTTGACATTATTATCAATTAATTACACAATTTCAATGCATTAACCACTATATAATTTCTTTTTTCATATCCTTAACCAGTGCCCCAGGCACCGGTTAGCATTTCCCTATTTGAAAATAACAAAAATATTTTTCTTAAAGCTGAGATCTAGGCTTAAAGTTTATTTGTTTTTGGTTGTTGCAATTCTCATTCTTTATTCTGTTAAGTGAATCAAATATATATATATATATATATATATATATATATATATATATATATATATATATATGGCATTTCAAATGAGAGGGTGAGAGGATGAAATATTGGCCATTGGATTAGTTAGATGGCTGAGATTAAAAACACACTCAAAAGGTCATGTGGCTTTCTCTTTCTTCTCAAATTGGCATCATGATTCATAGTCATGCCAATTTCCTTTTCCTAGTGCATGATTCATGATGCATCTTCGTTCTTCTCAAATTGTTTAACAAACCTATTAATTTTTTGTGAAGAAAAAACTGAAAATTAAGAGATTTATAATTCTTTGATAAAGAAAAAAATTAAAAATTAAAAGGGTTCCTTTGATACAGTTGATTTTAAGAAGAATTCAGGGGTTCTTGCTATTTAATCTTTCCTGAAGAACAAATTTCCATTCATTTCAGAGACCTTCGATTGAAGAATTATGAGGTTTCTTACCATGGATTTTTTATGAAGAAAAAAACTCCCAAAAATAAGAGTTTTTTGACGGGGAACAAGGAGATATAATCAAAGGGGTCTTTTACATAAATTGATATAACCAAACCCATTTCAATGAAAAAATTGTTCATTATCCAAATTTGTTGGGAGGAAGCTACATAGAAGAATCAAGAAGGAACTATAGTAACGTTTTACGAGAGAGTTAGGAAGAAGAAGCTAAAGGGAGCAAAGTCAGAAAACCATTGGAAAAAACAAAAAGAAAGAAAAAGCCACGTGACCTTTTGAGTGTGTTTTTAATCTCAGGCATCTAATTAATCCAATGGCCAATATTTCATCCTCTCACCCTCTCATTTAAAAAGTCCTCTCATTTGAAATGCCCTATATATATATATATATATATATATATATATATATATATATATATATATATATATAAACACACACACACATGGTTTATGAACAAGTTTCTCTCCAAATAACATGAACTTTGAGGAAATGAAGAAGCACGTAGAATAGTACACCGCACAACAGTTTCTAGGAAACAGAAGGAACCATAGTGGTGGACAAAGAGATTTGAGAGAAAAGGGAATAGTAAGGAGGACGATGTCCCAAGTAAAAAGGAAATCAAGGAAGGAGTACCCTTGAAGGAGCTGAGTAAAGAGATGAACCAAGTCAGGTTGAAACTAGAGTTGTATGAAGGTGAATCTACCACTTCTAAGAAAAGACAAGTACCAATAATGGAAGTAAAGTCCATGAAAGGGAAAAATAAGATTTCAAAGAAGGACCAGAAGAAAATAAAGATAAAAAAATATAAGGAACATAACGAAGAGGCTAAAGTTGAGGTATCAGAAACAATAGTTGAGAAAAAGACACAACATAAGCTTGAAAAATGCAAGACTCTTGATGTGGGAGTTGGAAATGGTGAGAATCTAGAAAAATAAAATTTTCAAGAACTCATTAAAGCATTAGAAAAGTTTAAAGTGAACATGCTGATGGAATTTGTAATAAATACATACGATTTGGTTCAATCAATTAATGTGGCATATGTACTAGACATTTTCATCAAGTAATAAAGTGATAAATAGAGTATCGTATCCACAGGGATTGTCCTTTCGTCAGAACAATTCTTGTTACTTATTTTTGTAAGTTTGACGTAATAAAAGTAAGTTGCAATTTTTATATGTTTGCAACATAGCGAATTTACGTGTTTTTGGTTCCAGAAAAGTAAGCAACGGTTAGGATTCTTCGAATCCCCTCTGTATATTAGTTGTTGGATGATACATAATCTAAATGTCGCGTTTATTTAACTTGGTACGAGACTATATAAGAGATGAGGCCATTGAGAGTTTCCTAAATAGGTAGGTAACCACTTGACCCAATGGGTTCTAGACACTAGTTACCTAACTAATCTTTTCCCTTCGATGGCAAACTGCACCTTCTGATCGCACAGTGATCCTTACGTGGGTGGTCTTGCTAATTCAAAGGTAATTGAAACATAAACTTTATATTGGCTTTCCAGTGCTTCCCAAGGCAATGAAGGCCAAGGTTCCCTTAGGTCTTCCCATCTATGAATCTTAGGACACTCATAACACACTCTCCCTATGCTTACTTAGTAATTCTACAAATTGGCAGCCCTAATCTACGTCTACCTTACTAAGGGTTTCAAGAGAACGGTCTTACTAGGTTATAGCTTTAAGTCAGACAACTAGGTTCTTGTTTCCCTATTTACTAACTAGTTAATTCCTTGCTTCGGTAATGCACCAGACGACCCAATGGCTTCTAGCCACTGGGTACCTACGTCTAGGGTCAATAATTCTTATGGTATCTTTGACTAGTTAATAATCACTTACTTCCTAGACATATATTTATCAGTAAATGGATATATATATATATATATATATATATATATATATATATATATATATATATATATATAAGCATTTGGTTTGTGATGGCAATATGAGATCCGCTCACAACCTAAGTACCTAATCTAGGGTTGCACCTCTCATAGAATTAAAACTACTTCCTAATAAAACTATATAATGGACAAAAGTATACATAAAAGAAACGACATATTAAATTAAATAAATATCGAACAAAAATATACAGAGTTTTATCTTAGAACTCTAACCTAAAAAGATTTAGTATGTAACTAAAAATAACTAAAGATAAAAACATACCCTAGAAAATCAAGGAGAGGATAGATTCTCTCCCGAAGCTCCAAAGTAGTCTTCCTCTTGAACTACCATAGTTCTGAACGAGAAATTCTGAATGAGGAAGGCTAGTATTCTTAGTGGATATTTCATAACTGGGTTTGGGCTAAAAATGCGGGCTAAACCAAGAAAAACGAATAAAATGACGATTGCGCCCCGACATTTTCATATGCTTGGGGCGCATGGCATATGCTTGAGGCGCATATGCCTTGTTTCATATGCCCGAGGTGCATATTTCATGCCCTATGCCCATAGTAGCACAATTCCATGCCCTAGGCACATGCTCTTGTGCTTCAAGGCCCGATTTCTTCGATCTTCATCGTTTTTTGGTTTTCGTCTTCAAATAACTTGCCTCGAAACTTGGAAACAAAATTCCATCCTATTTAAAGTCTCTTGAGACCTCTTGAATCTTCATTTTTGTCTTCCCAATGTCCTGACAATTCTCTAGTTGTTCTTGATTTGCCGATTTTCATGACTTCTTCGTGAATTACTTCAAAAACATCCTAAAATTGTTATGTTTCGGGAAAACTAGAATTACATACTCAAATATATAAAACATTACAAAAGTCCTGAAATCATATGCAATCGTTCTAATACTCCTCCTTTTTACTGCTAAAACCTATTGAAAATAACTGAAAAATATGCTAAGAATAACATAAGATAACCTGTCATCACAACCCCAAACTTAGATTGTTGCTTGTCCTCAAGTCACGAAATAGAAACATATTTTATTCTTTGCATTTTTTTCAAGAAAAACATACCTTTTCGGGAGTTATGCTTAAGACATTATCCATCGCATTTATAGCAAAGCAGCAACTAACTTACCACAATACATTCAAGCGGGTCTGGCTTGTTAAAAGTAACCTATGTTCACAACCATACTCTTTTCCATGATATATGTATCTCCTAAATTCAATAGGGCTGGTCACGACATTTGTCCACTCCAGTTGTCACATTAATGTACCTTGCTATAAATTTGAAGAAATTCTAAACAGACAGTCAAAATCAGATTATTTACACACTTGGAGGACTTTGACGGTTATAACTTGGCTTAGGTTAAGGGTGGATATATTTGGGAAAGTAGGCTAACAAAGAAATTTGGAGTTAGTTTACTAACCTAGGGATTCCAAATAAAAACAATATTGCACTGACACCCTTCCTTCCTTGTTTCTAACAAAATGGGTAAATCAGTAGAACAATTTGTCTTTTTATTTGAAGAAATATAATTTTTTTTAAGAGACCATTTTTTGGCTCTTGATTTTTTTCTTTTTCTATTTTTTTTTGTGTAGATCCATGGTCATCTACATTTTTTTCTTTTTCTGACAAATGTGTTCTACAGTTACCTCACCCCAAACTTAAAATGTTTCTAATTCCAAAGAGCAACCTTAAATTTAGTTTCAAAACATGTGCAGTCATAAAAATTTCCTATCTAACTCCATGTGAAATCAAACAGGGTTCATGTAAGTGCAAGACTGTGACATGATTTGTCACTAATAAAGACAAGAAATTTCGTCTGGAGGCTCAAAGTGGTTTCATAAAGGATAATAAGAATAAATAAAAAGGGTGGCTTGAAAGGCTCAAGGTACCAAATAAAATTGCCTCGTCTGTATAATAACCTAACCGATCGTCCGTAAAGAACAGCCACAAATTCAAGCAAAAATAACATTCATATGGAACACTCATAATATGTATCGGAAATATTTAAGTATCTAACAACCTAGAATGGATATGGAAATATTTGGATCTGAATCTCACCGGTTATGCTATTCAGAAAAGAGTTGGTGATCCTATAAGTACCTTTACTTGCAAGCCCTAGAAATTTACCTCATGTGGCAGATGGAGTAAATGTGCTCTTGAATGTATGGATAAACTAGTCTCTACCTTAAATGCTTTGAATGAATACCTAAGACTAAAACAAATTTAAGCATAAAAGGAAAGGTTTTATATGTAATGCAAAAGAAATAAAATTTTATTAGATAATACTTGAAAGAAAAAGCAATAGAAAAAGAAAAGAAATTGATTAGTCAGATCATCTCAGCTTAGCAAAAAATAAATGAAGAAAATAAAAATAATGGGTTGCCTCCATTTCAATGCTTGTTTAACGTCTGAGTCTCAAAGGTCAATAGGTTGTCCATTGTTGTTTCAAAACTGTCGGTATAAAGAGTATCATCATCAAGTAAATTCAAAAGTTCCTGACTTTCCTTTGCTTGTCTTGCGTTAACTTGAAATTCCAACTTATCTTTCTTATGTTTTTCTACCAATTCACTCATCTCCATGTTATGTTGTTGCTCTAGTAATTCAAGCTCTCCATTATGTTTTTCGTAAACATATAGGTCTGATTGTCCTACTCTTGCCTCCTCCATTTCTTTCTCTAATGACTCATCACCTTTGAATTGGCTTGTTGGATTGTTCATAGCTTTACTCATGTCCACCATTGCATTTTCCATGTGTAATGCTAGGTCATAGAACTTATCTTGCCCTCCATTGTTGCTTGTTTTCTCCTTCTCTTGAGGTTCCTTATTCTTTTCTTTTGGTGCACTTTCAAGACCTCGAGGTAAGGATTCTTGATATTTAGTAAGCTTCTTCAACCATTTGTCATCCATGTATGCCCCTTTCTTTAAAGTCATATCATTATTGACACGCTTAACCTAGGCTCTTTTGCATAAGGAATCAATGATGCTACAATGCCCAAAAGTTATTAGCTCCTTTGTTTCATTAGCAATTTTCCACAAGCTATTTGATATGAGTCTTCCCATATTAATTTCTTCTCCCTTCAAGATGGCTTGTACTACCACGATATTCACTGGTCTAAACTCAGATGAATTTCCACAACTCTCTAGTGTATGCATGACAAAAGTTCCCCACGCACGAGCTTCAGGCTTCATGTATTTAAAACCAAACTTCTTTGGAAGGCATCCCATTGCTTGCTGCATCCATGGTGTTCCCTCGATGCAAAGTTCATCTCTTATTATCTCTAATTTACATATGCCATTAAGTGACTTGACATCTTCAAGCTCCCTCCTTCTCTTTTCAACCCCACAATGTAATGACGCTTTAAGTTGAAGCATGTCATTAATTGTGTCTTCATCATAAGGAACTCTTACTTCTCTCAATACAGATTCAAAAGGGGGATCATTTTCATCTCCTTGAAAAGCAGTTGCAAAGATTTTTACCGCCATAGAACTATTTGCCTCTTTAATTAGACCATTCAACTTATTCCACCCCCTTCTTGCTAGTTCTTCTTCCACCCCATCAATAGTGTCCTCATACAATTTGAAAGCTTTTTCCATTACAAACTTCAGGTGTTTGCACTTGTCAAATCTCTCTTTTTGAATTAGACCCCTACATAATGGAAAACTTTCTCTCTTCCTTTTGTTGCCATACTTTCACTTTTTCAACAACAACTTGCAATCTAGTGGTTAGTATCAATATGAAAAGAAAAATTCCCTTATTTTTTGTTGAAAATAAGGAATTCTTTTTGTGATAGTGAAAACTGGTAATTAATGAATGACTAAAGGTAAAAAGTCTAAGTTGGTTAAAAGATGGGTTTTTTGTATAAAGAAATTAGGTTTAAATTTTTCAAAAACAAATTTTTGAAGGTGGAGAAAAAGGGTTTAGGTGAGGTTCTGGAGATTTTATTGGTGAAAATAGGTGTTATGTGTGAAAGCCAAGATTAGAAAGTGGTCAAAAATAAGGGTTTAGGTTGTTGTTGTAAAAAGTAATGATTTTTATGGGTAAAAAGTTTAGATTTTTGGTAAGAGTTGTTAGGTTTCTAATGGGGTTAATGAAAAGGATGAAAAATAGAAGTTGTGTGATGAAAGAGAAGAGGTTTTGGTAATGTTTCAATGGATGTTCAAGAATAAGGGTTAGGAGAAATATGGTTAGTGAGATGTGTGAAAAGAAAGAGAAAAAAAATATGATAAAATGGGTTACTTTGAATCACAAACCTTAAGTCAAAAGTTGCTTTCCAAAGAATGAGAGTTTGGGGTTAGATGGAGAAGAGGTTTAGAGGCATAAAAGTGAAGAAAAATCAGAGAATAAGGTATTTATAGAGCTTTGGCCGAAGCCACACTCTTTACCCCGCCCACACGCGCTTAAGTTGGACCTGGTGCGTAGCTTCACACGCGCGCGTGTTTCTCACGCTCCAATATATATATATATATATATATATATATATATATATATATATATATATATTATAAAATATTAAGAAAGATTTAAAATAAAAATATATATTTTTTATTATAATAATGAATATTAATCAAGATATAAAATAAAAATATGTTAAAGATTTTATATTAATTTTCCTTTAAGATTACTAGCTTGACCAAAGTTTAACAAACTAGTTTTTTTATTTCCTTTTTGCTATGATTTCCCATAATCCAATTCCCTAATTTATTCTTCTTAGGAGGATTAGGATTGTTAATTGTTTCATGCTCTTTTATAGTGCGGTCTGCATTATTGGGGACAAATTTCCAATTCCTTTTAGGACTACTCTTCTGCTTATCGATGTTAGCGTCAGAGAAGTCAGGTACGGGTTAACATTAATAGTCATAACTGAGAATGGCCTTATAGAGTGATAGGACTTATCATCAATAGAATGAGGGGGATCATTCTCAGTAACCTGTATGCCATTATTAATAGGATGAATAGACTGAAGAGGAACATATTGTTCATCTTAAAAGCTTATGGGTTCGCTTTCATTTACTCTTTTTGACTCGTTACTCAGTGACATGTTGTTTTCACGCTCAAAGGATTCTACCATGCTGATGCGAAATTCACAAATTTTTCTACTCAAACAATCCATACCATCAAAGTCCTTATTACTTCTTCTCATAATAGCATCTCCTAAATCCTCGATACCTTTATTGAGTGCAGCATATGCCATGGACACAGCTTTAGTCATTAAATTGTATCGGGCTTGTTCGTATTCAAATAAAGGATTGTTTTCACCCCTCATTGTCTTAGGTATATAGAAATTCATAAATATATATATATATATATATATATATATATATAAAGAATTAAGTAATTCAAACTGTTTAGTCGAAAATATAAAAATTCCTCGACAACGGCGACAAAAACTTGATGGAATTTGTAATAAATACGTATGATTTGGTTCAATCGATTAATGTGGCAAGTGTACTAGTCGTTTTCATCAAGTAATAAAGTGATAAGTAGAGTATCATATCCACAGGGATTGTCCTTTCGTCCAAACAATTCTTCTTACTTATTTTTGTAAGTTTGATGGTATAAAAGTAAGTTGTAATTTTTATCTGTTTGCAACATAGCGAATTTACCTGTTTTTGGTTGCAGAAAAGTAAGCAGCGGTTAGGATTCTTCGAATCCCCTCTGTATATTAGTTTTTGGATGATATGTAATATAAATGTCGCGTTTATTTATCTTGTTACGAGACTATATAAGTGATGAGGCCGTTGGGAGTTTCCTAAATAGGTAGGGTACCACCTGACCCAATGGTTTCTAGATACTGGGTACCTAATTAGGTTTTTCCCTCCGATGGCTGACTGCACCAGGTGATCGCACGGTGATCCTTACGTGCGGGGTCTTGCTAATTCAAAGGTAATTGAAACATAAACTTTATATTGGCTTTCTAGTGTTTCCCAAGGCAATGAAGGCCAAGTTTCCCGTAGGTCTGACCATCTATGAATCTTAGCACACTCCTAGCACACTCTAGATGCTTACTTAGTAGTTCTACAAACGGGCAGCCCTAATCTACGTCTACCTTACTAAGGGTTTCTAGAGAACGGTCATACTAGGTTATAGCTTTAAGTCAGACAACTAGGTGCTTGTTTCCCTAATTACTAACCAGTTAATTCCTAGCTTCAGTATTGCACCACACGATCCAATGGGTTCTAGCCACTAGGTACCTACGTCTAAGGTCAACAATTTCTATGGTATCTTTGGCTATTTCATAATCACTTACTTCCTAGATAGATAGTTATTAGTAAAGGGATATAAATATCAAGATATAAGCATCCAGTTAGTGATAGCAATATTAGTTCCTGTCACAACCTAAGTACGTAATCTAGGGTTGCACCTATCACATAATTAAAACTACTTTCTAATAAAACTATATAATGGGCAAAAGAATAAATAAAATAAACGACATATTAAATTAAATAAATATCCAACAAAAATATACAAAGGTTTATCTTAGAACTCTAACCTAAAAAGATTTAGTTAGACATGGTAACTAAAAATAACTAAAAATAAAATCATACCCTAGAAAATCAAGAAGATAGATTTTCTCCCGAAGCTCCAATGTAGCCTTGCTCTTGAACTGTCACGGTTCTGAACGAGAAATTTTGAATGAGGAAGGCTAGTATTTATAGTGGATATTTTCTAACCAGGTTTAGGCTAAAAACGCGGGTTAAACCCAAAAAAACGAATAAAATGACGATTGCGCCCCCGCATTTTCATATGCCTGGGTTGCATGGCATATGCTTGAGGCACATATGCCTTGTTGCATATGCCCTAGGCGCATGGTAGCACAATTCCATGCCCTAGGCGCATGCTCTTGTGCTTTCGGGCCCGATTTCTTCGATCATAGTCATTTTTAGGTTTTCGTCTTCAAATAACTTGCATCGGAACTTGGAAACAAAATTTCTTCCTATGTAAAGTCTCCTGAGGTCTCTTGAATCTTTATTTTTGTCTTCCCAATGTCTTGACAATTCTTCAGTTGTTATTGATTTGCCGATTTGCATGATTTCTTCGTGAATTACTTCAAAAACCCCCTAAAATTGCTATGTTTCGGAAAAACTAGAGTTCCAGTCTCAAATATAGAAAACATTACAAAAGTTCCGAAATCACATTCAATTGTTCTAATACTCCTCCTTTTTACTGCTAAAACCTACTGAAAATGACTGAAAAACATGCTAAGAATAGCGTAAGATGACATGTCATCACATGCCTATCAGAGAAATGGTCGAACACAGTCCTTGTTGAATGAGATTTCTTCAAGAGATGATGAAGCTGGAAGAGAAACCATCAGATAACGAATTTATTTCTCTAACCAAAAGCTATTGTGTTGTTTATGAATTTTAGGTCCCGCGAAAGGAAGGATATCCTGGATGTTTCAATGTCCCTGCGATTGTGGGGGGTGTCTATGTAGGAGAAGCTTTGTGTGACCTAGGAGACGAGGGTAATCTAATGTCACTAGCCACATTCAAACGAATCGGAGGATTGACGGTGAGGCCATGCTTCGTGGACGTTGGACTTGCATATGGAACCACAATGAACGCATGTATGAATGGTGAGGAACATGATGATTGACATTGGAGGATTTCAATTTGAAATTGATGTCATTGTCGCACAAGACAACGAAGAACAAGTCTGCCGGCTGATTTTAGGGAGAAAATTCATGGCAACTGTGCTAAAGCTTTGGTTGACTTGGAGCAAAAGTAAATGTTCATAAGGTAGTTGAACCACTAGTTTTGTCTTATGAATTAAGATTACCCTTTTATATTGTTTTACATTTATCAACTAGTGGACAACTAATGTTACCAAGCACTTCAATTAACTTATCATCCGCTAATATTTGCCAAACATTGGATTTTTTTGATAAAAAAAATAAAGCTTATGATTAGGGACAGAAGTAGAATATAATACGAATATATGAACTTTTTCCAATATATTTTTTATACATTTTCAAACAATTATCACTATCTTAAAAATGCATCAATCAAGAGTACATCGAATACATTTTTTTTTACACAAGTACATCGAATACTATACTGCTGGGAAAGTTAAAGAATAATTAAACACCAATAAATAAATTGGCAAGAAGGCCTTCCGATGATAATCATTATAATCTTCTTGGATCAAAAATAGGCAGCATTTTCTTATAAAATAAATATGCTGCATTTACATAAGCTATGCATCATCCAATACATTCCTCTACTACACGAATTTGTACATATTTGGCCTTTGGACCACTACTTCAATTCTTGTAATTTCAAGCAATGCAAGCTGGTGAAAAGCAAGTAGAAAAGAAACATAACCCTCTTCTCTGCACACAATAAGATAGGAAAGAGAACAAAATTATAAAAGGAAAGTAATTAACACTTTATCAAAAGATGTAAATCTTGACCAAATTAAGAGTATAAAATTAGGCATATGGTCAAAATGCAAGGAAAATCTCATTATTATGGTGTAAAAGTAAAAGGGGTGTGGACCTTTTTAACTTTGCCATAAGGAAGGTGTGGTGAGATGTTGTATAAGTCCTCTTCAATTGGATTCGAGGTTGGTTTCAAATTGGGTTGTGGATTTGGGCTTGGTTCAATATCCATCTTACTGACCCAATTCTTCTTTTTTATTTCTTTTTCATGCTTGTCACTCATCTTTGCCTGAAATGTCATAAACACGTATTAACTATATTTTAATTTACTTTTGAAACAATTTTTTTTAAGTAGTCTAGTGTTAGAATTCATCTCTTAAGGTGAATAAGTAAAGTGTCTGAGTTCGAACCCCGATCTCAACATATATTATACAATGTATATACCGATGTGAACTAAGCTCACGAAGACTTTTGAAATAACTTTTATTAACTTTATTAATGCTTAAAATATTTTTATTCTCAGTAAAACTTTAGTCCTTCAAAGTTAAGACTGAAATGAATATTGCAATTTTGTAAGGATTAAAAATAATAAAAAAACAAAAATTACAAAGACTAAACATAAAAAATGGTGTACTTATCTAGCAAAGTTTGAATTGAAGCAACGTGTTTCTCTGCACAAATGCTCTTATCTAGCATGTTATATTTTTTTTTTTAGAGAAATCTAGCAAAGTTATATTGTACTATCTCATTATAACAAAAAATTATATGCTTTTCTAATTAGCTTATTGCCATGATTGAATACCATACCAAGGCCAGTTGCCTAATGAACAAGCTCTATATTGTATGAATCATATATCAATGTGATACAATGAAGTATGAGAAACAAAACCAATTTTTTCTTTTTCACCACGAACATAAGGTCTGGCCCTATTATTGGAATGGCACAGAACTTCGTATTCTGGTCATTGTTATAATGTCATATTCTTGTGAGGACACTGCCCTTTATTTTACTAACACTTTACTTTTATTTTAAAAGCATGAAGTTAAAGTAAAAATAAAGTAGATACTTTATTGTGGTAGAATGTCATCATCCCACCAAGATAAGGTAGCACAAATAGTCGAACTTTGCTTCTGTTTTTTTTTTTTTTTTTTTTTTTTTTTTTACGTATTTGAACTATGATTTTTGAGACATAAATATACCGGTACAACACTCTATAAACCGCGCAATTCATGAATTCTATTAAACTAATGTAAATCTACATGAGTAACATTATTTTAAATTTCCCCTATATAAATCATTTCCATGTAGAAAAGAATATGGTATATATGTTTGAGAAGTATGTGGTAAAGACTAGAGAGTAGTTTAACTTCAAAGGGCTCGTCTAATAGTAAAAAAGACAAATCTTAGATTCATAAATTTTTTATTCAAGTTCCGTTAATGTCTTTAAAGGGAGATAAATGAAAAAAATTCTAAGAACCTAAAGTTTTCCATACCTTGAACTCGGATACCTCACCATAGATTTTTCTCAAAAAAAAAAAAGACTATTTTGCTGCTCTTTTTTGTTCATAAATAACGAATGGCATGGGATTAAAACTAATAAATATTATAATTCATTATACCAAGAATTTATACAGTGGATTCAATTAATTTATGTAGATCTACATGATTTAGTAGTAACAAATTTATATCAAAAGAAGAAAGACAAAATAAGAACAAGATCAAACAAACAAAGAATTTAGGAGATACCCTTTTACGAGGAACAGTAAGGAGCATGGTGGATGAGACAACATGGTTGTCGTAGAAATCCCCTGTAACATAAAGATCACGATCCTCAGACTCAGCTGAGTAACTATAGCGTAGTGAACCAGGTTGTGTCGCGGAATCGAAACACTTTGTGTATGGGAAATTATTATGATCATTCCAATCCCAGCTTCCAAATTTTGGTACATGACTCCTCTTGTAATAGTATTCCTATGTTATATTATTATATACACAACACCAAAAGAAGGAAAAAAAAAAGATACAATTCAGAAATGGGTTATGATAAATAAAGCATTGGAAGAAGACGAAAAATAAAAAGGACTTACTTCCATTAAAGAGCTGAGAAATAAGTGAAGATCAAATCTAAACAGAATTCGTTACGTATGTCTGAGCTTGAGTTTACTATGGATTTAAAAAGAAGAGGAGGGAATGAAAAGGAAGGAGAGAGAGAGTAAAGGACTAAAGCTTGAGGAAATAGGTCTGTTAAAGGAAATTCATGAGTTAGGGTTTGATCTATTTATCTATCTCCCATATGGTGTCTATTTTATTTTATTTTTACAAGATAGGGCCATGTGGTGTATGTATGGCTCATTTCAATAAGTGGTACCAATAAATAACCAATAAATTGAGGGCAGATGACCCCACTTCATCATTACTTTTTTTAACCAATTATCAAATAATCTTTTCTGATGACCCCACTTCAAATTTCAAGTTGACCCACATCAGCTCATTCTATACAATAAAGAAGATGGATATAGTAATAACAAGTTTGGCTCGTATAATCTTAAACTAAAAGCTATTTTTTTCTTACAAAAATATCATTGTTCTTCAGCATCATCTTCTTCTCCATAGAAAGATTGTTGTATAATCCTTTCTTTTTCCTATTGAACATGGTCTCATTGACCACTTCATTCCAAGGGCTTTTCTTGTTGTTGTCTAGCCCATCTTTATAATTCCCTTCAGAAGCCCTCCCAATCACATACACAATTGTTTCTTGATTGATGAAGACAGGGACTCCCATTATGCTTGACCTTATTTCTGTATCCACGAATGGTTCCAAACCCATTTCTTCTCTTGACTTTCCTTCTAGAGAAGGATCAATCATAACTTTCTGTTGGTCTTCCAATTTGGCAGCATGTTTGTTATAAACAGAGGCTCTAACCCAGAAGTGTTTAACCAAACTCTCATAAGTTGGTCCGTTTAGCATACTGAAGTAACCACCAAGGTCTTGTGCTTCATAGAAATCCACTATGTCGCAGCCATGTTTAATAAGAGAAGCGAAATCTACAGGTCTCTCTACCTGAACAGTTAAATCCCACTCCTCCAGAGACATCGTTCTTCCCTTGGTTTCATACGCAGGAGTTTCTTGATTAGATGATGTTCCTTGAACTGATTCTTGAATAGCTGAGCTTGAGGTTGCCATTGATGATGATGATGAAACTTTTAGGGTTCTTAAGTTTGAGTTTTGAAAAAGAGAGAGTTTTCTTTGCAGAGAAAGTTTGAAAGTAGAAAGTGAAGTGAGAAGTGTGTGATTGTCTGAGTGTATCGAGTAAAAACGATTGCAATAACAGATGGGACAAACAAACACATCATTAATGACAGTTGGGGGCGGGAGAACAGTACATTCAAAGCATAAACATCATCATTGCCCTTTAAGTTACACACCAATACAAATAAGCCATGTTGACAAACTTCAGATGCGCTGTCTAGTCAGTGGGACAGGTGTTGCCAGAAGCAACTCCAGTAATTCCACTAACTTCTACTATTCAGAAGCACAAAATCAAGCTACTGAAGTTAAGATGCTGACATCATCTTCAGAAGCAAATTTTCCTCAGACTCTCAGTTAAGAGCTTCTGATGGACCATAGCTTCTAAACTGACTTCGGAACCTAACATCTAGTTCAGGAGCAAGCAATTTCAATCAGACACAAAATGCATGTTCAAATTTTTCTTTATAAAATCAAATCTTTCAACAGTTAAAAGTTTAGTGAATATATCAGCCCACTGATGTTCAGTATCAATGAATTGTATATCCAGAATCCCTTTTTGAACATAGTCTCTTATAAAATGGTGTTTGATTTCAATGTGCTTGGCTCTTGAATGTAGAATTGGATTCTTTGACATACAAATAGCAGCAGTATTATCACAAAAGATGGGAATATTGTTAGCGCTAATCTGATAGTCTTTCAACTGATGTTTCATCCAGAGTAGTTGTGTACAACAACTTGCAGCTGAAATGTATTCTGCTTCTGTTGTAGACACAGAAATAATTGCTTGTCTTTTGCTAGCCCAGGATATCAGATTCTCTCCCAAGAATTGATAGTTGCCACTGGTTGATTTTCTTTCAATCTTATCACCAGCATAATCAGCATCGCAGAATCCAATCAACTTGTAATCTAATGATTTCCTATAAAGGAGTCCAAGATTAGTTGTTCCTTTCAGATACCTGAAGATTCTCTTAACAGCTGTTAAATGAGATTCCCTAGGATCTAACTAGAATCTTGCACACAAGCATACACTAAATAAAATACTTGGCCTTGATGCAGTGAGGTATAACAAAGAACCAATCATACCTCTATACAGCTTCTGATCTACCTTTGATCCAGTATCTTCTTTGCTTAAGGTGCATGTTGGATGCATTGGAGTGTTCATCAGTTTACAATCTTCCTTTGTGTACTTTGTTTGATGAACATATACTCCATCTTTACATTGATTGATTTGAATGCCAAGGAAGAACTTTAATTCTCCCATCATGCTGATTTCAAATTCATCCTGCATTAACTTAGAAAATTCCTTGCAAAGAGATGCATTAGTAGAACCAAATATTATATCATCAACATATATTTGCACAAAAAGAATATCTTTCTCAAGGGCCCTTCTGAAGAGTGTTGTGTCAACTTGCCCTCTTTTAAAATCATTTTTAATCAAGAAATTACTTAGTCTATCATACCAAGCTCTGGAGCTTGTCTCAATCCATATAGTGATTTCTTAAGTTTGTAAACATGGTCAGGATGCTTAAGATCCTCAAAACCAAGAGGTTGTTTAACATACACTTCTTATTCTATGACACCATTAAGAAATGCACTCTTGACATCCATTTGATATAATATTATGCCATGATTAACTGCATAGGATAGAAGTAACCTGATTGCTTTCAATCTTGCAACTGGAGCAAATGTTTCAGTGTAATCAATGCCTTCCTGTTGACTGTAACCTTGTGCAACAAGCCTAGCTTTGTTTCTAGTTACTTCACCTTGTTCATTCAGCTTGTTTCTGAATACCCATTTTGTTCCAATAATGTTCTTCTGAGGTGGTTTGGGTACCGGATCCCACACATCATTTCTTTGAAATTGATTGAGCTCTTCTTGCATAGCCAATATCCATCTATCATCTGATAGTGCTTCATCAACTGTAGCAGGATCAATCACTGATAACAATCCTATCATAGACTCTTCTTGTCTGAAGTATGATCTTGTTCTTCTAGGACTGTCTTTGTTTCCAATGATTTGATCCTCATGATGTAAAGACTTGTGCTTGAACGTATTCTTGGATTGATTTGCTTGCCGAGAGCCATTTTGAGCTTCATTAGAAGCTACTTCTTCTTGAGCTTCTGAGGTTGGTTCAGCTTCTGAAGTTGGTTCAGCTTCTGAAGTTGGTTCAGCTTCTGGACTGACTTCAGAATCACTAGTTTGATCAGGTTCTGAAGTATCTTCAGTAACCTGTATATCTGCACAACTTTCATCTTGCTCTGGAGTTTCACTTCCAGGCTCTTTGTCATCAAATTTAACGTGCATAGATTCTTCAACACAGAGTGTCTCTAAATTATACACTATGTATGCCTTTGACCTTTCAAAGTAACCTAAAAAGATTCCTCTTTGGGCCTTGACATCAAATTTCTTTAGGTAGAACTTGTTATTTAGAATGTAGCATGTACATCCAAATTGATGAAAGTAAGATATATTGGGTCTTCTTCCTTTAAAGAGTTCATATGCAGTTTTCTCCAATATAGGTCTGATATAGATCCTATTTTGAACATAACATGTTGTATTCACTGCTTCTGCCCAGAAATGTTTAGCTAAATTGTTTTCATGAATCATGGTTCTAGCCATTTCTTGTAAAGTTCGAATCTTTCTCTCTACAACCCCATTTTGTTGTGGAGTTCTAGGAGAAGAGATTTCATGGACAATTCCATGCTTTTCACAAAAAGTTTCAAATGGCTCATTTTCACATTCTCCACCATGATCACTTCTGATTTTCAAAATTTTCATTTCTTTTTAAGATTGTATTTGGGCGCAGAAGTTACTGAATACATCATATGCACAATCTTTATTTTTCAAGAATTTTACCCAAGTCCATCTACTGTAATCATCAACAATGACTAGTCCATACTTGCTTCCATATAAAGATGCAGTGTTAACTGATCCAAATAAATCAATATGAAGCAGTTCTAAAGGTTTGGACGTTGAGACAATGTCTTTAGCTTTAAAAGATGATTTCACAATTTCTCCTTTCTGGCATGCACCACAGAGTGCATCTGAATGATAGTCAATGTTAGGTAGGCCTTTGACAAGTTGTAACTTACTAAGCTTAGAGATTAACCTCCAGTTAGCATGTCCCAACCTTCTGTGCCACACCCACTTCTTATCATTCATTGACAGAAGACAAATTACCTTCTGATCAACCAGTTCAGAGAAATTGATTTTAAAGACATTTTCTACTCTCTTTCCGTTGAACACAATGGACTTGTTATCTTTGTTGATTACTGTGCAGTTGGTCTTTTCAAACATCACATCATAACCATTGTCACAAAACTGACTGATACTCAATAGGTTATGTTCAAGTCCATCTACCAACCACACATTATTGATTGAGATAGAGGAATTACCAATAGTTCTTGTACCAATGATCTTCCCAGACTGGTTGCCTCCAAACTTCACATTTCCTCCTTCTTTCATTGTAAGGGTGAGGAACATTGACTTCTCTCCAGTCATGTGCCTTGAGAAACCGCTGTCCAGATACCATGATTTTTGCTTTTGCTTTGCTCTTAGACATATATGCAGCATTGACAATTTCAGATTTAGGTACCCATTGCTTTATGGGTCCTTTGGGGTTAGTGCTGGAAGTTTTACTCATCACTTTATGTACCTTGAGATGTGGTTTAGGTAGCTTCTAATTAATCATTACCTTAGGCTTATCACCTTTTGGTTTTGATACCTCAGAAGCAGCAACTGTTTTGTTCTTCTGAACCTTAGACTTTAAGACATCAGATTCTGGCTTCAACAGACTCTGAGGAATAGGTTCTGATCTCTTCAGAATCTTGATCTTTGAGGTCTTAGGCTTGGAGTTCTTTGGATTTGAAGTAATCTTAGCCTTAGAGCTGGAAGCTTCAGGTTCTGATTGAACCACAGTTTTCATTTTAACACCTTCAGGTACAAAGAAGGTTTTCAATCCTTCCTTAATACATTCACAATATGAGATTGGTTTCATTAGATTTTGCTTCTGAAAATCCAATCTCTTTGCCATTTTTCTTGTAAATGTTATAAATCATAGAGCAATTTCATGGTTGCTTAAAGGTTTTCCATTACACTTTTTTTGTAGCTTCTGACATAAGAACTTGAGCTTGTCTTCATAAGTTTTACAAATGAAGTCAAAACCTCTAAGTCCTTCTTCAGAAGCTTTCAGATCCAATAGAGTTGATTCTTGTTGTTTCATTAAATCAACATATTTTTCTTTTAAATCTTTCAACTCCTTGGTTCTCAGTTCAAAATGTGTAAGGAGCTCTTTAAGAGACACAATAAGTTCTTCTCTGGGAATTTTAAAATATACTTCATTTTCTTCTTCTGAGTCTGATTCTGTTTCAGCTTCTGAAGTTGTTGTTGTAGCTACTAACCCAACAACTATCTTTGCTCCTTCATCATCATCATCTTTATCAAATTCAGATTCACTATCTAAATCTTCCCAGGTAGCCATCAAACTCTGCTTGATCTGCTTCTTGATCTTGTTTGATTTGAAAGTTGACTTCTTTTACTTGTCCTTTGATTTCTCCTTATGAAGATCAGAGCAATCAGCAATTAAATGTCTAGGCTTCTTGTAGTTGAAGAACCCTTTCTGATCTTCTTTCTTGAAGCTCTTGTAACCACTCCTTCTGCTCAAGAACTTCTTGTTCTTCTTGGCCAGATATTGCAGTCTGTTGGAAAGCATAGCCATCATCTCAGCAGGATCTTCATCAAAATCTCCATCAGGTGATTCTTCTTCAGATTCTATGACTTTAAGAGCTTTTGATGACTTCCCTTTAGCTGGTAAAGCTATAAATTTACTCTTCTTAGAAGACTCATGTCCATTAAGACTTAACTCATGAACTTTGAGAGAGCTAACAAGATCTTCAACACTTAAAGTGTTTAAATCTTTAGCTTCCTCAATAGTAGTAACTTTAGGTCTCCATCTAGCAGGCAAACTTCTTAGTATCTTGCTCACATGATCAGAAGCAACATAGCTTTTCTTCAATATTCGCAGTCCAGAGACTAGGGTCTGAAATCTTGAGTACATCTCCTCAATACTTTCATCATCCTTCATCTTGAACAACTCATACTGATGAACAAGCATAAGTGCTTTGGCTTCTCTAACCTTCTTGCTACCTTCATAGTTTGCACAAAGTGAAGCAAACATAGCCTTTGCAGTAGATTTGTCACTCATCTTCATATACTCTGCACGAGGTATAGTAGTAACAAGTGAGCCTCTGATCTTGTACATCTTCTTTTGAGCAGGAGTATGTTTCTTTCTATCTACAACAGCTCCTTCTTCATCAAGATCCAAGTCACCAACTCCATCTTCCAGAATATCCAATAACTCTTCATCTAAGCCCATGATATAACTGTAGAAGTTGGTTTTCCACCATGAGAACTCTTCAAGATCTCCATTGAACTTAGGAACTTTTCCTGAGTCAGCTTTCTTGTCATTGTAATCATAAGGTACAACATTATGATTACCACCAGAAACAGATTATTCAGCAGACATGTTTTTCTCAGATCTTGGACTGTTACACTGTTAAGTGTTATCAACAGAACCAAAGCTCTAGATACCAATTGAAGGTGAGAAAAACACAAGAAGGGGGGGGGGGGGGGGTTGAATTGTGTTTTCTTTTTCTTCGTTTTCTCTTAAGCTGAAATGCACAGACCAGAAGCAGTTCAAGAACAGCTTCTGAAGTGATGTTCAGAACTAAGTTGCAGCGGATAAAATAGAGAGAGAGAGAGAGAGAGAGAGAGAGAGAGAGAGAGAGAGAGAGAGAGAGAGAGAGAGAGAGAGAAAAGAAAGACACAAAGCAATTATACAAGTTCCTTCCACAAACCGGAAGTAGTCTTGTCCCCCTTGCACTTCCAAGGAGATTTCACTAAAATGTAATATCTGATTACAAATGCTCAAGCACAACTGCAAGAGACTTCCAATGCTCAAGAACACAATCAAGAGACTTCTATGCTCAAGCACACAAGCAAGAGACTTCCTATCAAACAGAATTACAAAGAAATATGTTTGACACTTGAACACTTGATATACAATCAGAGGTGCTCACAATACAAATCAGATACAGACTCTTTGAGACTCTAGAATTTCTAAGATATGAACTTTGAAAAGAAATTCTAAGTGAACTTTTGGATGCTGAACAATTTTGACAGAGTTTTGACGCTTTTAAATTGTTGTAGAGTCTTATTGTTCTTCAAGTCTCCACTCCTTTATATAGAGGTGTGAAATGAACGTTGAGTTGCTAGCACATCCAAAAAGAGTCGTTTGAAGCTTTGATCAATCACCAATGATTCATTGCCTGATATGGTTATTGTCCTATGAAGGATCAATTTCAAATGCATTCCATGTATGAAGGAACATTATTGCAGGCAGAGTTGTTATCCTTGTCTTGTAGCAGAGACAAACTCAGTGTAGTGGAGATAGTGGTTGTACACTTCGTACAATTGTACTTTGTCAACGCTTAACAAAGAAACAAGCAGCCAATGCTTTTGAATCCTTTTGAGTTAACCGTTGTTACTCTTTTCCACTCTTTCGCAATATTAATTTGAACAACTTTTGAATCTTTAAGTTTGCATCTCCTGATGAACTTTAGCTTCTGGTGATATTCAACTTCTGATGAACTTGCTTCTGATGACGTCATCACTTCAGGAGCGCTAAGTCTTTAGGAGCACTTTTGACTTCAGGATCAGTTCTTCTTCAGATGCTTTTAAGTTTCCTTTTTGATAAATTCTTTGCTCTCTTTTGTTCATCCAGAACCTATAAATGGTCTCAAATTTTTTTGTCTATGGTCCTGTACACTTGAACAAATATTAGCATATCCAATTAACAATTTTTTAATACCTTGTTATCAGTCAAAACTCTTAAGGGTAATGTTAAACATATTTTGCTCCAACAAACTCCATTTTCAAAGCAAAAGCAAAAGCACTAACTGAAGGAATAATGGGCTCAAATCGTTTTCAACTTCATAAAACAAACTCCATAACTTCATTGCATGTAAGAAAAAAGCAAAAATACAAATTGAAGGTGAGAAAAATACACAAGAGGGGAGGGGCGGGGGGGGGGGGGGGGGGTCATAATCTTTGATATACTGATTCTAATGCAGAGTCTGAGTACAGTGTGTTGGAACAAAGGGTGTTTCACAATTATACCACTTAAGTTTTGATGATAACAAGGTATTAAAAATTATCAATTGGATATGCTAAAAGTTTATTCAAGTGTGCAGGACCATTATCAAAGAATATATTTACAAGAGGTTCTGACTGAATAAATTAAAGAGCAAAGGAATTCTAGATCAAAGCTTGAAGAGCATCTGAATGAAAGTGCGTCTGAAGAAAGCGCTCCTGAAAAAGTCAGAAGCATAGTGTGTCTGAAGAAAAGCGCCTCTGAAGATGACGTCATCAGAAGCCAATTCTCAGAAGCCAGTTTCATCAGAAGCCAAGTTTTTCAGAAGCCAAGCAGCGTTGACAAAGTACAAGTACGAACTGTACAACCACTAAGTCTCTGCAACCACCTTCTCTGCATTGTGTCTCCTATACAAGACAAGGATAACAGCAACAATGGCAGTCTTTGTTCCATTTATTATTGGAATGGATTTGAATTTGTTTTCACAACGGTAAACATCAAATCGGGCAAAAGATCAATGGTGATTTATTCAAAGCTTTGATCAAGACAAATGATGAGATGGCTAGTTCCCAACGTCTCTCAAACCCTCTATAAATAGAGCTGAAGACTTGAAGAACGGTGCTACAAGAATTACAACGTATACACGCGAATAAGACTATTTCTCATACTCCAAGTCGCAAACATTGCTCATCAACAACTTAGATAATTCTTACAAAAGTTATATCTTAGAATTTCTAAGTTTCTAGAGAAAAACAGAGTCTGTTCTGTTTCGTTTTGTTTTGTGAATACCTCTGATTGTATATCAAGTATTCAAAACTCTTTTTAATTCTCTGTAATTGTTTTGAAGTCTCTTGCTTGTGTGCTTGAGCATTTGGAAGTCTCTTGCTTGTGTGCTTGAGCATTTGGAAGTCTCTTTCTTGTGTGATTGAGCAAAGGAAGTCTCATACTTGTGTGTTTGAGCAACTTGTAATTTGATATTACATTTTAGTGGAACTCTCCTTGGAAGTGCAAGGGGGACAGGACTACTTCCAGATTGTGGAAGGAACCTGTATAAATTGCTTGTGTCTTCTTTCTTTCTTGCATTTGTTCTACATTCCGCTGCTAAGACTCTGAACTCTGATCAGACTCTGAACTCTATCAGACTCTGTATCCTGAGAACATTGTTATTTTTCGTAAGAGAGAAACGTTTTTGAAAACACAATTCAACCCCCCCTTCTTGTGTTTTTCCCACCTTCATAGTGGATAAATACAAAACACAAAGATAAAGAGGTAAAGATAGAGAAATTAGGCACACAACAATTTTATCATGGTTCCTCCTACAACCCAGGAGTAGTTCAATCCCCTTGCACTTTCAAGGGATTTCCCTATAATCACAACTGATTACAAATTGCTCAAGGTCACTTCACAGAAACTTCCCTATGATCAAGCACAACATCAAGAGACTTCTACCTAAAGACTTGTGCTCTAGGACTCTACCAAAAGACTTCCCTTGCTTAAGACTTCCCTTTGCTCAATCCCTACTGATTGGGACTCCAAAGTGCTCAAGGTTTCACCAAGAGACTTACATGCTCGCGATACCCTAAAATAACACAAATAAAAAAAGTTCATTAAATACCCTACAAACGAAAAATAAGAAGAGAGATGAAAGAGGAATAGACAAAATTGTAGATGCCTTAGGAGAAGAGAAAATGGCGAATTGAAGAAGAAGAAGAAGAACATTACGAAGGAAAGAAGATATTTGATGAAATAATTGAAGTTGAATATGAAAGTGGACGCAATTATAAGTCGTCTCATTTACAAATTGTTCGACCTCAATTTTTTTAAAATATATTAATATTGAAATTAAAAATGTTCATAACATAAATAAATAAAATAAAATACCAATTCCCATAAAAAAAACACCAATTAAAAATGGCCACTCACTTTTTTTTTTGAGGGGAAAAATGGCCACTCACTTAATTTGCTAGGTTCCAAAAATATAAATTTTCTGATATATTAATTAATATAAAATTAATAAATTTCAAAATTACTTAAAAATGACTGTCTTTTGACCAAAAAAATGGCAACCTTTTGACCAAAATTAAATAAAAATGCCAACCTTTTGACAAAAAAAAAGTGACCTAACCAACCCTAATTTTGTTCATTCTGTACTCAATTTGCTATATATACACACACAGCTGCTACTCCTCAGCAGCGCCTACTTTTCAAAATATGTTGGCAGGAGCAGCTCCGTATCTATTTTTTCCCAAAAATTCAATGCAGACAAATGGATGTTGCAGGTATATATCTTTTCAATTATAATTCATTTGTTCATTTGTTTGTTGGTTTATCAATTTTATTTATTTTAATTCTATTTAATCTAGATTTGCAATCTTTTCTCCTGCGGAGAACACTTTGATTTGCAACGTGTTGAAGATGATTTTTATTTCTTTGTCGTCTTCGTCTACCATGTGTTTTATGTGGTTGCTCACAACTTATATCTTTTATAATGTTTCAACAAGTGTGATTTCTTTGATTAAAAACTCAAGATTGCATTGGTTATATCAACCCCTACCGTTTTCAAGTATAGAGAGAAGCTGATATGCGCTTTTGTAAGTGTGCATCTGAATCTCCTTTGGCATTATTTATATTATTTTTTTAATTGAAATTGCAAATATTAGTTAATAGTTGTTTTTGGGACTCTATCAATGAACAACAGAATATTAAAGTGTTGGTACTTATATAGATTTATTGTTACTTTGAAATCTCTAGTCTTGTTTATTTATTTGTTTGTTTTGTTTTGTGCAAGCTTTGTTTTCTTGATGATAGGAAGTACTTCAAGCATAACAATGGAAACAACGCCATCAATTCATGAAGGGGACCAAGTGCAGTACTATGATTGGAAAATCCAATAATCTGTCAAATTTGCAATAGAGGCATCATATGCACTTGTTGCGACGCATAAGCTTCTGTATGGAACTCTGAGATGTATGTCCAAAGTGACCATAGGCAACCAAATCCAACATTGTTCTTGCCCAATGAACTCATCACAGTAATCCTATCTTTGCTTAGCTTTAAAAACATCGTGCAACTCAAATGCGTGAGTAAGTTATGGAACGCACTCATATCAGATCCAACCTTCATCGGAAAGCACCTTAAGAAGTCGTCTCAAAACCCACATCTCACGTTATTTTGGAACCAACACAAAAAGGGTTCTGGTTGTAATATGCTATCCTTCCCTGTGCATTTTTTACTTAAAAATCCATCCATCAACGCTTACAGCCACAATTTCCATCGATTGGAGAAAACGTTGCATTGTGGTTTTTGTAATGGATTACTCTGCTTACTTGTCCATTCTCTAATAACTACACCAACAATTTCTCTAAATTATTGGCTCCGTTTCTGGAACCCTGCCACCAGAACAAGATCTAAAAAGTTAGGGTTTTTATGTGTTAACATCCCTCCTGGTGGTCCTTTCCATTTTAAGTTCACATTTGGTTATGATGCTTCAACAAGAACTTATAAGGTTGTAGCGATTCATGCTGAAAAGAATGAAGATGAAGGTTCATGGAAAAGTTTGGTTAAAGTTTTCAGTCTAGGTAATAATTGTTGGAGAAATATTCAGAGCTTTAATACTGTTCTTATAATGCAATCCATGATTCTAGTATGCCAATCATAGCAAGTGAGCAGAATATGGAGAAATAAATGGAATAATCGACAACTTTCAAATTTCTATTTGAACCATGTTCACATATGCTCCGAAACTTGACGTTGTTTGCTTAGTTTGTTGAAAAGGAGAATGAGAAGGAGAATTTATCGACTGTAATAATTGTCAACCTGTAAAATAAATAAAAAATTACAATATGATTTCATGGTTGAAAACATGTTTTTTTTTTTGGCTTAAATATGAAAATAGTCCCTGCGAATATCTGACATTTTGGTTTTAGACCTTGTAAAAATATTTTTTTGGTTTTAGTCCCTGCAAATATAAAAAATTTGGTTTTGGTCCTTGGTATTTTGTTTTAGTCCTTGTAAAATTGATTCATAATGGATTTGGTCCTTTTAATATGTAAAATATTTGATTTTAGTCCCTCAAAATGAGGACCAAATGAATATTATAGGGACCAATTTCAATATGAAATGATTTTACAAGTATTAAAACAAAATACCAAGGACCAAAACCAAATATTCTATATTTACAGGGAGTAAATCCAATTTTTTTTATAGGGACTAAAACCAAAACGCCATATATTTGCAGGGAACATTTTCATATTTAAGCCTATTTTTTTTGAATAAATGGTTAAAAACATTGTTATTGTATTGTACCTTTCTATACATTCATAGAATCGGTTTTAATTATTTATTTGGTTTAAATATATTCTAAGCATCATAAAACTATGACTTTTTAGAGTTTGCTTCTTTTTTTTTTTTTTTATCGTCTGAACACACAAACAAACTTCATACAATAAAGATATATTTCCAAATAGGTGCACTCATTGAGATGTGAATTGTGGGTTTGTTATTCTTTATGGGTTTTTTAATGTAACCGTATAAACCAGCCATATTATGGATGATGAATCTTTTTCTAGTCTAATTGTTTGGTTTCATTTGCTCAGTAATTTGGAACCTTTTTTTGCTTTTGGTAGATCAAAGTTTTGACCTACTTTTTACGATATCCCCAATTGACCTACTTTTTTATATTTAGAAAGTTTTTTCTTCATAAGTTTGTTGTTCATAAGTAGCAATGCTCAAGCTCTTCTCAAGCCTCCGAGAATCGGGTGGGGATGAAACGAGAGAGACTAGAGAAGAGATGGATGCATATTTCTTCATTTCTCCCCAAATTTTTGGTGCAATACAAGTTGCTTCAACTTTAAGAATTTTACTTGAATTATAAGAAAGGAATCCTTATTTGGACGTAAACCAAAACCTTTCATCTTACTCAGAAATTCTAAGGTTCCATAATAATTTGTCCCTTCAAAAAATGCATGGTAGGTCACAAGAGTTGGACTAACATTCTCCTTTATCATTGTGTATTCTTGCCATTGCTAGTTTTCCAGCTTCACAAAGGGGAATTATCATGGATTTAATAGCATCTACAATTTCTTCTTCGACGCTACCATACTTACAAAGAGCAGTCAAAAGTACACGAAATGCTTCCTGTTACGCCACTGCTACCAGGCAAAACTTGCGTTGTGACAAATGGAAGATCTGACCTTCGCAATTGTTGAATGAACAAAAATTATGGCATTGTTGACTCTAAAAACATTTCGACCAATCCAAATAGAATGCATGGTATGAAGCACCCTACCAAAAGAATATATTCAATCGGAGACTGATAGCAACAGGTCAATAGGGTTCGTAAGGTCAAGGTTGATCCGAAATTTGGTTTGGATATGGATTCGTTCTTTACCACATTGCACCTAGAGGTGACAATATCATAAGGCCTTAAAATATTGGTTCCAACCAACGTAGTAAGGAGGAAAAAAATATCACAAGATTAAAAGGACTACATTGATGCAAGCCCACAAATCCAAAAAAATAATATAAAACCCTCTAAATTAAAATTGGCCCACAAGCCTCATGAACATTTGTTTAAAAAGAAACCATCAAACTGGTCAACCCCGATCTGAGGTGGTGGTCATCATTGGAGCTCTGATGTTGGCGATGGTTAACGGCGACGACCTGGGGGTTTTTTGGCGAAAATCTGGTTGTGGACGGTGGACTACACTGTTGCCGGAGCTTTAGTGGTGGTTGCTTGTGATTTTTAATTAATATAAAAATAGAAAATATTTGTTTTTTCATAAATGATTTTATTATGTTTTTTTTCAAAAATAATAATTATAGTTAGTGGGCCTTCATGCCTTTAACACAAAGCCCACAAAAAATTAATTTAGTGGGCTAGGACCAAACAAATCAATTTGAGGATTTACCAATCCACAATATCCCTGCCCATTGTGTTGTTCCCGAATTCAATGATCACGTTTTAAAATAATAATTTGATGTTTTTACAGAATAATAGAATGTAGTCCAGAATAATAATTTAGCCTCTATCATGTTTCTCAATTGTATTAACTATTAATGCAAAACAATTTTTGTTTAATGAAATTTGAATTATGTTTATTTAATATATCTTGTTCTTAATGATTTTCAATTGTTGATCAACATTGAATTGAATGTAGGCTATAGCTCACTACTTACGATAGGTTTTATAACCTGATATAGATATATTATTTGCTAAGGTAGTTCCCCTAGAAACAAGAGATTAATTAGCATAGCTCTGTTTAATGTGATTCAAAGCTTTTGATAATATTAAATTAAAAGGGCCTTGAGTCGTGATTGGGATAAGTCTACTTTGTTAAATGTCATGAACATAGACCCTAAATTGCAACTAAATTAATAACTTCTATTGTAAAATGAGAAAATAGAGGGGATTCACATAATCCAAATCATTCTATTAGAATTATATTTTATTATCCTTGCAAGCAACAAATCTTATGAAAAACCCCCAATTTCTGATTTTGTTTAAATAAAATATTTATATGATTTCTGAGTAGAAAAACAACAATCCATGGAAACGAACATTTATAATATTATTACTTGACGACACATTTGGTAAACTTGCCAAAATTTTCATCAAGGTAATTTTGCTTGACTTAATGTCAATTTGTTCGTTTATTTTATTTCTTTTTGTACAGTGCTACTCATAGGTTTTTTAATTTGTTTTATGTTAGGTGAAATTTTAGGTGCCTTATTGTTTGACTCGGAGATTGTAAGATTGCTAGGGCCATCCTAAAATCGAGGCAAGATTATACTTTTAGTCCTTTAACACATCTCACCTCCTGCAGTCCACCACTTCATCACCACCACCACACGAGACTCCAACAGAACCACCACCCCGGTCACCACCAAAACTCATTGACCTCCTCAAGACACTACACATCATAACCTCATCTCTACCACAGACGCACCACACCCTGTAGCCTCCGCCTACACAAAGAACCACGTCCCCCTCACCACAACACCTCCTCACCACCAAAAAACATGAGCATCAAAAGATGAGGTCACCGGCGTAGCAGCCAACCGTGACTGGAAAGCAAGACAAGCACAAACAAACTCCTAACACACAACAGATGGACACATATTTACTTGCCCTCTTAAAGAAAAACACCAAAATTAGCCCAAAGCACAACTTGAGGGAGTTGAACACTAGACCAGCAACAAAGCCAAGGCATAGCTTAACCAACACACCAAATGCTTTTTTGTCGATGAATATGATTGATTGAGAATATAAACAAATATTTATTCTAATGATAGTGTATATGAAATGTAGGTCGATCATATGAACCTCTAAAAAATGTTTAAAAAGCGAATCTTACCACTATTATCGAACTTTAATAAAATATTACATATCTTCCCTTTTACAATAATAATAATAATAATAATAATAATAATAATAATAATAATAATAATAATAATAATAATAATAATAATAATAATAATAATAATAATAATTAATAATCATAATAATAATAATTATTATTATAAAATTATTATTATTATTATTATTATTATTATTATTATTATTATTATTGTTATTATTATTATCATTAGTAGTAGTAGTAGTATTAAATTACATTATTTTACTAACAAAGATAAGAATAGTCCTTATTAGGAGGTTTGACAAATATTTAAAATTTTAACTTTTATGCGAACCAGCCACATTTATTTTTTACAATCATTTATGGCAATGACGAAAAAAAATATTGAAAGGGTGAGGAAAAAAGGTTGGATAGCCATTTGAAACAATATTTAAATTTCCAAGGTAAAATGATTTTACTACCAAATAGGTGTGATATATTATTCTAGCAATTAAGGATAAAAAATAAATCAAATATTTTTTGCATTGTTGTGGTAAAATTATCATTTCAAGGTCTTTGACTATATATTTCAAAGTAGTCTCGTTTTCATTCCTCACACCATTCACCCAATATATCTAAGAGAGTGACATTGCTTGGTCCTTTCAACCTTCGTTAGTAGGTTTTTATTAACTCAAACCTCTGTAAAGAGCTTAGGAGACGAGGTATGCTTAAATCAATCCATTTCCTATGTGATTTTACTTGTTGAAGTCCGATTTTTTATTGAATTATTTGAAAACGTTCAATATGATCCCATCTAAGAAATTTTACTCTATAATAAGTTGAATTTTTGAGAAATGGATTGCCCTTATACAATCATACTATTATGGATCTAGATCGTTCAATTAAGATTTGATGGTGTATAATTTTCGCTTCATATTTTAGATCCATTTTTTCAAATGAAATCCAAGGTTTTGGTTAAGATTTAGCATATATGGTTGAATATGTTTGCATGAAATCATGATTATCTTGCATCTGGGTGATCTTCGTCTGTTTTTCTTAAGGTTGAACAAATAAAAATATTTATGGTTTCACAGGTTTCATAAAAATCATCAAAAATTGATTTTTTGTAGTTACACCATTACACTACGGATCTAGATCGTTTGATCGAGATATGACAGAGTATAATTTTCGCATGTTCTTTTAGATCTATTTTTAAAATGAAATATAAGATTTTTTGGATCTAGACCGTTCGATTAAGACCTGGTGTATAATTTCCGCTTCGTTTTTTAGATCCATTTTAATAGATGAAAAAGATTTTGGTTAAGATTTAGCATATATGAATGTATATGTCTGCATGAAATAATGGTTATCTTGCATTTGGGTTATCTTTGTCCGATTTTTCGTAAGGTTGAACAAATAAAATTATTTATTGTTTCTTGGATTTCATCAAGAATTTATTGTCTACAGTTACACCATTACACTGTGGATCTAGATCGTTTGATTCAGATCTGACAGTGTATAATTTAGGCTTGTTTTTTAGATTCATTTTTTAGATGCGTTATTATGGATCTAGATCGTTCGATTAAGATCTGGGGGTATAATTTCCGCTTCGAATTTTACATCAATTATTTTAAAATGAGATCAAAGATTTTGGTTAAGATTTAGCATATATGGTTGTATGTGTTGGCATGAAATCATTGTTAACTTGCATCTGGGTGATCTTTGTCTGAATTTTCTTAAGGTTAAACAATGAAATTTATTGTTTCATAGGTTTCATTAGAAATTTATTGTCTGCAGTCACACCATTACACAATGTGGATCTAAGTCCACAATAGTGTAAATTTACACTATTGTGGACTTAGATCATTGGGTTAAGATCAAATAGTGTGTATGTCTTCTTCATCATTTAGATCTATTTTTGAATCAATGAATTTGCGGTTAGTTTGATCAAAGAAAATCAATCTATTATTTTTTCTTTTGGCAGAAAAATATATATTTTTTAAATAAATTTTATTTTACTATTTCTTAGGTTTATCGAAAATGTATTTTCTATGGGTTCACAATTACATTGTTGTAGATATGTACCATTTTGGTAAGATCCTATCGTGTATATTGCCACTTCGAATGGAGTGTGCGTAGTTACACAAAGACACATTGTGGATATGGATAATTTGATTAAGTTCAGATGGTGATATTCTCAATTCATATTTTGAATACTTTTTAAAAATAAAATAAAACTAGGTACTTGGTTAAGATTGAACTATTGGTCCAAACTATAATTAGTTGACAAAACGAAGATATATCAATTTCATCCCAACTTGTTCTTGATGTTTGTCTAGTAGAAGCAAGCAACTACCAAAATTTGTGTTAATTGCATGAAAATGTTTTTTTTTTTGGTAAAGTAGCCTAGCGGCTAGAGAAATTCACCTTAAAGGTGAATAAGTGGGGTGTCCGGGGTTCGAACCCCGGCCCCTGCATATAATATGCATTATCCCTTACCAAGTGAGCTAAGCTCACGGGGACGGCATGAAAATGTTTTATTTTGCAAATAAATGACGATATTGATGAAAGTGCTAATTAATTCATTCATCTTAATTAATACAAAATTACAATTAACGTTATAAAAAAAAAGCATCTTTGGATTTTTTTAACAGTAGATACTACTGACTTCTTGAATAAACATAGGTTTAGCTATTAATATTTAGATTTGGTTATTGATATTGTTGTTCATATTATTTAGGGTTGAAAATCTAAGTTCTTAATATATAGCTCAAGTGGCACTATATCATCTCTTGGATTGCATGTGTTTTGCTTACACTCCAATTTTAAACAAATAAGTTGTCTTTTCTTTGATGTCATGATCATACGGGAGAAAAATGGACTCAATGTAAAATATTTATTAATGTCTAAATTAATATTTCATGCAGGAAACGTTAACAATGAAGAATAGCAACTCAGCTAGTAGAATCTCTATTCAAGATATGTTCTTAGGTATCTTGAATAGAATTTTCTTGAAACTGAATGTTGTTGAACTTTCAGTTGCCTCCATGGTTCCCAAATCATGGAATGAAATTTGTCGTAACCCCATGCTCTGGGCAAAGCTTGACCTATCTCGACTTAGCTCCAATGCTTTCAATATACCCTTGTTGCCAGGAGCTTGGAGGGACGATTTAGTTTCAAAAAATAAATTGATCACATGCTTGAAGTATGCTCTGCATTTGAGCAATTACAATACAAATTGCCTAGTTTTCCATTTCTTCATATACTTGTGAGATGCATAATTATTCTTCATTGCTGAAAGGTATCATTTTTTACTTACAATTGTACACAATTTGTATATTATGTAGGACAATATAATTCTCCTTTTCCTATCTCATTTTGTTCATCTCCATAATTTTTTGGAATTCATGCTAATAAAATAATTCTCAGAATTTATTTTTGATGATTTGTTTTATAACCTACGAATATATAATCCATTACTTTTTGGGACTAAGTTTTTAGTTTTTTGATAAAAAATATCTCAGTTCTATTAAAATTTACCAAACTCCTTTTTTGTTTTATATGAAAAATAGCAAAATGAATATTTAGAAAAATGGAGTACAAGGGTACTTCAGCCTATTGCAGTACTAGTTGAATTGTTTATTTGTATGAAGTATCAGATATAAATATTGCTTCTTTAAGAAGTGTATTCTTTCAATTGAATTATTTTAAAACAACAATTGTCTGCAAACCTTGTGTTTTTGGCAGCAAATCTAAAAAGATTAGTATTGATGTTCAAAGGTAAACTGTCCAAGAATGCAATAGATATTGCGATGAAATCATGGGTAGGCCTTGAATCCATCACCATTATTGCCATGGTCAAGCCGAGTCGCTTTTTTTTGCCATTAGTACACCCCCAATAAATATATATTTCAATGATTCATATAGCATTTATTTAGTGAGATCAACTTATAAATTTCTTCATATGAGAGCTAGTGTGCTGGATGAGAGGTTAGAAGATATTGCGCAACTTATTGCAAAGGTGTGGGAGTCTTGGTCTCCTCTCAAGGTAAATGTTATCACTTGGCACTCGTCAAAATCTTTTTTCTAAGGGAATTATAGTTGATCCTGGTGGTATTTCTTGTGTTTTTTGTAATGAGATTGTAGAGTCGGTTTGTCAACTTTTTTTAGATGTCCGTTTTTAGGCCAGGTGTGGTATCATGTGTTTAGGTGGTTGGGGTAGTAGTTGGTTTTACCATCAGATATAGTGAGTCTTCATAGTTTTATATTCGATTTAGGTGGAGGGAAAATTGAGCGGTTAGATTTCTTATTAATTTGGCAATTTGTTGTGTGGTCCTTGTGGAGATCCCGAAACTCTCGCATCTTTTTGGGGAAGGAGACGTTTGTGCTCCAGTTGGTGGACATGGTTAAATTCACCTCTTGAAAGTGGTTTTTAGAAAAACATTCTGGTCACACTTGTTCCTTCTATGAGTGGGATCATGAACCCATTATGTGTTGGCACCGTAAGTGTCTTGTGGCTGGTTTGTCTAGGGGTTGGTTGACTGAGAGGCTATGCTCTTAGTCTTCCTTTTGTTCGGCTACCGTTGGATGTTCTTCTTAAGAGTTTTGTGTTTCAGTTGTGGTTTTAGTTTTTGCTCTTGCTTTTTAGGGAGGGATTCTTGAATTTTGTTATCGCTTGCCCTGAGTACTTCCTATCCTCATATTTGTATATATGTTTGGAATCTTGTAGGAGATTTCTCCATTTTATATTTATTATATAGTATATATTTGCCATTAAAAAAATTGTTGAAAATTTAAATATCTATTTCGAACTTTCTTGATCTTATTCTATTTTTTATTTTAAATTTGTTTGTTTAATTTTAACTATTTGACCAATATAGAATTTGAAAGTATAGAAATCAACTTTTGCTTTATCATGTTGATCAGCCCAGCCCTTAATAAGTTAGTAGACAATTGAGGCATGTTAAGCTTACCGTCCACAGTTTTAATTTTTAAATTTTAAATCAAATATTTGCTAGATTTAAAGAAGAATGGGTTGTACATTTTTACATGGAGGATTGGTTCTTGTTATAATCAATTTTTGGACAACCTTATTTATGTTCATCTTATTTATACATAATCATTGAGGTCCAAAGGTTAAAGATTTATGATGCATCCAGGTTAAGACACCCTAAATTCAACTGTGGATATTTCGAAAAAGGCTGGTGATCGTTATATTTTATTTTATTTGAGTTTATAATATTCTATGAACATATCATTGTACAACTTTTGATTGCATATGCTATGAACATTTTATTGTACAACTTTTGATTGCTTAAGTAAATAAAAGAGTAAATTACACTCCCCTCCCCTCAAAGATACTTGAATTACACTCCCCTCCCCTCTTATGTTAAAATACACACTCCCCTCCCCTCTTATTCAAAATATATTAGAAAATATTTCACTCCCCTCCCTTAAGAGAAGCTTGAATTACATTCCCCTCCCCTCTTATGTTAAAATCTACACTTTAATCCCTCAATATTTTTTTTATTTCTAATAATCTAGCAAAAAAATAATAATCTAACACACTTTGGAAAAAAATAGTATTGCGGGTCTATTTTAATATAATCAAAATTTGAATACATATTTTTCTTTATTTTTTATTCACAATTTCATTATCATATAGTTTTAAACTCTAATACAAAATATGAAACAACCCAAAATAAAATAAAAATATATGAAAAATTACTAAATACAATAAAGCATGGTTATTTAAAAGTTAGTTTTATACTATAAAATATGAAATTTATAGCAAAATATTTAAATTTAATTATCATTGATATTTAAATTATAAAGAAATGAATTTATTTTTCTTAAATGGTAGTTCAAAATTACTATATATTATAAAAATATTTATTTAAGTTATAATAGATTAAAGTGTAGTGCATATTTAATTATTAAGGGAGAGGATTGTAATTCAACCATCTTATAGGGGAGGGGAGTATACATTTTTCTTTTCAAGGGAGGGGAGTGTATATTTAAACATAAGAGGGGAGGGGAGTGTAATTCAAGCATCTTTGAGGGGAGGGGAGTGTAATTTACTCTAAATAAAATTACATCAACCTACTTTTATTTTTTTTCACAAATCCTAACAGTTTGATACAAAGTTTGCTTAAGATATTATTCACGTATCTTATTGGTATATATTTTCAAATTATTTTTGTACTCATAATAATTTCATTAACAATATATTTATTTGATTATTAGAATCTTTATTTCCTTTTATATATTAATATTTAATTTCTTTGTATATATAGAGATTATGTTTGTATTTATATATATACATTAATTGATTGTTTTGTCCATGAAGAAAGACAAGGATTATAATTTTCATGTTTACTCTATTTGTAGTCATCAAGTTTATGGTATCATTTATCAAAATTGGTTCAATCTAGATAGATTTTTCGCAATATGATCTCAAGGATTCACATCAATGTGAGGCATCAACAATACGGTAAGTTTTATTTCTAATTATATTACATAAAAAGTTGTGAATTCATAAACTCGGTAAGCTTTAATCCAAAATTTTGTTCCTCCGATAAGAGATATCAATATTAACAATGTTACTGGATTAAATAGCAACTTACTGATTTGATTAATTATATGCTAATTAGTGACGATGAGAGTGAAGATAATGCTCAAGTTGTTAGAAAAACATGTAACTTCCAAGATCATTAGCTATTCATATTTTTTACTATTTTATATTATGTTGCTTGATTATCGTGTGTACTTAATATACATCAGAAAAAATAGGTCTAATGGCGGACCTCTAAAATGTTAACATAGTTGTTTACTTTAAAGTTTATATTGTATGAATGTGTATATGTTAAAGAGAAAAATTATATTAACTTGTTATAACAAATAAAATTAAAGATGTCCATCATTAAACCTCTTTTTTTATTCATATATTATGTGTTTCATTGGTATCACAGTGTCATTGTGATTTTGTTCACCCACCTTAAAATTAACTTAGCACATAATTGTTTTCACCACATATATTGTTCCTTCACAAGAAGGCTGTCAGAGTAACTTCAATAATATGCAGTCATATAATGGGTTTACTATTTTACAATATTTGTATATGGTTTTTAATTTAAATTTTTTTACTAGACGAAGTCATCTTGGAAAATATTTGGAATAATCAAATATCAAGTGTTCCATCACAAAACATTTCTTTAGGTAATAACTTCAAGATCACATGAATATATTGTTTACTATACATCTTTCAATTTGTGGCTTGCTTTTTATGTTTTCAACCGATGAAAAAGATAAATCTAAAAAGTTGTGCTTGCTAGCCGACATAATTAATGAATTAGGTCCCAAAGGGACAACATGTAATCCGAATGAAAATTACATGATAATGGAAAAAATAAGGATGAAAGGTAGAAAATCTAAATTGTTTGTGGAAGAAGGGTGCAAACATGTAGAAAATGGATTTTCAAAAATAAAGGATGGTCCAAAAGCAAATGTGATGAGCATAAAAAAGACTAATTTAGTGGGAGGTATTGTTATTTTTGAACCAAAGGAAAGTGAAATGGAGGGTATCAATAATGTTTCAATCAATAATAATGATGATGAAGCTAGCGTTGTTGATAAAGGAATAGGGAATATGATTCAAACAAATGAGGAGTTAGAATCTTCATCCTCTTAGGAAGAAGAAGTCCTAACATTTGCATCACATTTCCCACCCTTTCCATATGATGCACTACAATTTGGGGAACGTGCCTCAAAGTTTTTTGAAGATGGAATTGACTCTAGGCTCGAACTGAATATTGGTGAAGGTATCGAAGAAAATTTATTGGATGAATTTTACTTCCCTCCAAACAGTGTCCAAGTGTGTATATCATTATGTCATTGTACATAACCATTATGTAGTGTTATTGCTCTGTATGTGATTTTAGCTGGTAACAAGTCTTATTTAAGAATGGTTACTAGTTAAAATCACATACAAAGAATATAAGATTTGTTACTAGCGAAATGAATACAAGAATGGTTACTAGCTAAAATCACATACAAAGAAATTACACTACTTAATGGTTATGTACAATGAAAGAAGGATATACTTACTTGGACATTGTTTGGAGGGAAGTAAAATTCATCTAATAAATTTTCTTCGATACCTTCACCAATATTGAGTTCGAGCCTAGAATCAGTTTCATCTTCAAAAAACTTTGAGGCACCTTCCCGAAATTGTAGTGCATCATGTGGAAAGAGTAGGAAATTTGATGCAAATTCTAGGACTTCTTCTTCCAAAGAGGATGAAGATTTTAATTACAAATTTGTTTGAATCATATTCCCTTTTCCTTTATCAACAACGCTAGCTTCATCATCATCATTATTATTGATTGAAACATTGTTGATACCCTCCTTTTCACTTTCCTTTGGTTCACAGATAACAATGCCGCCCACTAAATTAGTCTTTTTTAAGCTCATCACATTAGCTTTTGGGCCTTCCTTTCTTTTTGGAAATCTATTTTCAATATGTTTGCACCCTTCTTCCACAAACGATTTAGGTTTTCTACCTTTGATCTTTATTTTCTCCATTATCATTTATTTTTCATTCAGATGACATGTTGTCTCTTTCAGACCTAATTCATTAATCATGTCATCTAGCAAGCACATCTTTTTAGGTTCTACTTTTTCATTGGTTGAAAACATAAAAATCAAGCCACACATTGAAAGATATATAGTAAACAATATATTCATGTGATCTTGAAGTTATTACTTGAAGAAATGTTTTGTGATGGAACACTTGATATTTGATTATTGCAAATATTTTTCAAGATGCTTTCCTTGTCTCGAAAAAAAAATTAAATTACAAACCATATACAAATATTGTAAAATAGCATAGCCATTATATGAAATGGATATTCTTGAAGTTAAACCTTCTTGGGATGGAACGATATATGTGGTGAAAACAATTATGTGCTAAGTTTATTTTAAGGTGGGTGAACAAAATTACAATGACATGAAGTGCATATGAAAATCAAGCAACACAATATATAATATAGTTAATGATCTTGGAAGTTACCTGTTCTTCTAAAAAGCTGAGCATAATCTTCATTCTCATTGTCACTAATTAGCATTTAATTAATCAAATCACTAAGTTGGATGCTTATGAATTTACAACATCTTTTTGTAATATAATCAGATTAAAATAAGAAGATAAATTGAAATAAAACTTATTGTATAGTTGATGACTCACATTGATGCAGATCCGTGAGATCATATTGCGAAAAATTTATCCAAATTGAACCAATTTTGATAAATGATGCCATAAACTTGATGACTATAAATCACAGTAAACATGAAAATTGTAACATCCCGTTAAATTCTCAATAGACTTCGATATCAGTGAACGTGTCAGAGAAGAAATATTTATGAAAGGTTAATTATATAATAAGGAATATTTAACTGTAATGTCTGTCAGCAAGATCAGTTTTGATGCGGTTGAGAAAAATAATTGAAAGACGGGCATTAAAGTAGTTTTGGGAAGGATATTTATACCTACCACAAGCCTTTTCCCTTCATTTTTCCATTTCCTTTCTCTCCTTTTTCCCCAAAATCCTCACTCAAACGAAAATCCAATCTAACATGCAATTAACATGCAATGGTTGTATCCTTGACATGTTATTTACCTATTACAAGTGTTAAAATTCTCATCCCCTCCCTTATACTCACTCAGCCGTACTACCCCTCTCACTCTCTAAAACTTGAATTCACCATTATGGAAAGCCAAGCTTTGCATGAGCTGATTTTCATTATGTCATTTTGTTTGGGCAATAGATAAGTTAAAAGTTGATTAAGTTGCTGCAAGTGTTAAGATTTTACTGGCAATTGTGGTTTGGGTATGTGATTAAAAGCTTAACCTTGGAAGGAAAAGTAAAAACAATAAATAAGCTTCTCTTTCTTGCTGAACAAGCAAAGAATAGACTTTACCAATACTGGGAAGAGGATCCATCAACATAATCTGAGACCTAACAGCCGAAAATTGTTCATTCAAACCCTTAATAAAACGTATAACCTGATCAGAATCTTTATACTCACACATCTTTGCAATAGCCTTGCAATCATCCACACAATTACTAGTGGGGATGGGTCTGAAATTGTCTAGTTCTTGCCAAAGCTTCTTCATTTTAGTGTAATGAGAGGAGATAGAGCTTTCACCTTGTTTCTGAGAGTAAATTTCCACTTGAAGATCTGATATACGAAAAATATCACCTTGATAAAATCTTTCTTTGAGTTCATTCCAGATTTCTAATGCAGTATCCATCCATAAGATGCTCTGAGAAATTTCAGGATCAACATAATTACTTAACCAAGACATTATCATCGTGTTACAACGATCCCAAGCTATTGAATCATGATCATCCTCACTCGGTCTTGGAAGCGCACCATTGATGAAATGCAGTTTATGCTTAGATCGTAACGCAACTTGCATGGAACGAGACTAAGAATGGTAATTGTTGCCTGAAAGAAGAGGAGCAACCAGAACTGCACCGGAATTTTCGTTTGGATGCATGAAATATGGACTCAAAGTATCAGTTTGATAAACCTTGTTCTTGGGAATGGCGTAACCGCCATGAACGCTACCGGAAGAACTTGCATCTGACATGGTTGTTGGAACAAAATGAGTTTAACATTACCCTTAAGAGTTTTGATGATAACAAGGTATTAAAAAAATTGTCAATTGGATATGCTAATATTTGTTCAAGTGTACAGGACCATAGACAAAAAAATTTGAGATCTAATAGGTTCTGGAAGAACAAAAGAGAGCAAAGAAATAAACAAAAAGGAAGCTTAAAAGCATCTGAAGAGAACTGCTCCTGAAGACAAAGCGCTCCTGAAGTGATGACGTGTCATCAGAAGCCGAAGTTCATCAGAAGCTGAAGATCACCAGAAGCTAAAGTTCATCAGGAGATGCAAACTTAAAGCTTCAAAAGTTGTTCAACGGATTCATTATCATCTAAGACATGCAAAAGAGTGGAAAAGTGAAGCACCGGCTAATTCAAAAGGATTCAAAGTCATTGGATGCTTGTTCTTTTGTAGAGCGTTGACAAAGTACAATTGTACGAAGTTTATAACCACTACCTCCACTACACAAAGTTTGTCTCTGCTACAAGACAAGGATAACAGCTCTGCCTGCAACAATGTTCCTTCATTCATGGAATGCATTTGAAATGGATCCTTCATAGGACAACAACCATATCAGGCAATGAATCATTGGTGATTGATCAAAGCTTTAAACGACTCTTTTTGGATGCGCTGGCAATTCACAACGTTCATCTCACACCTTTATATAAAGGAGTGAAGACTTGAAGAACAGAGACTGAACAACAATTTGAAAGCGCCAAAACTCTGTCAAAATTGTTCAGCATCCAAAAGTTCACTTAGAATTTCTTTTCAAAGCTCATATCTTAGATATTCTAGAGTCTTAAAGAGTCTGTATCTGATTTGTTTTGTGATCACCTCTGATTGTATATCAAGTGTTCAGTGTCAAACATTTTTCTTTGTAATTCTGTTTGATTAGAAATCTCTTGCTTGTGTGCTTGAGCATATAAGTCTCTTGATTGTGTTCTTGAGCATAGGAAGTCTCTTGCAGTTGCGCTTGAGCATTTGAAGTCTCTTGCTAAGTTTAGCAGTGATCATTTGTAATCAGATATTACATTTTAGTGAACTCTCCTTGGAAGTGCAAGGGGGACAGGACTACTTCCGGTTTGTGGAAGGAACCTGTATAATTGCTTTGTGTCTTTCTTCCTTATCTCTCTCTCTCTCTCTCTCTCTCTCTCTTTGTTTTTATCCGCTGCAACCTAGTTTTGAACATCACTTCAGAAGCTGTTCTTGAACTGCTTCTGATCAGTGTCCTTCATCTTAGGAGAAAACGAAGAAAATCTTAACACAATTCCCCCCCCCCCCCCCCCCCCCCTCTTGTGTTTTTTCTCACCTTCAATGGAGATTTAAGAAAAAAAATGAAGAAACATAACGAATTAATGGAGAAAATCATAGATGAAAGAACGTGTTAGAATCAAAAAGAGTTCTAACCGAAAAGAAAGAAAGAAGAAGAAGAAGAAGAAGAAGATCCACAACGGAAGAAGAAGAAAAATAGAGTTGAGATACGGTATGCGACTGATACCATGTTAAAGGATAATCTCAAACTCCATGAAAGTGCAAATCAAGCTTGCAATGTGCAAGATGAAGAAGTAAAAGCAAAACTGAAAACTTTGTATATTATTCACATGAAAAACTGTTATTACAATTGAGCTACTCATATGTATATATAGAGTATTCTAATACACTAACTAAACTATGGTTACTTAACTCTCAAGTAACTAACCAATAACTAACTACTACACCTGTAATTCGTTAAGCTACTAATTAGTTACATAATGAAACTTGCTGGTCAAGTAATAGTAACAAACTTAATCTTCACTATCTTTAACACTTTCGATACATTCATAGAATTGGTTTTAATAATTTTTTTGGTTTAATTAGATTTTAAGAAAAAATATGTATTTTTAGTCCCAGTTAGTCATAGGGATCAAAATTAACTAAAATTGATGTAGAATCAACTTGAAAAATTGTGAATTTTATAGGGACTACAAACATGTTGAACCATATTTTTTAAAGTCTTGTTTTGAATACCATAAAACTTATTTTAGGAGATTAAACACTTACACAAGCATTTGAACAAAAGAATTGAAATAATAGCCTAAGATGTGTCCATTTTTAGTTTATTTTCATAAGTTGTTCGAAGTACCTTATTGAAATAGCTTATATATGTAGAGTTTGCCTCTTTTTTCCTTTTTTTTTTTTGTCTAAATGATTTACACAAACAAGATTCATATAATATATAATAAAGATATATTTCAAAATAGGTGCACTCATTAAGATGTGAATTGTGAGTTTGTTATTATTTATATGCTTTTTAATTTAACCGTATAAACCAGCCATATTATGGATTATAAATCTTGTTCTAGTTTAATTGTGTTGTTTCATTTGCTCAGTAAGTTGGAACCTCTTTTTGCTTTGGTAGATTACAGTTTTGACTTATATCCCTTATTTTTTGAACATTATATGGAATTGAAACAAGAGAATAATTGTTTTTGTGTCTGGAGAAATATAAATCTTTTATATGTTTTGCTAACAAGTGCACACTTGTTAAGGATTCGAAAATCAAAATATATAAGTTTTATGTTGAAAAAATTACTTTTTCAAAAACTTTTATAAGCTATATAGTGTCCCATATTCCGAATCTTTTAAGAGTCCTCAATTGACCTTGGTTTTTGTTATGAATTTGCAGAAAGTTTATTCTTCATAAGTAGCAACTATTTTTTTATTTGCAGAAAGCTTTTTCTTCGTCATAAGTAGCAATGCTCAAGCTCCTCTCAAGCCTCCGAGAATCAGGTGGGGAAGAAACAGGAGAGACCGGAGAAGAGATGGATGCACCATCGACTGATCTATATCCAACCATAGCTCTTCTCTATCTCTATAAGGTACATTTCAGCCATAAGCTTCCCTTTTTTGTCTCTAACTTGGCACATCCACAATATTACGTATGGAAAGGTGGTAGAGGAAGGGGGTTTCAGTTAGGTGCCAACCTAGTTGGGATGCTTCAGACTCTCCCTGATACCAAACCTTTCTTTTGGCCTATCCAAAAAAAAAAATATTAACTCAGCAAATATGGCACCTATCAATTGTCATTTCCAACTGTGAAGAAGGAATAACCATAAAATGAATATCACCTTCTAACTCTCATAGTCAGGGAAACAAGTCTGCTTTTCATTCGATCAACATGTTCCAAATTTAGAGTATTGATCTTCGATGTCAGTCCATCCAGCAACAGAAGAGAAATATTCTAAGCAAGTAGATGAAAAAAAAATCTATAGACATACAAAATGACAGAATTTTGTACTTTAGCAAATTTTCAAATGGTTTCTTGTATTGTATCAATGAAGGCCATAATATTACTATTGTTTCCATCATACTGCAGTAGGTATTTAGTCTCCATGGTTGATGTCCTTGGGATTAAATCAACTTGGTTCTCTAATATGTAATAAATATTGTCAATCTACTGTTAAATCATTGATTGTTATTTCCCACACTTCACCACAATATACATAGCAAGTAGAAATTCCCTGAGAGATGCACAGGTTCACATTAAGCACATTTTTTCTAATGTCTTATTTGTCTCTACATAAGCTATATTATACATCAACCTGAAATATCATCCCAAGCAACATGCACAAAATAGTACTACTTGTTAATCTTGTGGTTACTGCAAAACATGTGAATATGAGGTGTGGTTTCACAACTCTTCCCATAAAGAAACCATTCTAGAGTGCGCAAACATGTCACCAACGACAAGAAAAGTATATGAAATTTTCTATAAGTTTGTTCTACAAAAAGGATGGAGATTACTCTAATACTGAACCTAATTGCCTATGCCAGAATGTTTCAAACACTATTTGGTCACTATTTTAATTTATTTATTTCCAACATACATATTCTATGTTTTTCTTTTAGGGATGCATATTCTATGTTTTACTATAATAAACATACATATTAAATTTTTTGTCGTATTGTTTAAAGATCATTAGGCTAGGAGGTTTATATGTCAAGGAGTGTTTTGGACTTATACTCAACTTGTGAGAAAATTGAACTCACATACAAGGTCAGGACCAAGCTGAGTGTTTTCAACATAAATCCTTTGCGATTATGTAAGATATAGACAACTAATCAACAATGGAGAACTCTCAGGGAGACACAACCAAAATATGTACTTTATGTGCTGTTGAATGATGAACCACTAGACAATCAAAACAAGGGAGTATGACAATGAGGGCCTTTACGAATCACGTCAGTAGTTAGATATATTCACAATGGTAGAATGTAGAATGGCAAGATAAAAATCGGGAGCTTATGTTTCTCCGCTCCAAGTCAGAGAACTTTCCTATCTTCACTACTCTCGATGATTTTTCCATTTCAGAACTCTTGCACTTTATCACTGTTAGCCTTTTTAACAATTTGTTTTCTTTTAACCCCATTTGTCAGGTACTTTTTTATGAAGGAGCTTATTAAGCTTTGGATCTTATGAGCATCCGGCTTTGAAAAGCAGGAAATTATGTGGCTATCTGAAGTAGCATCTGATGTTATAGAGTATTTTAACATGTCTCTCCAAATTCTTTTCACTTCATATACATCGGTTGTTATGTTAGACCATCCATTAATAATAATGTTGAAGCTCTTAGTGTCAAGCAGGAAGAGCTTTTTGTTTACTAGCATATACTCTTCAGCCTCTTCGACGTTACTATATTTACAAAGAGCAGTCAAAAGTACACTAAATGCTTCCTGACCATGAGTCAATCTAGAGTTGTTCATAAAGTTGAATGTTTCAATAGCCTTAACAAGAGTTATTTGCATATGCATCTCTGAATGAAATAAAATGCCACAATAAAATGTGAGAAACTGAATTATCTGCTATCATTAGAGTTGTCATGGCACAAACAAGAATCAATGAAATTTTATAATCATTCATCAACACAAGACTGTCACCGTACAAATGAACCATAAAAGTTTAATGGAAGCTTGGAAATGTTTTTTATTTTTTATTTTTGATACATCAAGAGTGTAATGAAATCAAAAAGACCGGAAGACATCCCAACCAAATTGGCACCCCTTAGAGCCTCTAATCCTATCCCAACCAAACTTGGCCGTTACCCCAAAAAAATGAGAAAAGAAAAAAGAAAAAGAAAAAAAATCAAGAAAGCTGGTAATTCGGGAGATTACAACGATCTCTCCCCATAGAGGTCATGATGACTTGTGTCCTACCAAATAAAGTCAGCAAAAGTGTTACCTTATCTAAAAACATGGGAGAAGAGGAGGCACATAGGAGAGGCAAAGCAATTGCTTCAACGATTGCGAAGGTCCTAAGGCGAATCCAACCTCGTTGATAAGCCTGCTCAATAGCAATAATAATACCCAAGAGCTCTGTGTGCAACATAGAAGAGACCTGCAGCGAACTAGAAAAACACCCAAAAAACTCGATAGAGAATCATGGAAGATGCCCCCCGCAGGCTGCAGGATTACCATTTAGAAAGCCATCAGTATTTTCCATTCAAAGAGCCCTCCAATAAAAAATATTTTCATCGGTTCCATAACCCAATGGGTATTGGCCACTACGTATCTCTTCAAAATGAGACTTCAATCCAGGCGAAACCAAAGAATTGAGGTGATAACTGAAGAGAGACGTATAGAAAACGAGAATAGACGTGAGAATATAACTAGTCAACGCTACGCTTTCCCCACAAACTTACTCTGGTGAAAGTTAGGAACGAGATCATGAGGCATTCTTAAAGTCATTTTGAGGAGGTTAGGTGGAATTGGCATTACTAGATGGGGTTGAGTTCTTGTCTCTCTCTGTTTATCAACATTTAATTCTTCGTAGGCAGTTTAAGAAGAGGAGATTAGGGAAGTGGTGCTCTTAGCAGATGGTAACAAAGGTTTGGGACCAAATGGATTTAATTTTGTCTTCTTGAAGATATAAGGTGCGGAACGCGCACGAGGTAGAAAGGGCATCGATACTTTTCCCATTAGGTTTTTGTTTGCGATGACATTGAAAATAATGAAGGAGGGGAAGAGAGAGGAAGAGTTTGGAAAAAAAATGGAGTAAGTGAAAAAAATGGATGACATTGAAAATATTAGATTCACCTAGGAATAAGGTTTTTAAATTAGATTAGATAAACAGGGTCTTGACTTGTGATTGGAATAGGTTCAAGTTTGTTAAATGCATGAACATAAACCCTAAATTGCAACTCAATTAATAACTTCTATTATAAAACGAGAAAATAGAGGGGATTCGCATAATCCAAATCATTCTATTGGAATTCTATTTTATTTTCCTTGCAAGCAACAAATCTTATGATAAACCCCTAATTTTATGTTGTTTAAATTAAGTATTTATATGATTGCTGAGTAGAAAAACAATAATCCATGGAAACGAACTTAAATGACCAATTTGTTACAAACTTCAAACTTAAAATACCTATGTTTGACTAAAATAACTTCAAGGATTACAAACCTCAAATTTAAAGGATCCCTAGAATAATTTAGTCGTATAGACGAAATTACTTGATGACACATTTGGTACACTAGCAAAAAATTTCATAAGGCAATTTCGATTGACTTAATGGCAATTTGTTCATTTGTTTTATTTCTTTTTGTACAATGCAACTCATAGGTTTTTTAATTTGTTTTATGTCAGGTGAAATTTTAGGTGCACTCAGAGATTGCAAAATTGCTAGGGTCATTCTACATATAGGCAAAATTACACTTTTAGTCTTTTAACTTCATTTTAGGTAAAAGTTCGGTCCTTTATTTTTTTCATTTCAATTTTGTCATTTTAATCCATTTGCATGAGTTTTCAAACTTCAATTCTTCATTTTATTTTCTTATGACCTTTTAACATTCAAATATATGGTTTTCATCATTGTTTGTTGATGACACTAGGTCATATAGCACTTTTGTTATAGTTTTTATGTAATTTTGGTTGAGTTCAGGTGATTGTGCATGAGTTATAAGCTACAAAAAGACTGATTTTTTATGTTGAAACAAAGGATAAATCATGCTACGATTTTACTGCAAGTTTGAGACATTTTGTCTCGTAAAAAATCGTGCTTCGATTTATGAAAATCGGGCTACGATTTGGAAGACACTCCAGTTGGGTTTTGAGTTTAATGAAGCCATCGTGCTCCGATTTACAGCATCGGAGTACGGTTTTCGCGTTTCTGAAAATTTTCCTATAAAAGGGAAGTTGTTTTCTAAAGGAAAGGGTCGAAATTTTGGAGAAAGAAACTGACTTTTGGAGCAGGAGATCTGGAGAGAAGGTGGGAGACCATCAAAACTCATATCAGGTTACCAATTTCATGTTTTTTACGTATGTAAACACAAGTTAATTATAACAGGTGAGCTGCTCAGTGAAACGTCCTAGGTGGAGTCTAAAGGGCACTCTTAAGAAGTAAATGAATAATACATTGTTTTCACTATCTAGAGTCTGTCTCTCAACCATCTACATGTCCCCTTTTTATAGTCATCAAAATGTTGGTCTAATGGGCCTTTCTCTGATCATTCAAAGCCCATTAAATTGTGATCCAGAGAATCCTAGGGGTTGCCTGCTTTCTGTACGGCCGCGCGTGGACTAAGGTACAACTTATCCGTACTAGGGTACACGTGGTATTAAGTGAAGACGCGCTGAGCTGGCTGGCTTGACTTGAACAACCAAACTAGTGTTAACTGAAGACGTGTTGAGCTGAGCTGAGCATGTTGGAGGGATAGAGTTGAGTTGAGCATGCTGGAGGGTAGAGCTGAGCTGAGCATGCTAGAAGGGTAGAGCTGAGCTGAACATGCTGGAGGGGTAGAGCTGAGCTGAGTTGAGCATTCTTGAGGGTAGAGCTGAGCTGAACTGCTGGAGGGGTAGAGCTAAGGTGAGTTCAGCATGCTGGAGGGGTAGAGCTGAGCATGATGAAGGGTCGACCGAAGCTGTACATGTTGAAAGGTATAGTTCATGTGACCTGAACAATCAAGTTGAGCTAGGCATGATAAGGCCGAGCTCATGTGACATGGATGATCAAGCCGGGCTAAGCACGTTGAAGGTTGAGCTCATGTGACCTGGACGATCAGGTTGAGTTGGACATGTTGAATAGTCAATGTAAAGTATAGTCTATATGGTATGAAGTGATTCCAATTGAAACTGCAACTTGTAATAACTCAATTTGAAGGAGAGAAAATCTTAGCTAAAGTTTGGAATTCGCTGCAGATCGAAAACTAAGAGAGGAGGAGGAGCCGACCAGCCATGTGGACTGGTACAGGTTGACCCTATTAAGAACAAATGTCTACACCTTGTCAGGCTTGACGCTTGGTGGACTGGTGCAGGTCGACCTTGTGAAGAACAAACGTCTACGCCTTGACAGGCTTAATGCTTGGTGGACTGTGGACTGGTCCATGTCGACCTTGTGAAGAACAAACATCTATGACTTAACAGGCTTAACGCTTGGTGGACTGTGGACTAGTGCAAGTCGACCTTGTGAAGAACAAACGTCTATGCCTTGACAGGCTTAACGCTTGGTGGATTGTGGACTAGTATGGATGACCATACCATATAGACTATACTTTACATTGACTATTCAACATGTCCAACTCAACCTGATCGTCCAGGTCACATGAGCTCAATCTTCAACGTGCTTAGCTCGACTTGATCATCCATGTCACATGAGCTCGGCCTTATCATGCCTAGCTCAACTTGATTGTTCAGGTCACATGAACTATACCTTTCAACATGTACAACTCAGCTCGACCCTTCATCATGCTCAGCTCTACCCCTCCAGCATGCTAAACTCAGCTTAGCTCTACCCCTCCAGCAATTCAGCTCAGCTCTACCCTCCAGCATGCTCAACTCAGCTCAGCTCTATCCCTCCAACATGTTCAGCTCAGCTCTACCTCTCCAGCATGCTCAGCTCAGCTCTACCCTTCTAGCATGCTCAACTCAGCTCTACCCTCCATCATGCTCAACTCAACTCAGCTCTACCCCTCCAGCATGCTCAGCTCAGCTCAACACGTCTTCAGTTAACACTGGTTTGGTTGTTCAAGTCAAGCTAACCAGCTCAGCGCGTCTTCACTTAATACCACGTGTCTTGTACGGACGATCAATGTGTCTTGACTCCACGCGCCTAGTACGGATGAGTTGTACCCTAGTCCACGCGCGACCGTACAAAATGCAGGCAACCCATGGGATTCTCTGGATCACAATTTAATGGGCTTTGAATGATCAGAGAAAGGCCCATTAGACCGACATTTTGATGACTATAAAAAGGGGACATGTAGATGGTTGAGAGACAGACTCTAGATAGTGAAAACAATGTATTATTCATTTACTTCTTAAGAGTGCCCTTGAGACTCCACCTAGGACGTTTCATTGAGCAGCTCACCTGTTGTAATTAACTTGTGGTTACATACGAGAACACATGTAATAACTGATTTTAGAGTATATATGACTACTGACACTAGCGTGTAACTCTGACATATTTATACTGTTCAATCTAACGGACAATCTAGGGATGGAGCGTTGTTAGGGTTTGATAATTGAATTAACGGATTTAAAACCTTTGATGATTATAGGTTCACCTAAGGGATTAGGGAATTATAATCAGAAAAGAGGGCTTAGGATCAAGGGATTGACCTAAGCTATTTTGTTAATTTGTCGTAAACATTATACCATATGTAGACTTAAGAAACAGGTTGCTAATGATCGATGAACAGATGAATTGATTTACCTAGTCATCTCTCCATATTATTTCTTAAACCAATTTTTCCTTAACCATTTTATTTACATTTGTAACTCAAACCAAATTGCCTCAGTGCACCCCCCCCCCATTTTACATACATCCTTATTAATAATGACTTTACCGAGTAGAAGTTGAAACAGTCCCTGTGGATACGAATCTTATAAATTTTATTAATTCGATATAAGTTAGTACACTTGCTAATTATGTATCATTTGTATAAAAGTATTAGATTTTTAAGCTTGAAAATCCATATAAAAATGGACCAAAAGGATAAAATGGAAAAGAAGAAAAGATAAAGATGAAATTATTACCTAAGTTAAGGACTAAATGTAATTTTGTCTAAAATCTACTGTGTTAGCCAAAGAGAAAAGACTTTGAAGACTCTAATGCACGTCTTACGCATTTATATTTTAACTATAATTTTTTTCTGAATCAGGCAAAAGGCTACAACTTTTTGGCTCTTCCGGATATTTACATTGTGTGCTATGAGTCAAAAAAATCAAGTATAATTGTGCTTCAAATTAAATTTCTAACTATAATTGAAGTTATCTAATTCAAACCAGTAGTTTTTGTGAGTCAAAAGAAAATAAATCAACAATGTTCACCCTTGACTAATCAAGACTCTTGAAAAAAATTTCTCCTATATAAATGAAATGCCAACTACACCATTCTTCAAATTCTTTAACCATACTAAAGGATCACTTGTAAGTTGTAATCTCATTCGTATCATCCATGTCGTCCTCTAGTGAATCCTCTTTCATCCATATTGAAGAATCATATGACATCGTCCCACAAAAAATTTATCCACATGAATGTTTCCTCATTAAACTTCACTACTTTCACTCCAATTCATTCAACCATTATAACTTCCTCATTCCTTGTAACATCTTATGTGATTACGATGATTTTGAATCTGTGGATCCAAATAGTTTGTCCAATACCTTGTTATGCAATGTTTTCTTGGTGCTTCCAGATGAAGTGTTGGAAGAAACTCTACTTCTTATGGCTGACTCTGCTAGGCATATGAGCAAAGTCAACTTTCAAGGAGATAGAATATTGGAGATGGATGTATTGGTTGGCCAAAAGGGGTCTAGTACGAGCCTGGAGAAGGTTAAATTGGAAGATATTGCTACTAGTTCTTCAATGAAACAATGTGTTATTTGTTTGGAGGAATTTTGTTGTGGATCAGAAGAACAACACATTGTTCGTACCAAGTGCATGCATGTTTTTCATGAGCAATGTGTTGCTAAGTGGATTATGCAGTGTGGCTTTACCAATCCAAAATATCACTGCCCATTGTATTGTTCCCGAATTCAATGATCACATTTTAAAATAATAATTTTATGTGTTTGTAGAATAATAGAATTTAGTCCATAATAATAATAATAACACTCCTTCAATTGTATCAAGTATTAATGCAAAACAATTTTGGTGTTTTTAAATGTATTTTAGTCTTTAAAATTTTGTAATATATAATTGTTCTTTAAATTTTATTATAGTCACTTTTTATATATTTTCGTTTTGATTATGAGAGGTCACGATTATCATTGTAACACCCACACTAAATGTATCTAGAAAGTTTAGCATGTGCATTAACTTAGTACTGGATACATTAAAATTTACAACTTAGCTAACTTCGAATGAATATTAAATACAACAATACACGTTCGTACATCAGAGTTACCATACAACTATCCAAACATATAAATAAGTACATCCTTAGATTCTTGCAAACATCCTGCAGCGGGTACGAACGGTCCTTGCTGAATATCCATCCGGCAATAAGATTACTAAACTGCTCTGCTAATCTGAAACAAATAAGGATTGGGATGAGACATAATGTCTCAGTGAGTTCTCCTAATCCTAGGCTATAGGTGACCTCGGGGAAACCTATGGTCACCACGTGTCTAAGACGCTACCTGACAGCTGGGCGTCGTGCGTGAGGCTTACATAAACGGTCGTGCAAAGCTAAAACCGTCATAGGGTCATCTTATTTGCTTCCTTCGTGTCATGGAGGTCGAGGGATCCTAGGACCGCTAACTCAAGATACGTAGAACGCATCAAGACATAACCTAACATATTCATGACACGGAACTAGACCGGACGATTAGGGAAACCTAAGATCGTCGTCGGTACACTTACATAACTAGTTCTATAGCCTAAGCTATACGTATCTAACCTCTTAGCATAAACATAATCGTAACATAGACATCATAATCAAATGCAATTCATTAATAAGGTCTGAATGATTATCTAAGTTGATTTTACGGAATATAGTCGAGTGGAGTAACCCCGAGTATATTCCAATACATAACCGATGGACCTAGCTAGGGAACATCGGACTCCACCATGTCGTGTGGCTTCCTTACGGCTAAATCATTTACCTGGGTGAACCTCCGGTATCCCATTCTAGCATGGATAGTCAGAGACACGACATGGCCTAGCATAAAACATAGTTTTGTTCATAGTCCAACATATCATAAACATAGGCATAACATAACATAAACATATGGATCATAAACTAGCTCGCCGCTCGGCGTCGTATCATAAGATACCTAGGGACTTCATTCTTTAAGATTGCATAAAAATTCTCGACTACCTAAGTCGAGGCTCTAAAGTTCACTCATTCTAGACTTGTATTTCTACCCATAGCTCATTGTGAACTTAACATAACATAACCCATGATTAATCCCCACCAATTTGCGATTATTGCCATAATTCTAATCATTCGATAAAACGTATGTTGTATGCATAGTCTTGGCCTACTATCACGTGTTTCTGCTTTCTTTCAAAGATCATTTGCGTTAAAAGTATATCAGGAATATTTCGGATGGCATAGACGCGTTAGAAAACAGTTTTTCGGACATGCTGTCCTGGCCCAGTTCGCTTAAGCGAAATCCCAAGCGAGCAGTTCGCTGAGGGGTTCGCTTAAGCGAACCTTCAAACGAAGTTCATGTCAAAAATTCTGGGTTGCTGTTCACTTAAGGGAACAGTGCTTCGCTTAAGCGAAGTTCATCCATAACAGACCTGCAGAAATCATGTTTTGAGCAGAAATCACTAGAATTCAAGCCATTAACGCATGCATATCAACTAGAGAACATATATAACATAGTTGTTTCGATTCATGGCAACAAACAACATAATTTGGACAGATTTAATCAAAAGGGGGAAACTTTATTAAAACCTAACTTATGAATTTAGCTAAAACACAATTTCTTACTTAGAGATTACATAATCAGAGGTAGGTCTGCTAACTAAGAACTCACTTTAAGTTGTTACAGCATTCCTCAAGCTCCAACACTTAGTCTTCTTCAATCCAAACCCTAGCTTTTGAAACCCCCTTTAAGCTTACCAAGATCCTTTCTTTTGATGCTTCTTGCTTATGATGTGCCAATAATCCATGCTTGCTTACCAATTGCACAAAACTTGGATTGATAGATGAATAGGAGAGGGAGCGGGGCGGCCTTGTAGAGAGAGAAAGGAGGAGAAGAGTTTTAGCTCAAGCTTAGAGAGAGAAAGAGTTTTGCACAATGAAATAATCTTGGCCAAACACTCTTATATACTCCTTGTGCGAAAATTCTGAAATGCCCCTGGTCTCGGTCGTTCTATAATGACAATTGTAACACCCCGTTTCCCAAAAAGATAAAATATATATAAACATCAGAGTTAAACGTCATACAACGGAGCATTACGTGCATATCTCAAAAAATATTTAAATAGAAAAATAAAACTATTTAAATATTCTCAACAATATCATCTTTATAAAATATCTGCAGCGGAATATTCATTTGATAATTATCCAACAACAAAATTCAACATCCTTGGCACATAGGCCTCAACATAAATAAAATGTTCTTCAACGTTATTCAAAAGTTCATCAACATAATCTTCAAATAAAATTGATACATAAGGAATGAAATCATAAACAACAAATCCCATCCCGTTACGTATCAGAGCCTACGACACAAGAGCCAACTCCTAACTAGCCTTCGTTACCTGCACTTGCCCACAAGGCGGCAATTCCAGCAGAAGGGGTGAGTTCACAAAACAAAAGTTATATATATATAATATATGAATCAACAAATTTCATTGGAAAAACAACAACAATAATAACAACCATCTTCAGCATAGGCAGCAACATCATCAATATAAGCAACAACATCATTAATATAATTTAGATTCACCTTCGGTTAACAACAACAACAACACTTGTGGCAACACCTCACCAACAACAACTCACCACTAACAATTCACACCTACAACAACTAATGCAAGACTCCATCAACTACTAATGCATCATGCAAAATGTGGTACCAACTACGCGCGTTGAATGTTAAGCATTCCGGGGCATAAGCCCCCACCAATTTGGATGGTTAAAGCATCCCAGGGCATAAGCCCTCACCAGATGAATGACTAGCATTCCAGGGCATGAGCCCTCACCAATTGAATGTATAAACATTCCAGGGCATGAGCCCCCACCAATAAGAATGAGTTATGAAGACTCTGTGGTGTATATCTGCATACAACCCTACAACATCTAATGGTGCATATCAACATGCAACCAACACCTACTACGACATCAACATCTGTGCCTAATACTTGTGACACACTCCCCAACTGGACAACACAACTCAGCAACATATACATTAATCGGTTACATTCATATCAAAGTCCAAAACATTCTTGAAAAGCAAATCAAGTTTGATCAATAAGACCTAAGTCAAATATTCATAAGACACCTCAATTAAACCTCCAATACTTAAGTTTGAAGTTGGGAAACCAACCATAAGTTTTTGGACTAACTTGGGACTAGTTATGCTAAGTTTTCTTAAAGTTTTCTAGAGACCCACTTGGACTATTTTCATCATAACTCAAAATCTACAAATCATTTTCAAGCCCAACCAATGCCCTTAGAAAGCTAACTTAATTATCTAAAACTTTCATGTTTACACCAAAAGCTAGTTCAAAGTAGAAATGGGTGAAAAATAGTGAAATATAGGTGATCTGATTTTTGAGAAAGCGTGTCACGTTTTTAGAAAACGTGTCACGTTTTTATGCCCAGAATTACTATGCATTCTGTCGACCAAAAAGGTGACGCGCTTGCCAAAACGTGGCACGTTTTTGCGGTATCAAATCTAGACTCAGCTTCAACTAAAAGTGCGATTTCAGCATGGTTCTACCCAAAAATCCCAACTTTGATCCCTCAATTACCCAAAATGATTTAGAACAATGTTTATGGGTTCAATACACAACAACACAACAGAAACATCTCATAGAAACATCATCAATCATGCATAATTCATCAACAATGGTATTTTTCATGTTCTTAACCCTAAATCAACATTCACAATTTTTCATCCAATTTCATGAAAACATACATACATATATATTAACAATTGAAATGTTAGCCCACCCTTACCTGATCAGATGAATAAAAAGCTACAGCAACAATCTTCTAAGCTATTCCCCTTGGTTCTTCTCCCTAGCCCTCTTCCTGGTTTTCTCCCAAAAGTTTCTTTTACTGATACGTACTATTTGTCTGACTCTTTCTTTCCTACTCTTACCAACCAAAGTATAACCTCTTTTTTACTCTTTTACTCTCCCACTAAATCCTATTAATTTTCTCCTTAATTCTATTAACTCTAATAAATCCCTTTTTCAACCACATAAATATTATTTCTCCTATTTTCATAAAATACTACAAATAATTATATAATAAAATATATATCAAATATCAACACCACAATTAATCACATAGATCAACATATATTATTTATAAATTCAAATAAAATATTCTAAGCACCTAAAAAATAGTAAAATATAAACTAGGGCGTTACAACTCTCCCCAACTTAGAAAATTTCGTCCTCGAAATATTACCTTAAGCAACAAACAACTCAGGATAGGATTCTTGCATCTTGCTCTCCAATTCCCAAGTCAAACTCTCACCGGTTACACCGCCCCAAACAACTCTTACTAGAGGTATCTCCTTGCCTCTCAGCTGCTTCACCTTGCAATCATCAATCCTCAAAGGCGAAGTCTCAACAGTAAGATTATCTCTAACTTGCACATCATCTCTAGGAATAACATGCGAAGGGTCTGCTACATATTTCCTCAACTGCGACACATGAAACACATCATGCAAGTTCGATAGATGTGGTGGCAATCCAATCCGATATGCCACGGTTCCAACCCTCTCTGAAATCTGATAAGGACCAATGAACTTTGGAGTCAACTTCTTTGACTTCAATGCACGTCCTACACCCGTCATCGGAGTAACCCTCAAAAACACATGCTCACCCTCTTGAAACTCAAGGGCTTTTCTTCTTTTGTCATGATAACTCTTCTGACGATCTTGTGATGCTTTCATCTTTTCTCTTATCATCTTGACCTTTTCTGTAGTCTGCTGCACTAACTCAGGTCCTAACACAATACTTTCACCCGACTCAAACCAACATAGAGGGGTTCTACACCTCCGACCATACAAAGCTTCGAACGGTGCCATACCAATACTTGAATGGTAACTATTGTTGTAAGTAAACTCTATTAACGGTAAGTGGCTGTCCCAAGCTCCACCTTGCTCAAGTACACACACTCTCAACAAATCCTCCAAGGATTGGATAGTCCTCTCCGACTGACCATCTGTCTGCGGATGATAAACCGAACTCAATCTCAATTTCGAACCCAATGCATCTTGCAAGCTCTTCCAAAACCTTGAAGTAAACCTCGGATCTCTATCCGACACAATACTAGATGGAACACCATGCAACTTCACACTCTGAGGTGATCTTTCACAAACAAGACTCAAGTCTCTAAATTGTTCAAGTAACTCGAACTCTTTCACCATCATAGCAGACATATGCAACGTCTTTCTGCTCAACGCATCAGCAACAACATTAGCTTTACCAGGATGGTAATTCAAGCCAAAATCATAGTCCTTAAGTAACTCAAGCCAACTTCTCTGCCTCATGTTCAACTCCTTCTGATTAAATAGGTACTTTAAACTTTTATGATCACTAAACACCTCAAATCTGGAACCGTACAAATAGTGCCTCCAAATTTTCAACACAAACACCACAGCTGCCAACTCTAAATCATGTGTAAGATAATTCTTCTCATGGATCCTCAACTGCCTAGAAGCATACGCTACCACCTTGCCATCTTGCATCAAAACACCACCTAAGCCCAGCTTAGATGCATCACAATAAACAACAAAAGGCTCTTCTGGCTTCGGAAAAATCAAAATAGGAGCAGTCGTCAATCTTTGCTTCAACTCATTGAAACTACTCTCACATTGAGCATCCCACACAAATGCTTTACCTTTACCAGTCAGCTGCGTCAAAGGAAGTGCCAACTTCGAAAATCCTTCAATAAATCTGCGGTAATAACCAGCCAACCCAAGAAAACTCCTTACCTCAGTAACTGACTTTGGTGTCTCCCACTGTGACACAGCATCAACCTTCGAAGGATCTACAGCAATACCATTACCAGAAATAATGTGGCCAAGAAAACTTACTTCATTCAGCCAGAACTCACACTTGGACAGCTTGGCATACAACTTCTTTTCCTTCAGCACTTGCAATACAATCTTCAAATGTTCTGCATGCTCAGCTTCAGTCTTAGAATAAATCAGTATATCATCAATAAAAACCACAACAAATTGATCCAGATACTCATGAAAAATTCGGTTCATATATTCCATAAACACACCAGGCGCATTAGTAACACCGAAAGGCATAACTTTATATTCATAATGACCATAACGCGTCCTAAATGCCGTCTTTTGCATATTCTCATCCTTCACCTTTATCTGATGGTAACCTGACCTCAAATCAATTTTGCTAAACACACGGGCACCCACGAGTTGATCCATCAAATCGTCAATCCTCGGTAGTGGATACCTGTTCTTGATCGTCACTTTATTCAACTAGCGGTAATCAATACACAACCGCATGCTACCATCCTTCTTCTTTACCAACAACACCGGCGCTCCCCATGGTGAAACACTCGGTCTCACAAACTTCTTGTCAAGCAAGTCTTCTAATTGTTTCTTCAGCTCAGCTAACTCCGAAGCTGACATACGGTAAGGAGCCATCGACACAGGCTTCGTACCCGGCACAAGGTCTATCGAAAATTCAACCTCCCTCTCTGGTGGCACATCTGGAATCTCATCAGGGAAAACTTCAGGAAACTCCTTCACAACAGGCAGCCCATCAATTACAGCTTGGTTCTCCACCGACAAGTACGCCAACAAGGAAAACATCAACACACCATCTTGTTCTAACTGCTTCATCTCTTTTGTGGATAAAAATTCTACTCCACTCTCTTCTTCAGCAGATGAAAAACGTACCGTCTTGCTAAAACAATTGATATGAACATGGTTATACTACAACCAGTTCTCTACACAACAACAACAAATCAGGACAGCAAAGACAGTTAAAGTTGTCACACAACACTACTAGGCTCGACACGACTCTACTAATTGGCCGGATGGATCGACCTGCTCTGATACCAATTGTAACACCCCGTTTCCCAAAAAGATAAAATATATATAAACATCAGAGTTAAACGTCATACAACGGAGCATTACGTGCATATCTCAAAAAATATTTAAATAGAAAAATAAAACTATTTAAATATTCTCAACAATATCATCTTTATAAAATATCTGCAGCGGAATATTCATTTGATAATTATCCAACAACAAAATTCAACATCCTTGGCACATAGGCCTCAACATAAATAAAATGTTCTTCAACGTTATTCAAAAGTTCATCAACATAATCTTCAAATAAAATTGATACATAAGGAATGAAATCATAAACAACAAATCCCATCCCGTTACGTATCAGAGCCTACGACACAAGAGCCAACTCCTAACTAGCCTTCGTTACCTGCACTTGCCCACAAGGCGGCAATTCCAGCAGAAGGGGTGAGTTCACAAAACAAAAGTTATATATATATAATATATGAATCAACAAATTTCATTGGAAAAACAACAACAATAATAACAACCATCTTCAGCATAGGCAGCAACATCATCAATATAAGCAACAACATCATTAATATAATTTAGATTCACCTTCGGTTAACAACAACAACAACACTTGTGGCGACACCTCACCAACAACAACTCACCACTAACAACTCACACCTACAACAACTAATGCAAGACTCCATCAACTACTAATGCATCATGCAAAATGTGGTACCAACTACGCGCGTTGAATGTTAAGCATTCCGGGGCATAAGCCCCCACCAATTTGGATGGTTAAAGCATCCCAGGGCATAAGCCCTCACCAGATGAATGACTAGCATTCCAGGGCATGAGCCCTCACCAATTGAATGTATAAACATTCCAGGGCATGAGCCCCCACCAATAAGAATGAGTTATGAAGACTCTGTGGTGTATATCTGCATACAACCCTACAACATCTAATGGTGCATATCAACATGCAACCAACACCTACTACGACATCAATATCTGTGCCTAATACTTATGACACACTCCCCAACTGGACAACACAACTCAGCAACATATACATTAATCGGTTACATTCATATCAAAGTCCAAAACATTCTTGAAAAGCAAATCAAGTTTGATCAATAAGACCTAAGTCAAATATTCATAAGACACCTCAATTAAACCTCCAATACTTAAGTTTGAAGTTGGGAAACCAACCATAAGTTTTTGGACTAACTTGGGACTAGTTATGCTAAGTTTTCTTAAAGTTTTCTAGAGACCCACTTGGACTATTTTCATCATAACTCAAAATCTACAAATCATTTTCAAGCCCAACCAATGCCCTTAGAAAGCTAACTTAATTATCTAAAACTTTCATGTTTACACCAAAAGCTAGTTCAAAGCAGAAATGGGTGAAAAATAGTGAAATATAGGTGATCTGATTTTTGAGAAAGCGTGTCACGTTTTTATGCCCAGAATTACTATGCATTCTGTCGACCAAAAAGGTGACGCGCTTGCCAAAACGTGGCACGTTTTTGCGGTATCAAATCTGGACTCAGCTTCAACTAAAAGTGCGATTTCAGCATGGTTTTACCCAAAAATCCCAATATTGATCCCTCAATTACCCAAAATGATTTAGAACAATGTTTATGGGTTCAATACACAACAACACAACAGAAACATCTCATAGAAACATCATCAATCATGCATAATTCATCAACAATGGTATTTTTCATGTTCTTAACCCTAAATCAACATTCACAATTTTTCATCCAATTTCATGAAAACATACATACATATATATTAACAATTGAAATGTTAGCCCACCCTTACCTGATCAGATGAATAAAAAGCTACAGCAACAATCTTCTAAGCTATTCCCCTTGGTTCTTCTCCCTAGCCCTCTTCCTAGTTTTCTCCCAAAAGTTTCTTTTACTGATACGTACTATTTGTCTGACTCTTTCTTTCCTACTCTTACCAACCAAAGTATAACCTCTTTTTTACTCTTTTACTCTCCCACTAAATCCTATTAATTTTCTCCTTAATTCTATTAACTCTAATAAATCCTTTTTTCAACCACATAAATATTATTTCTCCTATTTTCATAAAATACTACAAATAATTATATAATAAAATATATATCAAATATCAACACCACAATTAATCACATAGATCAACATATATTATTTATAAATTCAAATAAAATATTCTAAGCACCTAAAAAATAGTAAAATATAAACTAGGGCGTTACAACATCCTTTAACGTACTTGAATTCCATAAACATTGTTCTCTGGCGCACCTTCGACTGATGTAATTCCAAAGTGACGAGCGGGATATTACAATCATAAATGTGTATATTTTGTTAAGGGATACTCAATCCCATCATAACAGTGTCATCCACTTTGAAGACAACAAAGAATTAGAACACTAAGAGAGAAATCAAGACAAAGTTTAGCTCTAATTCTCTAACTCTCTGAGTCTAGATCTAACAACTGAGATATCGCCCACATCACCCTTTAACAATATTTCGTTTCTCATCAACCATAAACATCACTTTGAATTATCTAAACAGTATGAAGTGTAGCACTCCTTCATTATTCAAGGTCAATGCTATGCATATTATCATAAATGCATAATAATTGGATGTTGATTATCATGAATATTTTTTATATTAAATGGACAAAGAATTCAATGAAATATTTTTTCTTTTTCATATTTTAATGTTGTATAAAAATTATTTTGACAGAATTAATATTGTATAATATTTTTGGTCTAGGTTTAGTAATAATTACATATTATCACAGAAAGAAAAGTAATAATTCCATATGTATATTTAGTATGATATCATAATAATCAAATGCCAACATGAACATTTGTGTTTGTTACACTTTTATTTTAATATTTAAATTAATTTTTATCTATTTGTTACATGTGTTATTTGTATTGAAAATTGAGGACATTTTTGAAGAAAAAAAATCCAACCCAAAAGAGCAGAAAGGGTAGTTTTCTTTATATATAGTATAGATTATTATTATTATTATTATTATTATTATTATTATTATTATTATTATTATTATTATTATTATTAGTATTAAAACTCATTATTTTACTAACAAAGAAAAGAATAGTCCTTATTAGGAAGTTAGACAAATTCTTAAAAAATATTTAAAATTTTATGTGAACCAGCCACATTTATTTTTTACAATCATTTATGGCAGTGATGAAAAAGTTTTTTTTTTCTTTTTGAAAGAGTGACGAAAAAGGTTGAATAGTCATTTCTAACAATATTTTAATGTCCAAGGTAAAATAATTTTACTACCAAATGGGTGTGATATATAATTCTAGTAATTAAGGATAGAAAATAAATCAAATATTTTTTGCATTGTTGTGGTAAAATGATCAATTCAAGGTGTTTTACTATATATTTCAAAGTAGTCAAACCTTTCAACGTTCACCCCATATATCTAAGAGAGTGACATTGCTAGGTCCTTTCAACGTTCGTTAGCGGGTTTTTAATTAATTCAAACCTTTGTAAGGAGCTTAGGAGACGAGGTATGCTTAAATCAATCCATTTTCTATGTGATTTTCCTTGTTGAAGTCCACTTTTTTATCGAATTATTTGAAAATGTTCAATATGCTCTCCCATCTAAGAAATTTTTCTCTCTAATAAGTTGAATTTTTGGGAAATAGATTGCCCTTATACAATCACACTATTATGCATCTACATCGTTCAATTAAGATTCAATGGTGTATAATTTTCACTTCATATTTTAGATCGATTTTTTTTAAATGAAATCCAATACTTTGGTTAAGATTTAGCATATACAGTTGAATATGTCTGCATGAAATCGTGATTATTTTACATCTAGGTGATCTTCGTTAGATTATTCTTAATGGTTTCACAGGTTTCATAAAAAATCATCAAAAATTGATTATTTGCAGTTACACCATTACACTATGGATCTAGATTGTTTGATTGAGATATGACAGTGTATAATATTCGAATGTTTTTTATATCCATTTATACAACGAAGTACAAGATTGTCTGGATCCATTAATATGGATCTAGATCGTTCGGTGAAGATCTGGTGTATAATTTCCACTTCATTTTTTAGATCCATTTTTAAAAAATGAAAAAGGGTTTTGTCAAGATCCAGCATATATGATTGTATATTGCTGCATGAAATCATGGTTATCTTACATATGGGTTATCTTTGTCTGATTTTTCGTAAGGTTGAACAAATAAAAATATTTATTGTTTCATAAAATTTGTATTGTCTGCAGTCACACCATTACACAGTGTGGATCTAAGTTCACAATAGCGTAAATTTACACTATTGTGGACTTAGATCGTTGGGTTAAGATCAAATAGTGTGTATGTCTTATTCATCATTTTGATCCATTTTTGAACCAATGAATCTGCGGTTAGTTTGATCAAAGAAAATCAATGTATTATTTTTCTTTTGCCAGAAAAAATATTTACTTTTATTTATTTTTAAATAAATCAATTTTTTTAATTGTTTCTTAGCTTTATCATAAATGTATTGTCTATGGTTGCACAAATACATAGTTGTAGATATGGACCGTTTTGGTAAGATCGTATCGTGTATATCGCCACTTCGAATGGAGTGTGCGTAGTTACACAAAGAAACATTGTGGATATGGATAATTTGACTAAGTTCAGATGGTGATATTCTCGATTCATATTTTGAATACTTTTTAAAAATAAAATAAAACCAGATACTTGGTTAAGATTAAACTATTGGTCCAAACTATAATTTGTTGACAAAACGAAGATATATGAATTTCATGCCAACTTGTTCTTAATGTTTCTCTAGTAGAAGCAAGCAACTACCAAAATTTGTATTAATTGCATGCAAAATGTTTTATTTTGAAGTGTATACTTGGTTTTGCAAATGAATGACGATATTGATGAAAGTGCTAATTAATTAATACAAAATTACAATTAATGGTATAAAAAAAAGTATCTTTTGCTGGATTTTTTTAACAGTAGATACTATTGTTTTCTTGAATAAACATTGGTTTAACTATTAATATTTATATTTGGTTATTGATATTGTTGTTTGTATTATTTAGGTTTCAAAATCTGAGTTCTTCATATAGCTCAAGTGGAACTATATCATCTCTTGGATTGCATGTGTTTTGCTTACACTCCAATTTTAAACTCTTATTAATGTCTGAATTAACATTTCATGCAGGAAACGTTAAAAATGAAGAATAGCAACTCAACTAGTACAATCTCCATTCAAGATCTGTTCTTAGATATCTTGATTAGAGTTTTCTGGAAGCTGAATGTTGTTGAACTTTCAGTTGCCTCCATGGTTTGCAAATCATGGAATGAAATTTGTCGCAACCCCTTGCTCTGGGCAAAGCTCGACTTATCTCGACTTAGCTCCAATGCTTTCAATATACCCTTGCTGCCAGGAGTTTGGAGGGACGATTTGGTTTCAAAAAATAAATTGATCACATGCCTGAAGTATGCTCTACATTTGAGCAATTGCAATACAAGTTGTTTAGTGTTCAATTTCTTCATATACTTGACAGATGCAGAATTAACCTTCATTGCTGAAAGGTATCATTTTTTACTTACAAATTGTACATAATTTATTTCTCCTTTTCCTATCTCATTTTGTTCATCTCCTTAATTTTTTGGAATTCATGATAACAAAATAATTCTCAAAATTATTTTTGATTATTTGTTTTATAACCAATGAATATATAATACATTACTTTTTGGGACTAAGTTTTTAGTTTTTTAGATAAAAATATCTCACTTCTATTAAAATTTAACTGCACTCTTTTTTTGTATGAAAAAATATCAAACCGGATATATAGAAAAATGTAGTACAAGGGTACAACCTATCACAGTACTAGTTGAAGTGTTTATTTGTTTGAAGCAGCAGATAATGCTTCTTTAAGATGTGTATTTATGATTGTCAATTTCATCATTTTACAAAAACACTTGTCTGCAACCCTTATGTTTTTGGCTCCAATCAACTATACACTCTTTATTAGTCTTGTGGTAATTTAATATGTGCGTTTCCCAATTTGTAGGACGCCAAATCTAAAAAGATTAGTATTGCCGTTCACAGGCAAACTATCCAAGAATGCAGTAGATATTGCGATGAAATCATGGGAAGGCCTTGAATCCATCACCATAACCGCCATGGTCAAGCCGAGTCACATTTTTTTTGCCATTAGTAAGTACTGCATGAACATCTATGAACTGAAATTTACTGGCGACTTCGGCATAAGTGAAGCAGATCTTGTGGTTCAATACACCCCAAATTTGAAGCTCTTAAGTGTTCGAAACATAATGGTGAACCTAAGAGCTTTATGCAACATACTCAACAGCTTGGAAAAATTGGAGGTGGTAAATATTTGCCACAGTTTTATTTGGGATCGAGTAGAAGGTGTAGTTAAAGTGTACACTGTTCGTGATTTGCGAAACCATTTGAGTCTCTCGTGTCTACAAAAGGTTATGTTTTGTAATAGAAGAAGGTGCCTCAGGGGCAGAAATGGGAACGATCCAGTAAGAGGACCATTTGGGGTTTTTGAGGATATTTGGCGTGAAGACGAGATTAGGTCTCTTGCACATTAATTCTGAGGAATATGTTCAAGAATGTATAATTTTAAAAAAGTCCTTTTCTTTTGTTTCAGGAATAAAGCGTAGAAGTGTTGTAAACCTAAGTTTCTACTTGTTTAACTATTTATGACTATTGTGTGTTATTTCTGAATATGATTTTTATGATGTGTGCAAACATGATCCTTTTTAAATTGTTTGCTATGATTATATATCCACTGTCATTTGGTCTACAGAAATTCTTGTAGATGTTAATGACCAAGTTAAAAACGAATTTAAGTGTCTGACACTGTCATATTTGTTGTTTGAAGTTTGTCATTTAGTATCGCGTATAATGAGAATTTGATCTCATTATTATTTTTTGAATTATGGAGCAAAAATTTTGTCAAATAAAATTATGTATGTGTAATGATGAAAATTATTTGTCCGTAACTTATCACAAGAGCTAGTATTATCGTAAAATCCATTTGTGAATGAGTTGCGTGGGGAATTGGGGTGACTTGAGGCGCAAGTATGATGAGTATGGTGTAATAGTTGAAGAGACGTTTTGAATAGAATGTTAGATGAGGGAATCTAATGAAACTAGACTAACTAGTATTTACTCTTGCAAGAGAGGCCATACTCCTAGCTAGTCCCCAAAATTTTAATGTTGTACCTCCTTATATTGAATCTTTAATTTCTAATGAAAATTATAAGCTATTTCCTCTCCAAAAAAAAAAGTCAGTAAGATTTTCACTTCTCTCTCCCCCCATTAAGAACATAAAATCCCTATATTTACTCATTTCCTTATTAATTTCCTCTCACTAACACAAACACTCTCAAAAAAGAACTCATGAGCCTTCAAAAACGAAATTTCTTTCTATTCCAATTTTCTTCAACTTAAGAGCTAAATCATTCAAAGGTTTTTGAATAAACCCTCCTAGATTTCTTCTTCTCTCTGTTACTCATGCGAATCCGCAAGTATACAGTTATAACGAGTAGTAAAAAGTTATCAATCCACACGGAGTTTATGTAATTACCAGTCTTATTTTTAGTTTTGATTAGCTGAAAAGATTAAGATGGTTGGTTGTATAATTTCTTGGTTAAAATTCAGATTAAGAAACGTCATGGGATCATTGGTTTCATGATAATGCTAAATCATAAATATTCCAAATTTATTTCTCTATCTTATGTTAAATTCTTTTCTAAAGACAAGATTCTTTTTTGTATTTTATGTTTCCTTTCAGAATACATAAATGTATCTCAATAACAACCAAACTTATTCTCATGGTTGATTATTATTGCGACCCTTTAAGTGTGAATCTTATTGTCTCAAGACTTCTTATGGGGTGTTCCCATCATGCTTTGTGTAGTATTGTCTAATCTCATTTGTTCCAATATCAAGTTTCACATTTTAGTCCTTCGTTTGACATTAGATTAGAAAAATAGAATTTAAATAAAATATATATCTAAACTTGGTTTGAATAAGATTCAATCATTAGACTATTTCAACAATCCCAATACTAGAAGGTCTACTCACGCATGATCATTGTAGACAAAAGTTTGGAATAAAAAAACATAGAAGTAAATTGTATAAAGATAAATGACTAAATGTAAAGTGCATAATTATAAATGACTGAAACTTAAGAGAAATAAGAACAAGAAACTTAAAGAAAATATAAGAACTTTGAATAAACTTTGTAGCAAGTGTACAAGCCTTCCCAGATGATTACAAGTCTGATGAGGAATGATGGTGTAAATCCGCAAGTGCACCGTTTACCGAAGTAGTAAAAAAGTATCGTTCCGACAGAGAGTTTGAATTTAATTTACTTTTAAAAAATGGTTAGAAGGAAAGTTCAAGAGTTCAAAGTTGTGATTTTGTTTGGATTAAAATAACAATAATAATAAAAAAAAGCCTTGGGATTATTGGTCCATCTTGGTGACAAACCCTTTACAAACCAAACCCTAAACCTAGAACTTTATTTTGGACCTATTTTCTAAAGAAAAGTTTCTCTTTAGCCTATCACATCTTCTTTCGGTCTCATTGAGTGTGTTTCTCTAGCAATCACACCTATTTTCATGGTTGATTGCTATTGAAATCCTTGAAGCTCAAAACTTTATTGTCACAAGGTTTGCTAGACTATTTTCATGTTTCGCAATCCTTGTCTAAATTCACTTGTTCCAATATCAAAACTTCATCTTTCGATCCTTCGCTTGATATTTGTTATTATGAATTAAAAGTACTAACCCTCCGCTATCGCTTTATGAGTTTGATACTTGTTAATTCATTATAAAAACAGTGAATTAGATTAGAAAATAGGGTTACATAAAATTAGGTTTTTAGGTTTGGATTGATTAGGATTATGTCATTAGACTTATCCAACAATCCCAAGACAAGAGAAGTCTACTCACTCATGATCATAGTAGACATGGAGAAAAAGTAGAAGAAAAACATAAAATAAAATAAACAAAGTAAAGAACTTTTATTCAAAAGAAAAATTGTCACTTATTATTCCAAGAATGAAAGATGAATTGATATGTCTGCTAGCTGCTCTATTTATAGTCTAATTACTGACTTAAAACCTAAGCAATGTATCATTGGAGTGTTACAAAAGAAAATTCATGGGCTTTAAGTAAAAAAAACACTTAAAAGACAGCTGGGAACTTGGCACGGCTGTGCCACTGGCAGCACGGGCCGTGCCAACCTTCTGGAAAAAGCAGCAACAGAGGGCCAATCATCGAGCACGGCCGTGCCTGTGGTGGCATGGGCCGTGCCATGCTTATGGTGTTGGCATTTGGCTTGAAACTTTGACGGCGTGGATATTTTTGCACCGGATCTTTATATTTTTACCTCCAAATAATATTTTAGATCCTTTTCTCCTTGAATCATGCTCAAAACCCTTTATTTTTCTGCAAGAATCAATCTTTTCATATATTCGTTCGTGAAATTAAATAATACGTAATTGTAGTAAAATAGTTCCAAATAATAAATAAAAACAATTAAAATCTAAATAAAATAGACTGAAATCAACACTTAAAAATTACTAATTATTGACTCATCAAGGAACTATTTATAGTCTAAAACCTTTAGACAAGGCATTGAACTCGGATTTACAAGCTTTAAAATAGGAATTGCAAGAGTTTTGTAACAGCTACAGCTGACAACAAAAATGCACCGTCTGGACATTAGACCGAGCACTTTTCAGCTTCCAAGTAGAGAAATCGCACAGACTGCGCATCGGGACACACCAAAATGCATGATCATGCACTATAAACGCACGCACCATCCGTTATTCTCTTTAATTTCTCCTTTCCAACATGCACAATGTGCACGCCCGTGCTCTTTGGAACGCATGGTCGTGCGTATTTCTAGCTTAATTAGTTCTTTTGCTTTTTGCTCTTTCCTTGTTCATACTTCAGCCAAATGTACTCCTCTCCTCATTATTTATCCTGAAAAGGAAAACCAAAAAGATTTTGTAGTAAAATAGCTCTAAACTAGGACCAAAACTAACGAAACCTTATTGAATTTAAAAGCTAAAAACGACATAAACTACGAAAATGTTGATGAGAGAAAATTTTATTTCCCCTTGGATCTCCCTTGGCCGAACCAGGGCCTATGTGAGGAGTCAAGACTTTAAAAAATAATTGTTCTAGATTGATTGATCCATCAACCTAGTGGATGAATTTCTGCAAAAGTTTTACTTTTGAAAACTTTGGAAAAAGACAATTTTTTATAACTTGAAGATGATTTTATTCATGAAAAATTTTATTTTGTCTTTAATTTTGGATCACTATGATATTACGTTTCATGAGCATAAATTATTAATGCAAGAAAAAAATTCCTTACTTTGTTTTTGGTAATGGATTAGGCCTACAACTTTTATAGATGGCAATTTTTTTTCAATTTTATTGGTTAGAATTATAGATCCATAGCTCATGACATTAGATCTCAAAGAAAAATTTGATTTTGAACAAAAAATATTTCTTTTAAAATGTTTAAGTTTTAATGAGGTACAAAAAATCATTTTCTTCGCTTGATTGAACTTGGTTAATGGATCTATTGTTTTTTGATTGAGTATTTTTGAAAGAAATAATTTTGATGATATTTTATTGATGGCAGTGTTAAAGATTTAGATATTTAAATACGTCTTTTATAATATTAGTGAACTAATAAGATGAAAGATCATATAAATTACTACTTTAATATATAATACTTCAAATAATATATATAATTCTAGGATTTATCAAACTAAGGAAATCAAGAGAGAATTTTAGAGTTTACCCCTGACAAGCGAAATTGGACCCAAGCTGCTGATGGTGAGCTTACTAACAAGCTTGCGTATTCTTTGTTGATTGGCTCTGGCACTCCTGTCCAGTGGTGCAAGCTTATTTGGAATAAGTTTGTTCCCCCTCCTCGAGTGTTCATTTTTTGGTGTATATCTCATAATAGAATGCAGATGCCTGGAGTTGGAAATAACTCCATAAGAAATTTTAAAATTTCTCGGTTGTTTAATCTTTCTCTTAGTGTAGCGAGAGTTGTTCACTCTGCTGAGATTTTTTGGGTTCCTTCTGCCAATAATGTTGTTAAAATTAACACTGATGGGTCCGCTATAGGCAACCCTGTCAGCACTGCAATTAGTGTGGTCTTCAGGGGTCCTAATTCCGAATTTTTGGGAGGTTTCTCTCATCATATCGGTCATGCTTCTGCTTATATGGAGGAGATATGTGCTCTAATGTTTTCTATGGAAAAGGCCTCCGAGAAGGGATGGAATAATATTTGGCTGGAATGTGACTCTTTAATGGTAACTCAGGCTTTTCAGGGAAGATTGCCGGTTCCTTGGTGTGTCAGAACCAGATGGAATAATTGTTTGACAAAAGCTAGGAACATTACTTGTATATGCACTCACATACATAGGAAAGGCAACCAAGTTGCCAATGCTTTCGCTACTCACGGACAAAGTTTATCTCTTTTCGCCTCACAGTGGTGGGATTCCCCACCTAGTTTTATTTTATCCCTTTTAGCTAGAGATATGACTGGACAGCCTTTTCAAATGCTTGTTTTTGGATAATTTTTCTATATGGTTCAGGCCTCACCTGATGTTTAAATCATTTCTTGCTTGATAAAAAAAAAATTATAATTATTATTATTTGTAGTAGTAGTAGTAAATTTCATTATTTTACTAACAAAGATAAGAATAGTCCTTATTAGGAGGTTAGTCAAATCCATAAAAAATATTTAACATTTTAACTTTTATGCGAGCCAACCACATTAAATTTTTTACAATCATTTATGGCAATGACGAAAAACTTTTTTTTTTTTAAACGGTGACGAAATTTTTTGGATAGCCATTTGAAACAATATTTTAATGTCCAAGGTAAAATAATTTTACTTCCAAATAGGTGTGATTTATTATTCTAGTAATTAAGGATAGAAAATAAATCAAATATTTTTTGCATTGTTGTGGTAAAGAGATCATTTCAAGGTCTTTGACTATATATTTCAAAGTAGTCTCGATTTCAGGCCTCACTCCATTCACCCCCATATATCTAAGAGAGGGACATTGCTAGGTCCTTTCAACGTTCGTCTATAGGTTTTTTATTATCTCAAACCTTTGTAAGGAGCTTAAGAGACGAGGTATGCTTAAATCAATCCATTTCCTATGTGATTTTACTTGTTGAAATCATGATTATCTTGCATCTGGGTAACCCTCGTCTGATTATTCTTAAGGTTGACCAAATAAAAATATTTATGGTTTCACAGGTTTCATAAAAAAAAATCATCAAAAATGGATTGTTTGCAATTACATCATTACACTATGGATCTAGATCGTTTGATTGAGATCTGCAAGGTATAATTTTCGCATGTTTTTTAGATCCATTTTTAAAACGAAATACAAGATTTTCTGGATCCATTATTCTGGATCTAGATTGTTCGTTTAAGATCTGGTGTATAATTTCTACTTCATTTTTTAGATCCATTTTTAAAAAATGAAAGAGGTTTTGGTTATGATTTAGCCGATATGATTATATATGTCAACATTAAATCATGGTTATCTCGCATCTGGGTTATCTTTGACTGATTTTTCGTAAGGTTGTACAAATAAAAATATTTATTTTTCTTGGGTTTCATCAAAAATTTATTGTCTATAGTTACATCATTGCACTGTTAATCTTGATCGTTTGACTCATGTCATCGCGATTTTCGGGTGTCAAGTCATTAATTAGGCTTGAACCTTTCAATCATTGATGTCTCTATTTTTTTTGGGGAAGGGTAAAATTGAGAAAACCCTTAGAAATTCTAAGTTCGGGGCAATTTTCGCTACGGGAAGGTGTTAGGCACCCGTAACGACTATAGTACTCTATAGGAGCCGCTTTTCTAGATTTATGTTTACGCTTTATTTTTAATGCTATTTTTTGAAAAGAGTTGTTTTTAAGAATGGGGGGAAGAAGTATTTGGATTTTATTTTTATTGGACTTGGAGAGGTTTTGACCTCTTGCCTACATACCCTTTTAAGGGATCAAACTCCATGTAGTTCTCTCTCGAAAAAAAAAAAGCTTTGTGAGTTTTGGTTTGATTTTAGTTTTAGAAAAAAGGTTTTGAAGAAGAGGAAGAGGCCGTAAAGGCTTGAGAAAATAAAACGGTGAGGTTGGTCAATTATTTACAAAAAAGGTCTAAGTAAGAATTATTTTCATTAGGATTTGATTAAGAAAAAGAAAAGAAAATACAATGGAGTTTTGACTCCAAGGTTTTCAAGTGATAGAATTGTTAACACTTTTTGGGAAATGACTTTTCCTAAGTTTCGCGCCTCCTAAACATACACCTAGTGTTAGATCATACAACGTGTGTGCGTGTCAGTGCGTGTGTCGGTGTACATCATTATAATGTCCATTGTCCTTTACATTGGCCCTAGTTTACATTCTATGGTCTTGCAAGAGATTAAAATAAAGAAACTACCTAACCATTGAGAATTTGAATGGAACCTAAACTTAAAGAATGGAGATGAAATGGAGCTTTCAATATGCATGAAACATAAAATGGTTAGTGAAGCAATATGCAATGATAGTAAAATATTAGGCAAGGAAAGGTAATGATAAGGTATAAAAGGATGAAAAGGAAAATGCATGCACACTAACATTATTTACAAAGCAAGAAACTAAAAGAATAATCTTTGCGAAATTAGAAACTAGCATACCAACTTGTAAGGTAAAACTAACCAATTAAACTAACAAGATTGAAAATATTGCAAAATTGTAAACAAGGATCAAACTTAACAAAAATTGAAAATAGTACCAAAATTTTAAACAAAAGAAGAAAAAAAAGTCAACTAACTCACTTGAATGTATTGCAAAAGATCGTAAACAAAAATCAACTAACACAAGTGAATGAATTAGCACAAAATCAGAGGTAGATTCATCATAAAATTAAGTACCAAGCATCAACATCACATGACAAATTTCGGATCGAAAATCATACAAGAAAATTCGCACAAAACACATAAAATATACGGGTCAAAAGAGAAATTAACGCCTATTATTTTTATCAATCTCAAACATGTGGAAATATCACCAAACAGTCAAAAACATATCAAGAACCCATGGTAATTTTTTTGGGATTTTTTGTGAAGAAATTAAACACACAGGTGGTCCAAACAGCAAGAACAGGGGTGCACATAGCAAGAAAATCAAGAAACTGAAAAGAAAGCAAAAAGTATAGGGTACCCGGCCCAAACCCACACAGGTAGATGGATTCGGATCTCCAAAACGCCTCTGAGGCGTTGGATTGATCCGGATCCATTAGGATCTAGATCTAAGGGTCCACAGCGTGGGGCGCTGGATCGGGTCAGAACCCACTCGGTCCAGCGCCTTATATAAAAGGCTCCAACCCGGTTTCTTTCATTTTTTCCACAACGTTCTCTCTCTTCTCTCTTCTCTTCTCTCTTCTACGGCGGAGGCTATGAAACCCTAATCCCTAAATTGCTCAATCTTACCCAGAAATTCACAAATCATGGCTTAATCCTTTCGTCCTATCGTTCTAAACATGAATCTGTGACTGGAAAACGCATGCATTAACCGAATCGCCGTAGATCTGGAATTCTTGTTCACGGATTTCGAATGGTTTTGGTTCCGTTTTTGGTTCAAATCTTTTTCTAAATGGTTTTGCTTGCGGATTCATTGGTTTACAACGGTTGATACTCATTGTAAACCTTGGAATCTTCACGGTTTTCAAAGATTTTTTAGGGTTTCATGATTTTTGAACCAAAACTCTTCGAATTCTCCACGGATTTACGTTGATTCGGATTCGTTGTTGTTTCGAATATGCAAGAGGTAAGTTTTTTTTTATTTTCACCTGGTTTTATTCGGAGATTTGATTTCGGATCTTCAGAATGCTTCGTTCTTGATTCTGTTTGTTGATTTGGGATTGAAATCCGGAAATAAACCGGTGATTTGTCTTTCTTCTTCTTCGCCGGTTCGAAACCATTGAAATTCTTTCCCTCTTCTTCTTCGAACTTTGCCTCTGTGATCGTACCGAGTTCGTTGCTTCTGGTGACGAATTTGGTGCTTGAATTGCAGAGGACAAGGCTCAATGATGATGATTTAACCCTAAATCACTGAGAGCTAACGCAACTTCCATTGATTTGGCCTGAATTTTGCTTCTGGAAACAGTTAGGGTTTGTGAATTCGTTCTTCAATTTCTTGAGTTTGTTATGATTTTGATCCAACTGAATGGAGAGAGAAATTTTGTGAGTTGTTTGTGACTTGGCATTGATTCTGTGGACCTCTCCCCTGACTGGTACAGTAACCGTCCTTATATAGGCTGCCATGTGGCCTCTGGACCAATGAGATTTTGACACCTGTACTGGTATTTGCTTGCGTGGCACCCTGGACTAATGCTGTAAAAAATTTGAGGACTAAAATGCAATTTGAAAAAAGGTAAGGACTAAACTACAATTTAAAAAAAGAATTTGGACTGTTTTGAAATTGAAAGAATTGGACTGTTTTGCAATAAAAACAAAAATTTGGACTTATTTGCAAAAAACAAAATAAAATTGGAAAAAATGTAATTTGAAAAAAACGTAAAGTGAAACAGTTTAAAAAATGATAAAATGGACTAAAACGAACAAATTACCAAAATGAGGTATTTTAAAATACCTCTCTGTCAAAAATTACTTGATGTGAAAAGACAAAAAGGCCCCTAAGGATTAAAACGACTCAGATTGACTCAGATGCGAAACTAAAATGATTTTTAGATAGAAATTGATTGATGACCTATGCAGACAAGTTGAAAAGACTCAGAGACAAATTGTAGGGACTAAAATGGGTTCCTCTGTAGGAAATGACCAAAATACCCTTTTGTATGATCTTATGCAAAAAATTGGAATAAAATGTAAGAAAATATGCAACGATTTTAGAAGCTCTTTTTCAAGGACTTGTAATGCAAGAAAACATTCTGGATGGTTTTACATGCAAGAAAATTAAAGACAGCAGTAGTAAAAACATGCAGTTGAGGCACTGTGGAAAATTGCAGAGTAAAATATAGTGAATTGAAAAAGGTATCAGAGATAGGAGAGAAATTTGAACGAATATTTTTAGGTCCAAAATGAGGGTATGACAACTCAGATCTGACAGTGTATAATTTCTGCTTGTTTTTTAGATCGGTTTTTAAGATGTGTTATTATGGATCTAAATCGTTTGACTAAGATCTGGTGTATAATTTCCACATCGATTTTAGATCCATTTTTTAAAAATAAAATCCAAGATTTTGGTTAAGATTTAACATATATGGTTGTATATGTTTGCATGAAATCATTGTTAACTTGCATCTGGTGATCTTTGTTTGATTTTTCCTAAGGTTGAACAAACAAAAATATTTATTGTTTCATAGTATTCATCAAAATATTATTGTCTGTAGTCACACCATTACACAATGTGGATTTGAGTCCACAATAGTGTAAATTTACACTATTGTGGACTTCGATAGTTGGGTTAAGATCAGATAGTGTGTATATGTCTTATTTATCATTTAGATCCATTTTGTACCAATGAATTTGCGGTTAGTTTGATCAAAGAAAATCAATGTATTATTTTTCTTTTGGCAGAAAAAAAATATATTTTTTATTTAATTTCTTGGATTTAGCTATTAATATTTGGATTTGCTTATTGATATTGTTGTTCATATTATTTAGGTTTGAAAATCTGAGTTCTAAATATATAGCTCAAGTCATTAAAAAAAAATTATATAGTTAAGTGGCACTATATCATCTCTTGGATTGCATGTGTTTTGCTTACACTTCAATTTTAAACACATATTTATTGTCTTTTCTTTGATGTCATGATCATACGGGAGAAAAATTGACTCAATAATGTAAAATATTTATTAATGTCTGAATTAATATTTCATGCATAAACGTTAACAATGAAGAATAGCAACAACTAGTAGAATATCCATTCAAGATCTGTTCTTAGATATCTTGATTAGAATTTTCTTGAAACTGAATGTTGTTGAACTTTTAGCTGCCTCTATGGTTTGCAAATCATGGAATGAAATTTGTCGCAACACCTTGCTCTTGGAAAAGCTCGACCTATCTCGTCTTAGCTCCAATGCGTTCAATATACCCTTGCTGCCGGGAGCTTGGAGGGGCGATTTAATTTTAGAAAAAATTGTTCACATGCTTGAAGTATGCAGAATTAATCTTCATTGCTGAAAGGTATCATTTTTTACTTACAACTGTACACAATTTGTATGTTATGTACGACAATATATTTCTCTTTTTCTTATCTCATTTTGTTCATCTCCTTACTTTTTTGGAATTCATTCTAACAGAGTAATTCTATTTTTGATGATTTGTTTTATAACCTATGAATATATAATTGATTCTTTACGTCACTGTTCATCCAATTGCCAATTGATTTTGTGTTAGCATCACATAGTGACGTGCAGGTTGTTTCTTTGAATTAACCTTGGTGATCATTGTTCACGTGATTCACCATACCTTCCCCTATATCAATCACATTGTACTCTTTCAATTTTCCTTTTGGTGGATTTCGCAAGGCCAACCACTTTTTGTGTGATGTGGTTTAGGTGGCTTACGTGCTTTCCTTGGATAAACAAAATTGGATTCAATTTTGGTGAGATCAATTCTGAAATTTTTATGTTGACTTTAGCTCTGTCGCGTTAATGCTTGTGGGCGTTACAAAGACCGGTTCATGTTATCTCTAAACCTTTGAACCCTACTGACTGTAATTACAGAAAACTCTCTTCTCTGACCTCTATTTGATTTTCGATCCCAGCTGCCATGTTCGACTGGCAGGCTGAGATAGCCCCTCGGGCAGCGTTACCCAAAGTTGCGAGGGTTGCACCTCCACCCTTACCGGTTGCAACGCCGGCTGTATTCTTCGCACATGCATTGAAGGCTTCCACCAAGGATTCCTCTAATGACAATTTGCCTCAGCCACTAATTAGAGGGGAAACAGTCGGTATTAAAATCACTCAAGACATCTATGAAAAAGGAATGGCAGTAGGCAAGCGTAACTTGCGGGGACAATTGATTTTGAAGAATGGTGACAAGCCTTATGCAATCAAAGAAATTCAGTTCAAACTCCATAAGCTATAGAAGACAACGGGAAGATGGGGAATGTTGTCGTTATGACGGGGTTACTATGAATTTTTCTTTGCCACTGAGATGGATATGCGCATTGTTTGGGTTACGGGCAAGGTGAACTTGAAGTCGGGTGTATTACGGCTGTTTGAATGGGCTAAGGATTTTAATATGAATACTCAACGCAACACCCATGCTCAGGTGTGGATTAGGTTGCTCGAATTGCCTCGGGTATATTGGATGGAGTAGACCCTCCGTGAGATTGCTAGTGTTGTTGGCACACCGCTTCTGATTGACAATGCGACGTCCAAGCGCTTGTTTGGTCATTATGCAATCATTCTTGTCGACATTGATTTTTCACGCAAACTATTTCATAAAATAATGGTAGAAAGGGAAGGTCACACTTTCAATGTGGAGGTGGCCTGTGAATGGCTCCCAGACTTTTGTACTGATTGTCAAAATATTGGCCATGACGTTACTAATTTATATGTTGTTCAACATGACACTGAAGGTCGGCCCATTTCACAACATATTTGTTTGCTCAATACTATAGAGAGTAATGATATATATGTCTTTCGGCCATCGTGAGTATAATTGATTTTTTGTTACCGTGTAAGAGAAAACCTAGACCAACATAGAGTTTAGACCTAATCGACTGGAGTAGGCAAATCAGGTATACAATCTTTATACAATTTAGTTTTTTTTTTAGTTCCAACATTATTCAATTATATAATGACATAAAGACCTTGATTTATTCTTGAGATATTGCAATATTTTTTGTGTAAATGGTAGTTTAAAGAATGAGACATGTCTAGAAATTAGTTATGACATGTCTAGAAATTAGTTATACATAACTAATTTCTAGACATGTCTCATTCTTTAAACTACCATTTACACACACAAAAAAAAATATTGCAATATCTCAAGAATAAATCAAGGTGTTTATGTCACGATATAATTGAATAATGTTGGAACTAAAAAACAAAACTAAATTGTACTAAGATTGTATACCTGATTTTCCTACTCCAGTAGATTAGGTCTAAACTCTATGTTGATCTAGGTTTTCTCTTACATGGTAGCAAAAAAGCTATTATACTCTCAATGAGCAAAGGAATATGTTGTGAAATGGGCCGACCTTGAGTATCATGTTGAGCAACATATAAATTAGCCAAATTAGATGGAGTTTCTTTTACAACACCCTATTTTACTTATAAGCCACTCTTTAGCACAATTTTTTCCCAACAAAATATCATTTTTAAAATCTTTTATCCAAAATACTGTTTTATTTAAAGTTTTTAAATTACATAATTTTATATCATTTTCTTAAAAAAATTAATTTCTAAAATACAAGTATATATATGTCTTCTTTCTTTCAAAAAAAAAATGTATATATGTATTCCAAAATTCAATTTTTTGACAGCATGTACTTCGAAAAACTAATTAATTGAAATACAATATCCGGTCACTATTATAAGTAAAAACTTACTTTTCAAGTTTCTTGAGTAATTGTTATATCTTGTCTATATTATAGACTTGATACATCATTTATTCAATAAATTCAAAAAGTTGTTTTTTGCTTATAACAGTGATAAGAAGGAGCATTTGTGAAAATAAATTTTTTCAAAAGGTATGAATTATCCAATAAGGGAGTCGACAATCACCCACAAACCATACCTTAACTTGAACTCCTTCAGTTTTTCGTGATGGTTTTTGACTCGTACATCCAAAATGAGTAGAGTTTTTGTTTTCATAATTGCCTATTATACAACGACTTCAACCTTGACCCTATCACCCTCGTGGTTATCTCATTTGTGACTTCTCTCAAAACTTTATATTTCCAAAACACAGTGACACTCCTAGCCTTATCTGCCATCTCGGTCTTGTCTACTTATGACATGGTAGCCAGCAACGCAACCTCACCTTTCAATGCCTTTGTACAGTTGAAGAAAATCATAAAATCCTTCTTAAGTTGATATTTTAATGATAACAAACTTCACTGAAATGAATAGATCAAATTGATTCGAATATGTGTTGTTTTTTTAACAAGTTTTTTTAAGCATTCTCTAGAACATGATATTACAAACTAGACCATTGACCCGTGCTCCGCACAGGTCCAACCATCTAAAACCAATCGCAAAACTAATATACCGTTTAACTAAATTGTAGTTGGAAAAGAACGAACATTAATTATCATACGTTACGAAAGACTGACATTTGAAGTCACGTTATTATGTTCACAATTTTCATCGGTTATTAATATTTTAACTCATCTCTTGAAGTAACTCTTGAAAAATGTGAAAACACCGGTGACGTCAAATATATTTCAACATTTTTAGGAGATTATTCTTGACTCTTGTTGATCATCATTGCAAATGAAAGTGTTATCATAAATAAAAAATATTTGGTTGCAATACATTTGACATTTAGTTTGTTAATATTGAAAGAAATATAACAACATTGGCAGAACAATGGCTAAGGAATCAGTGGCCGCTTTATGCCATTTTTTTTTCACCATAACAGATCCATCTTATTTTGCCTGAATTTTGTACTTTATCATACTATCTTTTATTCTTCTTTTGACAGAAAGCATGGAGGGTCTTCTCCCTAAAAGATGAAAATAACGCAAACCAGAATCAGTAATTATACCAAGGCTTAATTAAGATAAAATTAGAGATAATCACAACTCAGTTGAGAAAAGTAAGTAATTGTACCATAATCAATAAAAGACATTTAATTATTCATGGAAAAAACTTTACTATTTTGGATGAATAATTGAAAGCCTTCTCTTTGTCCCAAGACAGATAATCACTTATATGAACTCATTCAAGTATTATTCTCATTTGAATCATGTTCCTACTTCCTACCATTAAATGTGATGTGTATATTTCAGTTAAAAAAAGTACCATTATAGAGACTACATTTTAGTACATGATTATAAAATAAAGCAGCACATACGTTTTGATTCGCCAGTATTAAAGGTTCAAATAAAAGAAATAAAACCTTATAAAATAAGTTATATAAATGAGACACCTGTGAAAAAAAGACGAATCAATTCAGAGTGTAGTACCGGTGTGTTCCTCCTGATCAAATTTTATGGTAATTCATGCCTTTAATAGCCCTCCCAAAGTAGATTAGGTTCAGGTTGTGTCATTAGAATATAACAATATAACAAAACATACATAATTTAGACAACAAACGCAGATAACTATATTGATTGGAATACATGATTTTGAGAGTACAAATCCATATCACAGAAAATAAGGATATAAGAAAGGAAATAGCAATGTCTTGATTTTGGAGTTGTCGAATTCCATATGGTAAGATCATAGTTTCAAATATGGTTAGGAATTAAAATGCTATTGTGACAACTAAAAACGAAAGTTAATATCATGATAAAGTGAAGACAATAGCAAAGAAGATGGAGGCGCAGCCTCTCGATTGTTGCCTGCCATGATGAAATTCTGCATGTGCAACATTTCCAACCTTGCAGAAAGCTCTCTATTACTTTATTATGTTACATGTTGTAAGTGAGTATTTTTTTCACAGTGTTCACACACATTTGCAGTATTATTTGTAGATCTGCATTTCGTAGCATGTTTTTAACCATGTCTTGAGCCCCGGGTTATGCATGTTTTATCAAGATAACCTTCAGCCTTTTATTGGAAAATGTTGAATCAATGCCTGTAAATTTGAAAGCAAGTCGTTTATTATATGAGGGCTTAAATATGCTTTGCGAACACATGGGGAAATAGTGTAAGCGGGCTAGAGTAAATCAATTTGAGCGGCAGGTTAGTAGCTAAATTTCCAAACCTGTCTGAATGTTTCTATTTAGAATAATTCCAATCTCAAATGTGAGCTTCAATATAAGAACCAAAAAACACAATGTTTGAATCAATGTTAGAGAGAAGCATAAGTAATGTTTGTATAAGCCTCAAGTCAATAAAGTATTGATTTAAATAAGCTTCAATACAGAATATGCAGACATGGATATAACCTTATAAAATTAGTGGCCAAAATATTGATTTAATCATGTTCTAATCGACCAAAAAATAACACCCATACTTCTCTGTGGCTGCTTCTCCGCGAAGTAAGTAAACAACTGCATCATTTCTCATCCCCTGGCAACTATCAGTTTAAAATTCATGAAACTTTCATGAACCCGTTGAAAATGAATAGCGACGAAACAATTTCTCTGATCAATTTGACACCAAAACTGCATGACATATTCCATTTGAAAATTAAAATTTCATAGGATATTAAATGAAATAGTTGAAATCAAACATTCAACTTTTCAGAAACTTTCATGGTATATATTACCATGGGTACTCATGCAATCACCAACCCGTACAAAGAACGGCAACAATAACAACACTACTACATATGTAATATCCCGCTCGTCATTATGGGAATACATCAGTCGAAGGTGTGCCAGAGAACAATATTTATGGAAATCAAGTACGATAGAGAATGTTATTATGCAATGTCAGTGTTAACGTGAGTTAAGTATCAGTGTCAGAGAAAGAACGATCAAAACCAAGGACATTTTGGTAATTGCACGCAAGGGGTATAAAAGGAGGTTTAGAGTGAGAAACTTCATTTTACTCATGAACTTCTCTCACTAAGTTTGAGCAAGATATTTCTCTCCTCCTTCTCTCTACATTTTCGAACCCTAACCCTTCTAAACTCCATCAATCCTTCACAACTTTAAATTATTGGTGAATCAACATGAACTATGGTATCTAGCAAGCAAGGAGCAATTATGAAGAATGATGGAAGCTTGAGGATCAAGAGGCAAAAGCTAGGGTTTGGATTAGATCGAAGATTGAAGTTGTGATTATTGTTGTTAATCATTAGAGGTGAGTTCTAGATAGATTCCCTACCCTTGGGTATGAGATTTTGAGTATGAAACATGTTATAGTTAAGTTATGGAATAGGGCTTAGATTTCCCCTTTTGATTTAAATCTGTCATTTTGCGTTGTTTATTGCCATGAATCGAAATTACTATGTTATATATGTTCTCTGGTTGATATGCATGCGTTAATGGCTTGGATTATGGTGATTTCTGCTCAAAACACGAATTTTGCAGGTCTGATACTGATGAACTTCGCTTAAGCGAAGCTCTATTCGCTTAAGCGAACTGCATGCCAGAATGCCATGTCTGTTCGCTCACAAGTTCGCTTGAGCGAACTCCTCAGCGAACCTGTTCGCTTGGAGCTTCGCTTAAGCGAACTGTGCCTGGACAACATGCCCGGTAAACCATTTTATAGTGCATCAGTATCGTCCGGAACATTCTTTTCAAAGCTTTAACGTATATGACCTCTGAAAGAAAGCAGAAACACGTGATAACAAGCCATAACGGTGCACACAACTTACGTTTTATCGAATCTAGAATCATGGCAATAATCGCAAATCGGCAGAGGATGGTTTATGAATTTATGTTAAGGTTCGCAATATGTTATGGGTAGAAATGCAAGTCTAGGAATGGGCGAACCCTAGAGCTTCGACTTAGGTAGTCGATAATAGGTATGCAATCCTAGAATTAAGCTCTTTAGACCTAAGTTATGTATGTTCAAGATTATGCAAATTGTGTCACCGCATAAGCGAGTAGGTTACGAACTCGTGGTGAACAATCAATCAAGATATGTTTAGGCTCCTTGTATGTCACGTTATGCACGTTTACGACAAGACTTAAATGATTAATGCTATGCTATGTTATGTTAAGTTATGGTTAAAACTATGACTTATGCTATGTCATGTCGTGTCTCTGACTATCCACGCTAGGGGGATACAAGAGGTTCTCGTTAAGGGAATGATTTAAGCCGCAAGGGACCCGCACGACATGGAGGAGTCCGATGTTCCCTAGCTAGGTTCATCGGTTATGTATGGGGATATACTCGGGGTTACTCCACTCGACTATATTCCGTAAAATTAACTCAGATAATCATTCAGACTGTATAATGATATGCATATGATATGAATATGAATGTGGTAGTGTACGATACGTTATGTTTACGTTTACGCTATGAGGCTAGATATGTACAGCTTAGATAATAGAGTGTTATGTATGTTTACCGACGACGATCTTAGGTTCCCTAATCGTCCGGTTTAGTACCGTGTCATGAACATGTTAGGCTATGTCTTGATGCGTTTAGTGCATCTCGAGTTAGCGGTCCTAGGATCCCTTGACCGCCATGACACGAAGGAAACAAATAAGATGACCCTACGACGGTTTTAGCTTGGCACGACCGTCTATGTAAGCCTCACGCACGATACTCAACCATAAGGTTGCATTTTAGACACGTGGTGACCATAGGTTTCCCCGAGGTCACCTATAGCCTAGGATTAGGAGAACTCACTGAGACATTATGTCTCATCCCAATCCTTTTTGTTTCAGATTAGCAGAGCAGTTGAGCAAGCTTATCGTCAGATGGATATTCAGCAAGGACTCGTTCGTACCCGCTGCAGGACGTTCGCAAGGATCTAAGGATGTATTTATTTATTATTGGATAGTTGTATGGTAACTCCGATGTACGAACGCGTTTTGTTGTATGTAATATACATTCGAAGTAATTTAAGTTGTAAATTTTAATGTATCCAGTACTAAAGTTAATACACATGCTAAACTTTCTAGATACGTTTAGTATGGGTGTTACAACATAAAGTTGCAAAAGAACTACCCACAAATATTATCAGTTACAAAGGAAAAAACTTGAAAACAATAGAGATAAAATCCCATACTAAGGGATGAGAAATAAGTGGCATGGGAGATGAAGAAATAAACAGAATAAGAAGGTTGGAGAAGGGCTTCAATGAGACTTAGCGAACTTCAAATTAAGAGATGTAACAAAATAAATCATAGAAGAAGAGACAATGGGGATAAGTAACTTTCAGAATTTGAGGATGAAAAAATTAAGGACAAAACTGGTTTAGGGTTTTCAAAGAAATTATGTATTTTATGAGATTGAAGAAGAAAAGTTATTAGAAATAAGAAATTACTCCACAAATCTCAGTTTGTGCCAGCTTCTCTAACAACTTGTACAATTTCCGAATTTTACCATCCTCCAAAGCCATCGCAATTTCCGTCTTCCCAAAACCAGAACCGAAATTGCTGCTACTGGAAACAGCAGGGGAGTCGTTGTGTCTGACAAGCTCTTGACTTCACTTGATTATCTTCACTGTGGGCCAAAATTTGTGAAGTATAAGAAGAAATATATGGTAATATAAAATAACTTCATTAAGAAAAATATTTAGCATACCAATTCACAACCGTCCAAATTGAAGGAGACTTAGAAAGAGAATGTCGTCATAGCAATTAATGCCTAAATAGGAAAAGAGCATAAATTAGGATAAAATGCTAAAGTGAATCAATTATGGATACATTAAGCATGAATGGTTTTAGTGAACATTATCATGCAATGTTATAGGAATAGGTTTCTCTGAAATCATAAGCTTTACCTTTCCAACATCCTCTACAAGTTGGCAACAACATTGGTGAAAATTGGATTGCCATTTTTCAAGCATTAAAAAAAAAGATATCATAAATTTTGATGTCAAAACAAAATAGATTGTAATGACAAACACAATAGGTACTTGAAGTTCTCAAAATGTTCTTTCAATCATATCAGTGATTCAAAACAAAAGTATTAAAACTATGATCCCTAGCTAGATGTAACATTGAAAAGGAGGGATGATGTGTACAAAAGTGGAAATAATAAGTACTTAAGTAATAGAAAAATTGAGAAAAACTGAGAAAAAGTATATTTACATGAACATAAGTTGTTTATGATCATCTTATGAATTTGGAGCAAGATATTTATTTCTTCCTTTGGGTGCTTTCAAATACTAGGAATGAAAGAAATTTCAAAGATAGACCAAGAAGTGTTTCTGAAATTGTGGAGGAGATTAAGGTGTTGTCTCGGAGGTGGTGTTTGAGTGGGTTGAAAATATCACATTGTCTTTACAATGAATGTTATTGGAACCCGGATGTGGTTTTTTCTGATGTTTGTTTTCTGCAGAGAGTGTTTTATGGGGTGCAAGGAGCTGGGTTTTATGTTATTGTTATTTGGGGTTTACATCTTTGGTGTGGAAATTTTTGTTGCCATGTGGGTTTTGGTGTTTGTATCTCTTGTTTTTGGCATTGTACTATCTTTGTGCTTGCATTTTTCTGTTGGTTTCACGATACTACCTTAAATTGTGTAAGGTAAACTATAATTTGTGCCGCCTCCGAGATACAATCACTACTAGAAACTCTCGATTTTCCTGCGGAATTATTTGCGGATTTTGGTGAATTTTCCGCAGAAAACAGATTTCCTGCGGATTTTGCCTAGGATTGAGGTTCCCAGGTAATACCTTCATGGTAATTGTTTCCTGAGGATTTTATACCCGCAGGAAATGTTCCGCAGTAAAATTGTATGGGCAGGAAAATCCTCAGGAAATTATATCATCCCGCAAGAAAATCCGTAGGAAAGTTACTGGTTAAATTAGCACAAAATAATATTATTTTATTTTAATGAATGCAAAATGACATATATTAGAAGTCCTTTTAATTATTTGTTAGAAAAAGAAGTTTATTAAAAGCTGTTTTGAGAGTCAAATGTCAAACAGAGCAAAAGTTCGTACACTAAAAAATAAACAAAGCAAAAGTTGTAAGCTTTTTTTCTTATAAGCTACAACTTTTATTGAAAAAAACGCCTATCAATAATACAAATCTTCCAAACTAAAAAAAATACAATGTCTAAATTTGATAACGAATATCACAGAAAAATAATTATATACAATTTAATAAACATATCAGAAGATCTTATTACAACTTCAATATATTTGAATACAAGAATGCCTCCACCCATTTTAGAAAAGTAAAACCTTGAGTGTTTCCTTCAGCCGTACAAAATATTCTTCCACGCTTTCCAATCTGCAAAATTTGCTTTGAGCTGCAATGTAAAATAAGAAACAGGTAAGATAACTATTGATGGAGAGGATCAAGTGTTTTTTAATCTTACTTCCTTAAATTCATAATCTTCTCAGTCTAAATTGTAAAAATAAAATTGAAAAGACTTGTAGCCAAGCACATTCAGAACATAACACAAATGGAATTTGAACTAGCAAAGTAATATGAAAAGATTAACTTAGAACTGAAGGGCATAGAAAACAATTTGTGCCCTATATTAGAAAGACCTGTGAAGGAATCTACTTTGTTCCAAATGAAATTAGATAACCATGCATGAAAAAATAGCTTAAATTAGCCCCATTCTTCCAACTAATTAGAAGCCCCACTTTCTTTGTTTGTTTCACACACACACACAATATAAAATAACCCTTGAGGGTTACATGTTTCACATAGAAGTCATTGAAGTAATTGTCAAAATGTGTTCATCTAACAACCATAGCAGAATCCATGTGTTTACCTTTTTAGCTTTGTAGAACTTGGACATATATGTATATGGTAATTATGGTTTATAAGCGAATCAGCCTTGTTCCTACTAATCTTGTCTTTTACAGGAATCTTCTGAGATACTGCATCAGCATCATATGAACGTACCTGTTGAATATCTCTCGGAAAATTATTCGCCGAGAAATGTGAACTTTGATGAGCTTCTTAAAGTTTTAACGGAGCCAAAGTTCCTACCTCTTGAATCAGAATACCAACTACCATCAAGGTATGTATAATTTTGAAAATATTGTGTTGTATTTTCAAGTTTTATTCTTTTGTGTGGGCAAATATATAGTATTGTGTGAATTACTGTCGGAGTATAGTAGTTATATACTAAATATATAATCACATAACTGATTTTAGCATAAGTAATATATTTATGAGCTCTTAAGGTTAATTGAATGCATTAGGGTTATATTTTTCTTGTTGTATATTATCAATACCCTTCTTTCTTACTGGACAATTTAGCTTGACAACACTTGTTATTATTGCATGATCATATTTGCGTTTGGATAGGTTGAGACGTATATAAAATCTGTCATGTAACTCTTGAAAGATGCAGTATCAACATTAAGAATTCTGAAGTTGGGATCAGGGGAAGAACAATCTAATATTTTAGTAATCTATTCGTATACTTAGAATAATTGCATATTATGACGTTTGTTTGTTATAATTCATGAATGGGACATGCATCTATCTATAGTACATGCAGAATTGTCTAAATGTTGACTAGTATTATAAATGCTTTTGCCTAGTCTTCTCCTCTATCGTTAAAGATATGTATCATCATTGTGTCAATCAACAATGTGAGTTAAACATCATTGGCCCAAATACATGACTTTAACATGTTTCTTTTGTGGATGATGATTCATCAGTTTACTTTATAAAGTTATTGGTGCTGTCATTTTAGTTTCTGAAGTTAGTGAAGTTTTATCAATGAAATTTACACCCACTCTACAATTTCATGACTTTAAAACTCTCTGTAGTAGAAGAGCTTGTTGCAATTTTTTCTCTTAATGTATTGTTAAGAAATATATCAGGCTTAATTACTTTATTTTGCTTGTATATGTTTAACATTTTTACGGTAAAATGTACATGTAGAACTTTGACAGGATACCTTAAATTTATGTATGTAATTTTCAAAATTTTCCTCATATCTAAATTAACAAAATGACTGTTTGTTTAATTTTTCAACCACATGTATCTAGATATTATTTTGCGTGACAAACTCTTTCTCTCCTCTCTATTACAGTGACCTCTCTTGCAATTACTTGAACGGTACAATTCCTAAAGAATGGGGCTCCATGATGAATATCTGTAACATGTATGATTTGTCTCTTGCTTTTCTTTTTCCGGTTTTTAGTCATTAATTTTTCTATATATTAACACAGTGAGTTTGGTGTTCTAATTTTCTTCCTTGTAGGTGGCTGCAGTATTTCGCAAGTCTCTAACGCTTACTCATGAAGCGCAAAAACAATTTGCATCAGGAAAAATAACCAACTTGATGGCTACCAACGCTGAATCACTTCAGGTATGGTTCTGATTTTGCTAGCTGGTTGTGAACCTTTGGAGAGCTGTCTTGTTGCATAGTTTTTAAACCAATTTGAGACTGATTTTGGGTGTATTAGGGAAGTATTGAAATTAAATTCAAATTTAGAATCATTGAATTAATTGATGACCCAGTCACAGTCGCTCAACGTTGCACATCACTCATAAATAGGCAAGTACCATAACCATGTTTAGGTGTCCACGTGATCATATAGTAATTAGTAACCATGATTATAAATTGGTTGATTTTCATTTTTCAGGTACTACAAATTACCTGATGATCTCATAACAGTAGGCTGCAACAAAACAAGTGGACTGGTTGTTTGTTTTGGTGAAATGGTAATAGATTTAGTGCCAACAGTGGGTGGAGTGTCTCTAGCCGAAGCGCCTGCTTTCAAGAAATGTATGTGCAAGGTGTACATCTATGTCTACTTATTAACATGGTTATTTGGTTTCTTGTTACTATCTACCGGACTTCCATGTCTGAATTGTTCAAATCTTTATATTTAACAGATCTGCAATGTGTTGTGTTATTTGAAATTGATTGCACTTTTCTTAATGGTATGTGTGTTTCAAAGTATACAAATAAACTCTCTTAAAAGTGAGTTTGGAAATGTAACATTGTCATGTTTGGTTAAAGTTCTTGCATTTTGAGGATGGGAATTGAATTTGAATTAAGCATCAAGAGTAATACATACACTACAAGAAAATCTAAGATTTGCTACCATGAGTGTGCTAGGAAATTTAATGGTAGTGAATATCAACCTAATTAACTACCATTTGACTAATTAGTCATATTTTGATTTTTTGTACGTTTAAATAAATATTTGTAAAATATCCCTTTTGTTAAAAAATCAAAAAAATTCTCATTCTCTTCCTTCAAAAAAAAAAAAACTCATTCTCTCTGAACACACGCACACCACAGGACCAAAACTCTTTCACTCCCGATCACCGTCACCGTCACCACCGATCACCACCGGCTCTCCGATCTACTCCGCCTCTTCGATCACCTCTGTCTCCTCTCCAATCACAACCTTATGAGTTTCCGATCGATTGACGCATTCCTCTGAGCTGAACCGTCTCTCTCTCCTCCGATCTGAACCGTTTCTCATCAACTTGTGCATTCAATCTTCGTTGATTCTGCATTCACCGATCTCTCATTTTTACCTCTTTTCTCAGGTAATTTCTTAAACTAGCATTAATTTCTTAATATTTTTTTCTTCCGTAGTATTTGAATGCTAAGTTATATCTGAATTCATATTTCTAGGTTCAAATTCATTGTATTTGTTGCCATTCATGATGATTTTTTCTTGTTTGTCACTTTTTCTTGAATTGCAGTGAAGGTGTTCGATAAAAGTACTCTCTTAATATTTTGTGAGTTTCATACTGATCCTTCTCAATTTTCTGTTTGAATTGTCATATTCTTTGATTTTCTGTTTGAATTGTCCTGTTTTTGATTTTTTTTTTTCAATTTTGGTTTTTTAGAGGAATTAAATTCTGTTTGAATTCTATTTTTGATGTTCTCTTAGTGTTTGAATAAACTTTAGTTGCAGTGATTTGATATGTTCTTGAATGATATGTGATGTTAGTTTGACTAGGAATACTCTTATTAATAATGTCAAGACACTTGTATAGGAAAACTAATATAACTTTAGAAAATATAGATGGCATTCCAAGGTAGATAAGTTATCAAAATTTAAAGAGAAAAAGAAACTACGTGTGATATCAGTGACTAGTGAATGATTTTAGTAACATAAAGTTTGTTGAATTTGAGTATTGTAAGGCGACCATCCACTGAGATTCCATACTTGTCCAAAATGTATAATAATAGTAACTGTGAAAGCAATGTCATATATGTATTTGTGGATTTTAAGTGACTGATTTTGTTCCTAGTTGTGGTGAAATGTTTTATTTTTTGTTTGCTTTAGTAATCTAGTATATGAATGAGATTCGTAAAACATATCAATCTGAAGGTATATTATATGGTTCCGGAGTTTCCATTTTAGTTGCTTTTTACGTATTTGATGTTTGAATGTTTTGATTTCCTATGAAGAGTTTGAGAAACTATGAGTGTTAGAGAAGTGTGATATTAGTGATTATTGAGTGATGGTAGTAACTATGAGTGTTATAGAAGTTTGATTCCCTAAATACAGTTTGAAGGCACTTGCGACAAGGATGCCTGAACTTCTTGGAACTCAGAGTGTCTACTAAACTATTTTGTTCTCGTTTGGCATTACATTCAATCATTCTTATTTGCTTGTTTACTTGTATATTAATCATGTTGATTTCTCTTAATTATAGCTTAAGATTGTTGATGACTGTATTGGCGATGAAAAGTTGAAAGAGGAGTGTGACAAGACGACTCGTGAAGATGCTCGTCTTTAGTATGAGTTTTGTGGCTGGACTTAGTGTTTTCTTATTTATTTGCTCTGTTTGATGATATTACTACTTGTTTTGGAGATTTGACAAAGAGCTATCTGAAATTTTGTTTGGTAGGTCTTTGGGGGTGTTATTGTTGTTAAATTCTTGTTCCAATCCTTTTTTAATTGACAACAATCACAAAATTTTGGTAATCTTGATGTTTTACATGGTACAGGATTTTCTGCGAATGCATGTGCATGTTTTAAAAGCAACAGTGCTCTTGATTTAGTGCTTCAACAAGGTATATGAGTATATATTTTAGTCCCCATGTGGTTGTCAATGAATCATGAGAATATGTGGTAATTGATTGAATATTTCTGTAGAATTTTAGTCCTGTTATCTCTAGAATACGTGGTAATGGAGAATTTATACCGGACTTTCACATGTTTCTTTTAGATTATTTTTGTTGACAGTGAGTTATAATGCAACACAGGCAATTTTTTTGCCTATTTATTGTTTCTACTTTGACGCATTTAAGTCCCTTTTCTTTTCTTTTTTTTTTTGCATATTTCATTTCGAATATTGATTATGGTTTTACATTTTAGAAGTACCATTTTCAAACTGGCCATGGTTCTTTATCTGTCACAGTATACATGGATCGTGACAAACCAGCTTTGATCACTAATCCAAATTTGGCACTAAATTGTAAGTGCATTTTTGCCCTGATTTTATGAATAGATTCAGTATGTGGTATGATTAAGTATACCCGATTGATTCATTTATCAAACTAATCAAAATGTAAGGATAGATACAGAGATCCTAGATATCTTATTCATAGTTATCATGTCAGTAGAACAATTTGTATTGAAGAATAACTAGAATGCTTCTGTTGATATTCTAGGAATAATGATTTATGTAAGAGTATAGTTTCACTTGTTAAGATCTTTTAATGATCCTAAAACATATTGCCATGTTCTATTTGATGCAGAGAGGCTGACGACACAACCTCTGAGAGGGAACATAAACAATTTAGTTACTTACCTTCTGAAACTGAGTAATTGTCCTGTTTTCTAAATGTATTACTGTTTGTTGTGTTCTTACAGTAAAATCATGTTTATTTGTTTCATTTCTATGAGAGAAGCGTATGAAAAACCAAGTGTTTGTATGCACCGCTCCTGCCACCTTGTGCAATGTTAGTAATCGTCAACCTCTTATGTTTAATTTTGTACAATACTAGCCTTATTTGTGAGTTTTTTGTTCATTTTTGGCGAGCTGGTTATCTTTGGGGAGTTGTCTTGCATGCAGAGTTTTTTGAGCAATTTAGTACTGATTTTGGGTGTATTAGGGTAGCAATGTTGTGTTGCTGACACATGGCTACTTGTTGATTGTTATGTAAGACCTAGGATGGAGTCAGAGAGGTTACTTGTTGCTGAGTTTATGCCCAATGATACCCTTGCTAGACACCTCTTTCACTGTATGTTTATTTTCTATTTTCTTAATTTCTTGTTGTTGATGATGGTGAATGAATGAATGAGTTAATGGATGATTTAATTTTCAGGGGAAGATCACACTATTGAGTGGGCCATGTGGTTAAGAGTTGCTCTTTATATTGCACAAGCTTTGCATTATTGTACTTCTGAGGGTCGTCCATTATACCATGATTCGAATGCTTATTGTGTTCTTTTCGATGAGGTTTTTACTTTTCTTTCTATTGTTCTTGCTGCTTCTTGCTTAGTATTGATTCTAATGATTAATGATTTGACTGATTAAGGAATTAATGAATCATAATTTTGAAGCTTGGTTAGGAGATGTATCATAATCATAATCAGAATTTCAGGGTGTTTTGTTTTGCATTTTTGCCCTTGTGTGTGTTTTGTTAGTTAGTTGGTTTGCGTATCCTTCAAGGTCTCGGTTTGTGTTTTTACGATGTATGTGTTTAGGCTTAGTTACTTTGATCTAGGCTCGTGTTTTGGGGTCTGTACATTGTTGGTGTAAGCATAAGTAGATATTTTATTTGCATTGGTACCTTTGTGTAAGTTATTGCTTTTAATTGCTGTCATTTGGATAAATAATTGTAAAAATAACTATATCTTCTATGTGTTCCAATTTTAATTAGATGAACAGAAGTGCATTAGTATAACTATATCAATGGATATTTAATAACATCCATATCTCATAGTAATTTTCCTGGAGAAGAGAGGTGATGTTCCTGGAGAAGATGATACAGAGGAGATCGCTGTTTATGATTATTTTGTCAACTGCAGAAAAATTTCTCTGCAGTACTCAGCTGATCTGCCATGTATTAATGTCGTAAAGCCAAAGCGACCTACATTTGTCCCAGTTGAGGTAGATTAGTTGCTTTATATTAATTTAGTACTAACCTGATAATGTGTATTAGCTAGTAATTTACTGAAATCTCACCTAGTTTCTCAAGCACTCAGCCATTATATATTCTTTAGGTAGTAGATATTTTTAAAAACGATTATGGTTCTAGTATGAAGAATCTCTTGTATAAACTCATGTTGAATTACTTGTATGAGACCTAATTTGTTTGTTATCAATACTATTTTGTATTTCTTGTGGTGTTCAACTGATGTTTCTTATTAATTGATTGGTACTGATTTAAATGTTTTTTTTAAAGGTTAAAAGGTCCTAATTGCAAGGATCCATTAAAAAAAATTGTTAAATTTCGGCTGTAGATTTGCTATGGAATTGCTTCGACAAGTCTTAGGTATGTTGCTGTAGATTTGTTGCGTAATTGCTATGATAAGTCATGGTTATTTTGCTACGGAAAATTCATTTTGAATTCTTATTTGCTGTGGTTTAACTAAATATCTGCTAGGATTTTTGTTTTACTAGCTACGGATTTATTAGGAATAATTCCCTAGCGGATTTGCCTCTCAATCCAGGCTACGGCTTATTCAGTAGTTATTCTGTATCATGTCCCTAGCTATACCCGATTGCTAGGAATAAGCTGTGACTTAGCTGCGAAAAAAGGCATAGCAAATCATATATTTTCTTGTAGTGATAGTTTTAGATCAACTTCATATTAATTATCATTATTTTCTTTGTTTGTTAAGGAGGCACAATGTCTTGGCATTAGGGGTGTTCGCGGTCCGGTTTGGATCGGTTTTGAGGCAAAATATCATCCGATCCAAAATAAAAATCACATGCGGTTCGGTTCGGTTTGGATGATTATTTAAAAAAAATCCGAACCGATCCGATCCAAATATATGCGGTTTGATTTGGATCGGTTTTTGGATATCCAAAATATAAAAAAAATAAAATTATTTGCATATTTTTTATTAATACTAATATTACCTAAACACGGTAAAATAAATGTTTGATGCAAACTATATTAAAAAAATTAAATTACAATATGAAAATCATCGATCATTTTTGAACACATGAAATAATAATAATAATATAGATTAAATTAGTGAAATATATAAGATTAAAAACCAACAAGCAACATAATAATGTAGCATATAATACTATTAAAAAAAAATAAGTATTAATATTTACTTTTGTGGTTCGGTTTGGTTTGGTTCGGTTTTGAAAAAGTGATCCGAAAACCGATCCGATCCTAGCGGTTTTTACAAAACAACGTCCAAACGCATCCAAAAATATTCGGTTTTTTGCGGTTTTCGGTTTTTTTGGATCGGTTTGCGGTTTTATTTTGGATCGGTTTGGATTTGAACACCCCTACTTGGCATCACAATTGAACTTCTTCCCTTGAGTTCACTACAAAAAACGCGCCTGGATTGCGGCGGTTTTTTTGCCATTTTGCGGCGGTTATTAACCTCCGCAAGATGTTTTGTGGGAGTTTTCAAAACCCCCGCTTATACTAATCCCACAAATTATCTGCGGGGGTTTCTGCCAACCGCTGGTATTCGTATCAAAAACCTCCGCAATATAAGTGTTTAATTTGCGGGAGTTTTTAACCTCCTTAGATATATTGTTAGTAATTTTTTTTTATTTCGTTTTTGTTTGTTTTGTGGGGGTTTTTAACCTCCTCTAATACAGTGATTATATAAATTTAATTTATTTTATCATTTTTTCCTGTATCTAATCTAAGTTGTTTTTAATTGCAATTTAAAGGTATTGTAAGATTTAATTTTTTGATTTTATCAATACACTCAACTCAAAAATAAATATCATCAATAACTTAAATATTGTAGTCTAAAATACCCATATATAATCTAATATCAATTGTGGCAATACAAAACATAATTAATAATAGCATAAAATATGTCTTTCTCTAAAAGGGATATATATCATCATAACAAAACAGAGAGTCATTATCTCTTGTTTTACCATTATATATTAAAATATGAAAGCCTAACATATAAAAGTACTCAAATCTTAGACTAAGATCCGGCTAGCAACAAACTAAAACAGAGGATGGAATGCGGTGAAAAGCAATAAATACGCAGATAAATATTGCTTCCTTAATCTCACTGGGATACTTCCTAGGTACTCTCGGCTTCATCAAGCATTTGCACAACTTGTGCAACACCTTCTTCGATTTCCTTCCGGATGACTCCATCAGGCATATCAAAGGTCCTCCTTTTGAAGGACAATGATCTTCCAGCAGGTTGGGGATCTACCACATCAAGCATTGCTTCCAGCTCATCCACCATTGATTTCTTTGCAGATCTAACCATCAGATCAACTCCCTACACAACAGGAAATGAACAAACCTGTTAGATAAACCGATGAATGGTAAAATTCTGTTTGTTTAGCACCCAATATCGAACAATTTTCAAATATTTCATTGGTTATTCAATTCTTATATTTCCTTTTTTGGCTACCACACTATGATAATGCAGCAAAATTCTGAATGTCACATGGTTTACATTCAAATTTCAAACCGACTGGCCTTGCAACAGCAATGTCTTTTTGGCTATACAATTAATACACTGATACTCAAGAACTCAAACTTTGAGATAAATAATGTCATCAGAATCAAGTATAAAGTTCTAGATATAAAGAATGTTCACTCCTAATTCTAGAGATATGTAGATGGAAAGCAGTACCAAGGTCGATTTTGCAACTGTCAAACAATGCAGTAAAGATGAATCTTCAAACCTGTTCATATGACACAAGCTCTCGTTTCAAACTTGTTCATATGATACAAGCTCCCGCCAGGGTCAACGCAAAAATTGCATTACAGTTTTACTATTTATGTAATCACAATTGGAATGATATTAACTCCTATTTATTTATCATCTATCTTACAGCTAAATTCACATGATCACATCTCATCTCATCTCATCTCATGTAAAACAATTCAGAAGTTTGGAGAAATGGGAGGTACTACCTCAATGGCATCAACAGTGAGGAGCAAGACAATAATTTTCTCAGAAAACCTCTGGTGTTCCACTCCATCACTAGCTATACGGCGTCGGAAGGAAAAATTATTGAACTGAGCTCTTATTTCCTTTAACTTAGATTTTGCAATAGCCAGCTCTCTAAGGGCATGAAGAGCCTTTGACCTACGGATCAAATACGCTCTAAAGGTTGTCTGAATCAAATACGCAGCATCTTGAGGAGATAACTCCTTCTTTTTGCCTCTCTGATTTTGAACTGCTCCAAACCTCTTTGCAAATGCCTTCATTATCAAGCAAATTAGTTAGATAAAAATATAAGAGCTCAACTTGCTTAAATGTTTCAATTTTCACGTAGAGCATTAACAAAACAAGAAGCAAACTTTATCTCACTAAATCTTAATAATTTGTAAATGGACCAAATGATGTTATAATGTTCAAACCATTGGCCTCTAAATTTTAATATTCTGTACATGTATGAATCTACAGTCAATTAAAAATATACATTAAAGATAACAGAGACATAGCAAATATCCCATGTACAACTATATCGCAAGCAGATTTGAGGATAAGTAAGGCCAAAAGGTGAGCAATGTACAAAAACGCCTGAAAATATGTTTAATAGTACACAATTTAAAAAAATATATATAATAATCTCATGAACAGATCACTGAAACTTGGGAAATATACACTTCCATGTCATTTTGCATGAAACATATGCAAGCTTTTCAAATTGGATTATAATTCTTCAAAGAAAAATGATAAAAAAATAATAAAAAAACTAAAACACTAAGACAGAAGCAGGTTAGTGAACCTCAAAATGCATTCCACCTTTCAAAACCTTACTCATTCTCACTTATTAAAGATTTCATTTAATCATGAATCACATGTAGGTAACAAACATTGTTGATTTAACAACATTCAGCCATAACCAGAAACATTGTATCCCCTTTTAGCCATACTACACTAACTAACTGATCCAATTCATCATATTTTACAACTAACTAACTAATTAATGAATATTTTATTTTATCCTATCTTTTTTGTTTCCAACTTCACAAGTCCTCGTCTAATTAACAAACAGAAGATTAATCTGCCTATAGCATATCATCAGTGAGATTATTCAGAAAGCACAAAACCCTGTCCAACCTAGGGTTTTAAAAACCTTGATCTTGATCTACGAAGCACTGACACATACTCGAACACCTACGTGACTTCGATTTCTTTAGTTTGAAACATCATTTCTGGTAGAGATGATAGCTAGTTAAAAATACTTAAATAGTGACCATATTCAGTGGTTGTAGCCAAATTAAACCAGAGTATCAGTATATATACATAATAACAAAGGTTCAGAAATTCTCTAAATATAAAATATACAGTCGATACTAATGACTAAACCGATGAATAGCAAAATTGATTTTGTTGCTAGGATACTAATGTCACCCACAAGCAATATTTTACTGGGAGATCATGGGGTTATGAATGTCGAAACTATTCAAAACACATATATACATAAGCTTTTCAAGTTCAGTGCTTGTCATATAAAGGTACACATGTTCATACTTACTACATAAAACCAAGAACATATAAAAAAATTCCTATTTCAGACTCCATGAATTGTAAAAATGCCATACGAATTTTATGCTTAAAAGTATATCACCAAATTCGACAAATTCAGAAAATATAAATTTTCAGACCAGTTAACATGTAGTAACTAACAGTGCAGCTGCAGTAGAAGCGATAGCTAGTTAAAAAAGACTTCAATATTCAGAGGCCACAACCAAATCATGAACATAAATTGTAGTATATGAAACACAGACTCAAACATGGACACGACACGAACACGTTGACACTGATAATAATTTAAAAAAATGACATAAATCAATGTAATAATATGTGTCAGTGATGTGTCGGACACGATACGTATCCAACACCGGGACACGCCTAATCCGAGGAGTATATGTCCTTTATGTATCACCAATCCAAGATAAAATGCGTAAGGCAGCTGAAAATCATATGCAAATTGTAGTTTACTATCACCAATCATGAATAGCAGAAGTGACTTTGTTGGTAGGAAACTAATGTCACCACAATCAATATTTTCAAGTTCACAGCTTTTGAAATAAAAATACAAATTTCCCTACTTACTACATAAACCTATAATATATATAAAATCTTTCCTAATTAAGACCCTTTGAATTATAAAGTAATCATACAAATTTTATGCTTAAAAATGCAAACCCAAATTCTACAAAATTCAGAACATATAAATTCTCATATCAGTAAACATGTAACTGAGACTGCAGTAGAAGTGATAGCTAGCCAACAAATACTTAGATGCCGACCATATTCAGTGGCTGTAACCAAATCATGCACATAAATTGTAGTGTCACATTTCTAAAGATAACATACATATCGAAATGGGAATAGAAAATGTTTTTACAAAGCAAACGAGCTGAAGCATTTAACTTCCATATGCATTTTATCTTAGATAGGTGACACTACAATTTATGTGCATGATTTGGCTATAGAAAATACAAAAACCCAAGGATTGTAATTTTTTTTTCTTTCTCCAGCAACTGATTTTACAAACAAATCCCATATTCAATGAGAAGAATTTAGACAGGTTAAGTTAAGATTTCTTTACAAACACGTACTTACTGGAAAATTGAAAGAAAACAAAAAAACTAAAGCCATGCACATTGATATATTAGTAAGAGAAACAAAATAAGTCAAATTTGTATTTGTTTGCAAGTGATAGAACAAGGTGTGAAAATTACACCTTGTTAGGGAAAATTACATGAAGATTGGCAGGATATGTACTTTACTGTGTTTGCATAGGGGAAGAACAAGGTTCTTTTCTATCTCCTAACATTGGGATTTGGTCTACAAACTTATCAGCACTACAATTGATGCGCACAACACTACAAACTTATTGATGCACTACACCTGATAGAAATAAGTCAGAAACAATTGTTTAAAGTCAAAATAAACTTATCAGAAGTAGAAATAAGTTTGTTTAAAGTACACACCACTACATCTTACAATTGATGCACTAGATATAACAAAGTCAGAAACAATTTTCCTATGTATTCATGAAAAAAACAAACATCTTAATACAAAAGAACTTATGCCTAATTAGTTCTGACTTAAAAAGATTGTAATATATGCTACGCACAATCATAATTCAATACCCCTCAATTTTGAACTTAAAAAAAACAAATATCTTAATCTCAATTTCTATTTTGACTCAGTCCAAAAAGTCCTAATTAAAAAGAAAACACATTCTCTAATTTATTGATTTATAATAATCTAGTTGGGATGAGAAGTAAAGAGTCTCTTAATGGTGATATGGATTATATTCCTATAATGTCATTAATGATGAGACAAAGTAAGGTGATATAATATTGTGTTAATGAAAACGACTATAATTCAATCTTACACTGAAATTATATGTATAACACTAATAATTTGTATGTATAACACTGAAATTAACACTTATAATCCAGCTCATAAACAAACAAATCTATAACACGGTTAAGTTAACTCAAAAACACAAGAACAATGAGACAAGCATGTGCAGCTGCTATAGCAGCAGATCGTGTGAACACAGCAATCAACAAATCCAAAATTACAATCCAAAATTACAATCCAAATCCCTAAAATTACAATCCAAAATAACAATCAACAAATAGCTCAAAACCATAACCAACAATGAAACCCTAATCCCCAAAATCCCCAAAATTACAAGGCATGAGAATTGAAAAGGGAGAAAATACCTTTGAATAGAGATGAGCAGAAGACTTCGTGTGAGAGAGAGAAGGGTGAGTTCTTCGTGTGAGAGAGAAGGGTGAGTTCTTCGTGTGAGAGAGAGAAGGGGGCTGTGCGACTGAGAGACCGAGAGAGAAAGAAGGGAGTTCTGAGTGTGAGAGAGAATATGGGTGTGAGCCTGAGAGAGCGAGAGAGAAAGAAGGGAGGTCGGCGTTTTGTTTGAGAGAGAAGAAGATTGTGAGACTGAGCGCGAGAGAGGAAGAAGAGAGGAAGAAGGGAGCGTTATTTTTTTTGGGAATAATGGGAAATAAAATTAAGATGTTTTTTGTGAAAAATGGGAAATAAAATTAAGATGAAATAAATAGTGGGAAAAGGAAAAAAAATAAAATATTAGAAAATGAGGAGTGAAATTGGAAAAAGTGGCTTCAATTTGTGGGGGTTATTAAACTGCCATTGAATAAATGCCTCATATTGTCTCATATTCCCTATTTCACTAATTTGCGGGGGTTTTCTAAAACCTCCCTAAAATAACCGCCGCAATTGAGCGCGTTTTTTGTAGTGGTTGCCCTGATCAAAGGTTTGATATATCTCTATTCTATGTTGTGCGTACACAGCTGTTTGAATTTCTTAACACTGTGATTGTTTTTTAATTCTAGGTTAAAGTTATATTTAAAGTCATTTTGATTATTCTTCTTGAAAGTGAGTGGGATTGAAGAGATTTTGAATTCTATTTCAGGTAAGAAAAGCATTGCTATGTACATTTATTAGGTTCTTGTAGTTTTCCTTTTTGTAGTTTTGCCCTGTAGATTTAATAGCATTGATGTGTAACTAGAGTGGTTTTACTTCCTAGGCCTGTGGTTGATTTCTTGATTCTTTGCTTAATATCAGTCTGCTGAATGTGCTACTTGGGTTTGATTCTTTGTCAGCTTGAAAATGTGTAGCACTGGAATATGATGATCAACAAAAGGAAATGATCAGGTTGAAGCATGATGCTAAACTTAAGGGTGGATTTTATTTTGACCCTGAAGCTAAGCTCTTGTTCATTACCAGATCAGAGGTATAATGCTATGGACCCAAAATCAAGGAAGATTCTACAGTTTTTGTGTTTTTATGTTAATAGTTTTTTTTTCCTAATATGGATTTATTGTAAAACCTTATATTGAATTAATTGTATGATCTAATTTATTATGAATACAATTTTGGATTTCTTACGGTGTATTATGTTCAGTTAAACTTGCTTATTAATTTATTTGTAGTGTTTTCAATATTATTTTTTATTTTTTTAGAAAACGGTAAAAACTTTTAAATTGCTAGGATGTATAAAAGATGAAATACAAATATTAGCTGTAGTTTCTCAACGGAATTGCTATGACTAGGCTATGTAACATTGTTGCAGATTTGATGTAAAATTGCTATGTTAAGTCATAGCTAAGTTGCTGTGGAAAATAAATTATGACTGCTTGTTTGCTATAGACTTACTAAATATTTGCTAGGACAATCATTCTATTAACTACGGAATTATTTGGAATTAATTCCTTAGCAAATTTGCCTCTCAATCCATGCTACGCCCAAATCAATAGTTGCCCCGTAGCATATCCCAAGCTAATTTTATTTGCTAGACAGTAGCTACGAATTAGCAACAAAAATGGGTGTAGCAAATCACATATTTTCTTGTAGTGATAAGGGCAATATCAAACTGTGGAAAACCTTGGAAAGAGCAGAAGTTAACCTTCTTCTACTGCCATCACCCTGCAACAATTGCCATAAAATAAGTTCTATATAACCAAAACTAAGAAAATTAAAAGAATCACAGTATTGATAAAATTGAGCTAGTATTAAAAACGTTGTAAATCTGAATTATGAGTAGCACTTGCAGAAAAAGAAAAATCATAAAAAACAGCAAATATATTGATCAAAAATTGTGTAAGTGAAATTAATGGTGATCTCACTAAAGAGACTGATTTATTAACATAGAAGCATTTATTTAATATACCGAAATAGAAATTTGAATAATGAGAAACATTTTACTGAAATGTGTGTGTTTGTCATGTAAAGGCAGATTTTATGTTTTATTAAATCAAAATAAAATAAACGTAAAATTGTGGTGTTGTTGTGGTACATTAATTTTTTTTTTCAACTTCTATCTTTCACACCTGCCACATACGGTACATGATACATGGTATAAAGAACGAAAATGATAAATATACATAATTTTTTTTCATAAACCACAAAAATGCAAGTTGTTTACTACTTATTTTATGTAGTTTAAAACATGTCAAAAATACATTGATTCAAAAAGTGGTTAACATCATACTTTTTATTTGTAAATGAAACAATGAGATTTTGGTTATGTCACAACTCAATAAAAATTATTCTTCTCACTCTCAATGTGAGTTAACTCACGCTAGACATTTTTCAGCGTAAGTTAACTCACGCAAGTACGTGAATGAGCAAAAACAAAAAGGAGAAGAGCAATATCCCAAATCAATTAGTGTTACGAAAATCCTCCTCTATAATAAAAAAAAGTTTCTTCTAAAAAAACATTGTTCAATGTAATACCAAGTAAATATGGTGAACACTACCGATTTTCCGTATCGTTGTCAACTTTTTGTGTTCCAATAGCATTGGAAAAAAATATCCTTCAACTTCTATGCTAATTTTTGTAATCTTCCTTATTTATTTGCTTGATGATGATGTCATCGTTTTATTAAGTCATTCAGTAAAACACTTCTCTTTTGAACGCTTCTCTTATGTGCGATTGTCATGAATTGCTATGCTAGGGTTTTGCCTTCCTCCTAGTGTCTCTTGGTTGTTCGGTTGTTATGTTGCGCAGGTTTTCGGCTCCCCCTCACCTCTGCTCTGTGAAAGTCGCCTCAACTGTTTGTTATACAATTGAATTCAACAATTGGGTGAAATTGCAGCCGTGTTTACACTATTAAAGGAATTTCTTCCTCGAAATTTAGAGATTCCTCAACACTGGTGAAGACTAATACTTTACATCCTTGTTATTTGTTCTCTGGCGTCCGGTTACACATAACCAAAGAGTTCAAAGTATACTCCTCCCACCGAGAACAAGTAACACATCCTGTCTTATTCCACATATGATCGGATATACTCCTCTTAGTCCTGAAATCCCCCTCAAAATCCAGAATTATCTTGAAACACCGTGATTAAGGCTTACGAGGACCCATGATATTTCTTATCGAACCTTGAGGCGTCTGCCTCCTGCTTGTATCGCTTATCTGACGGCTCTGCGAAATTCTTGTCTGTTTCTCTGAGTCTAAGGAAATTTCCAACTTCATTTCAAACTTAATGTAATCGAATTCATAGGTAACTTATATAACTTAACGTGAAGAAGTGAAATCAAACCCGCCAAAACACCTGACAACCATTAACTTGTCCTTTAATTCACATACTTCTCAAGTGTCGTACCTTGTTATATAATAACGATACTTTTCTTGACGTTTTGTTTCAAGAAACTTTAAACATTGATATACGGGTTCTTGGAACGAATAGGCGCATAACTTTTAAAAGGATACTGTGAAACTGAGTCCATAACGACACTACAGAACCACAGGACGAGTCACTACATTTTAAATTAAAGTCGTGCAACTCGCCCCAAGCTCGTGAATGACGAGTTGGCTCTGAAGTTTACACGTCTTAAGTGAGCTTCCTTGCTTACGACGTGCCTCATCAGTTTCAGAAACATAAAAAAAAAAAATATTAGGTTTTAAAAATAAACTTCGTTTCCAAGTCCCATAATACATGTCTTAACTTTAGGGGTTATAAAATCACGGTTCAACTTTATTACAGCAAGTATCGTTATCACTTACAAGCATGGCATAAGGTATATGAATCACATTGTGCAAAAGCTCGATATCTGTGTCTTCCTTCATAGCAACACTCTTAACCTCAAAGGTGGATCTTCTTAGTTCCTCTTTAACTCATATATATCTTAAACATACATTACTGCATAATATGATTCACGAAGGATCCTTGACCATCATGACAACATCTTTTCTCGTATCTCCAAGAATATTGAACTTAAATCTTCAGAACTCCATATTCAGATAAAGCTTGAGTACTGTTACTTTCTCCTGAATAACACCCCTTCTTCAAACATCGGTTATCATACTTGATGATTCGATCATTACCTTGAGTCACAAGAAGAACCTTCTGAATCTTACATGTATTTCTCTTCTTCTAGTACATACCTTTTTCTTAGCCGACTGACAGTGCTTGCACACATTCGACGTCACTAACTAAGCAACCTGACCACTACAATTGAGGCGATTTCAGTTTCTTGACTTACTCAGATAAGGACACATCCATTATACTTCTACCCTATATTTTACTGACAATACAAGTCTCATTACTTTAAACTTGATGTTTCGGGAACTCCTTGCTCATCTCATAATGCTTCTCACTAAAAAGGTGTTACTATATCTGACATTCTTACCATTCCTCATGAAGATTCTTACAATCAAACTCAATGCTCCGTGGATACCGTTATAAACCTTATCGACCAATTTCTGTTGCGCCACTCTGATTTCATCTGTTAACTTTAGTCTTGAATGTTAACCCGTCAAGACGAGTGAAACTTTACACTCTTCCTACTGCATGATTACCAACCCCATGAATCATTCTTACGAATTCACACGGTAATCTTATCACGTACTCTTACATGCCTCTCCTTAAATAGATATTACACCTTCGTATTCTCACATGCTATGCTTTGCTTAATCATACCAGTGCTTGCGTATTCTCACATGCTATGCTTTGCTTAATCATACCAGTGCTTGCGCTTTGATTTTCCTCTTAAAGAAAACTTCATAATACTAGCACACGGGTCATTGGCGTTGATGATTCCTCCTCATATAGTGAATCTGGTCCTCAGACGTTATCATAAAATCACGAAACGAGTAGACAACACAATTGTGCCATCAAATCTCGCTCTAGGTGAGTTCAGACCACTCTACACGAGTCATGACAGACCAGGACCTACAGAATTTCCTATTTAGTTCAAGAACACCAACTTCAATCACCCATACGCATGTATCCATTTTTAGAACCATGTAAACTTTATGATTCATCATCATCACGAGCCTTATCAAGTTAATCAAGCAAAACATAGATTCGAGGGAGACTTATAAGTTTACAAAATCCAGAAATCTTGTGATCTCACATAGCTTTTCACCACTCTACTATTGTCTCATGTCACCACACCCACAACGTCCATTCCATACGACAGAACCTCAAAACTCTTGGTCCAAGCTCCTTCTTAACTCTTGACATACTAACTTCTGATGTTACCTTGAACCGGATTTATTTAGTAATGCTTGTCTGTGCCTTTTTCTTTGAAAATCATGGGATGTAATGTGCATTCTCTACTTGATATCATAAAGGGTTTTTATGGCGTAAAAGACTGTGAAGACGACCCCCAATAGCCACTACTAACCCTAGGGACGAACTGACAACTTTTTGGGAAAAGCTGAAAATTTCGCCCAGGTTCGCTATTAGCGAAATGCTCCAGGAGTAATTTCGCTATTAGCGAAATTTTGGCTATTAGCGAGTTTCTTCAGTTTAATTTTTCCAAAAAACACATTTTACATAAAAATCTTGTTTCTCAGGTAACCCAATGCACATTATTCATCCCGAACATCATAAAACAGTTCATAACATTCGTATGGCAAGCATTAACGTCAATCGATACAATCTATGGTACATTGGAAGCTAGTGTTCGTACTTGTCAAAACACTTAACATTCCAAACGTCAGGACCTTGTCTAATCTGAGAATTCAAGCCATTGGCTTCATTCACATACCACTATCCCTAAGAGCTTACGGATCTCGTAAACGTATGCCGACTTCCCCATTCTGAATCTTTCCTTGTCCTATAACCTTGAACTTACGTTCCCAAACACCATTCCATTCTATGTCGTAATCTTGTTCCAACTACAGCTCTCACAGAGACCTCAAGCCAAACTTAGATATTTCCAGCTCCTTCACTTTAATGTATACAAAATACCGTTAGCAACTTATCCAACGTTATCGGGGCACTCCATCTTACCCCTAACGATACTCTACATCCCCGGAGGAATCAAACTTTGACTGCTTAGCTCACCGGTCACCTTTAAGCGTGAGTGGATCCTTACCATCACTTGCTCCGAGTTCATACTTCTGAGTTAATCTCCATCACATACTTTGTTCCTCCTGGGTCCTATTCAGCTCTCAGGCATCCGTCTTAATCGTTGAGTGCCAAATTGTGTTTATCAGGTTCAACTAACAACAACAATTAGAACATCTACCTGGAACCCAATGGTCCCTATACATTAGTCGAAACTTAACGACCCATGGTACGATCTGAATTGACCTACTCTGGTACCAAATGTATCGCCCACACTAAACGTATCTAGAAAGTTTAGTATGTGCATTAAATTTAGTACTGGATACATTAAAATTTACAACATAAATTCTTCGAATGAATATTTTATACAACATTACGCGTTCGTATAATCAATAATACGACAATACTTGTCCAAAACATAGAAAATACATCCTTAAAGTCCAGAACATTTTGTAGCGGGTACGAACGAGCATTTGCTGATTATCCATCCGACTGCAAGCTTGCTAAACCAACCTGCTTATCTGAAACAAAAAGGATTGGGATGAGACATAATGTCTCAGTGAGTTATACCTAATCCTAGGCTATAGGTGACTTCGGGGAAACCTATAATCACCATGTGTCTACAATACAACCTGTCGGTTGATTATACATGTGTGGTGACTTGCATACATAGACGGTCGTGCATGCTAGGGCCGTCATAAGGTTCTTCGTATCATAACTCAACAGGCTTGTCTTATACTCTACATGTCATGGCGGTCAAGGGAATCTAGGACCGATATACCGAGATACGATAAACGCACCAGGACCTACTCATAATCCATTCATGACGTGTTCCTGAACTGGACGATCGGTGAGTTACTAAGACCGTCGACAGTATTATCTCATAACTTTTTCTATTACATAAGCTTGCTCTTGTCTTGTAACATATCATAATCATATTCATAATCATAATCATATTCATTTTCATTCTTTATGTTAGCATTGAACAAACAATCATTATCTTGGTTCATTTTACGGAATAATCCCAAGTGGAGTAACCCCGGAATATATTCCCATACATTACCGATGAAAACCTAGCTAAGGTACATCGGACTCCCTCAGTGTTATGCGGGCCTACCTTGCGGAGCGTATCCCGTCCCCCTTGGCGTGAACCTCTTGTATCCCCCATGGCGTGGATAACGGATAGACACGACACCTACATGTTTACTTATTATCATAGTCATACATAAAGTCGTATATATATCATTCATTTTACGCTTTAGAGGCGTGGTATCATACATAGAAGTCTTATACAAGCATGATAACTTATCTTAGTACTTGCTTACTTACTTACCACAGTTCCGTGATCTACCCGTTTGGCGGTAAAATGCTTACATAATCATAGTCATAAACGTAAACATAATACGCCTTGGCGTGCTAACTTGCATAAACTCAACTATTTAAGTCGAGGTTCTAGGTTTTCCCGTACTTAGAATAAATTCTACCCGTATCATGGATCATACCATACTCTCGTGTGCCATTCTTTATTAGAGATTGTTAATGTTGTACATGTTTTTCTTTTGCAATACCTTAAGATGTAATGTACCTTAATTACTTGACATTGAGGGTTTTTTTTTTTTTAAGTTATAAAAGACTGATTAGGAAAGCCTCACATGACACTGCTGAACCACAGGAAGATTTCAAAAAAAAAAAGTTGTCCTGATGAATCTCGCGTAAGCGAGATCCCAAGCGAAGCCCAAGAGAAATGCTCTGGGTGGGTTCTTCCTAAATCTCGCGTAAGCGAGTTTTTCTCGCTTAAGCGAACATTCATTAGTCCAGACCTATAGAAATCGTGTTTAGGACCCAAAAACCTCAATTTCAAGTATTCTAAGGTATAATATGCATCCAATAAACATCAAACAGTCGAAATCTTAGTACATGGCAACCTTAACATAATCCTAATGATTCATGGCACAAAGGGGCAACTAGAACCCTAAATCATAAACATACATAAGTGAGTTTCACACATTCACAATTCACACAATCTCAAGGTGAATGCTAGCTATAGAACTCATCTAAAAGCTTTTGAACAGAAATCCAAGCTCATGCTCCAATTCCAACTTTGCTACAATCATCCCCTAGCCTTGAATCTCCATGCTTCTTGATTCTAAATTCCAAGACAACCCACAATCAACACCCATATACTCATGTAATCCCTTAATCCATGTTGTAAACAGAATTACTCCCAAGTAACCAAGGATGATAAGGGTTTGGCCAAGGGAAAAAGGAAAGGGGAAATATGATTTAAGGCTTAAACTAAGGATTAAACATGAGGAGGAATAATTTGCAAGCTTTTCATGTTGAATTATAAAGAGAAAGGATGATTTTGGTGGATTGGAAGAAGAAGGAGTGAGGGGGGAGAGAGAGAGAGAGAGAGAGAGAGAGAGAGAGAGAGAGGTTAGAGGAAGGGAGTAGAAATCAAAGTTTTAGTAAGAGAAGTGATTAGAGAAAATGAGGGGTTCTGGCGTGCTTCCACATATATATTCACTTTAGCTTAAATTACATAGCTGCCCTTCCTTAAAAGTAATCCTCAAAATTCTCGTCTGTTCTCCGTTAGTTATTTTGCACAGATAAATATTCTCTGTAATAGTTAACCCTGCGTTATTATCTCTTTCGTATCTCGCTCAACTGATTCCATAGTCTACTAATGGTCTAGCGGGATATTACAGTTAGGGTATGGTATAACTATGTCATTTGAGTTCAAATTTGAAATCTAATTGAGCTAAATGATACTTATTAAGTAGAATTGAATCTTAATTAAGCTAAACGAATATTTATTACAATCAATATTGCTAACATAATTACAAATAATCTAGTCTAATTTAGTGAGAATGTTAAACCTAATTAGTTGAAATGAGACTTTTGAATTTTAGGCTCAATAAGAGTATTAGTTTCTAGCGTTTGGGTTAGGGTATGGTTTAACGATTTCATTTGAGTTTTAATATGAAACCTAACTAGGTAAATGATAGTTATTAAGTATAATAGAAACTTAATTAAACTAAATGAATCTTTATTACATTCAAAACATGTAATCCCTTCCAATTTAGTAAAATATTTAAAGATGATTAGTTGAAATGAGACTTGTGAATTTAAATTTAAACACAATAAAAGTATTAGAGGCTAGGGTTATGTATGGTGTAACTATGTCATTTGAATTTAAAACTTAATTGGGCTAAATGATACCTATTAAGTAGAATATAAACTTAATTAGACTAAATGAATCTTTTTAGATTCAAAATTTGTAACTTAATTGAAAATGATTTCTTCCAATTTATTGAAAGTTTTAAACCTACGTAGTTGGAATGAGACTTGTGAATTTGAATGTTAAACTGAATTATAATATTAGTGGCTAGGGTTAGGGTTAGGGTATGGTGTAACTATGTCATTTGAGTTCAAATTTGAAACCTACTTGAGCTAAAGGACACTTATTAAGTAGAAGTGAATCTTAATGAAGCTATATGAATCTTTATTACATTGAATATTTCTAACTTAATTAGAAATAATTCATTCCAATTTAGTGAGGATTTTTAACCTAATTAGTTGAAATGAGACTTGTGAATTTGAATTTTAAACCCAAAAAGAGTATTAATGGCTAGGGTTAAGGTTAGGGTATGGTGCAAACAAGTCATTTGAGTTAGAATATGAAACCTAATTGCACTAAATGATAATTATATGAGGTATGGTTATCTAAATTTTAGAAGCTTATTCTATTTGTGCTCTAAAAATTTAATATCTAGATTACCTCTTTTGGATGCTGATAAGGAATCATGTGAAGTTAGCTTAAGATGCAATCAAAGAAGATTATTGTCTCTGAAAAACCTGAGAAATCAAAAACAACTTTAGAAATTGTTCATTCTGATATGTGTGTGTGTGTGTGTGTGTGAGAGAGAGAGAAAGAGAGAGAGAGAGAGAAAGAGAGAGAGAGAGAGAGAGAGAGAGAGAGAGAGAGAGAGAAGAATAGAGAGGTAGAGAAAAAGAAGAGAAGAATACAAAAATAATAGAAAAAGCTTGAAGAAGAGTGAAACTAGAGATTTGGGGTTAGAGAAGGAGAGTGAATTCATAGCTTGTGTATTTTAAAGCTTTGAGGTAAGGGGGTTAGACTTTACCATAATTAAGTTAAAACTTCATACTTTCAATTATGGGTCAAAAAGTGCTTATTTGTGAATTATGACTTTTGTGAATTTATATGTTAATTTTTTTGCTCATTATTTGATGATGATTTTGGGTATGTTGAATTTGTGATAAATTTGTTGTTGTTGCTTGTTCTTCATTGTCAAAACATGTTGAAATGAACACTTTGTGGATTTTGCTTAAATTGATGTAAAATGATGTTGTTGTGAATTGTGGGTGAAATCATGATTATATGATGGAAATGTTGTTGAGTCGTGTTGTTAACGATAATTCATGCCTTGGGTATTGCTAAATGTATTGTTGTGAATCAAGTTGTAATGTTTGATGAGTTTTGTGAAAATGGGTCAAAATGGAGAAGTTTTGAGATTGGTGAATTCAAGTGGATTATTGACGTTGTTGTGATGAAGAAACATGATTAGAATTTCTGTTTTGAATTTTAAGTTTTGGATGTTTGATTGTTTGGGAGAAAATGGGATTTTTAAGTAAAAGTCGTTTTAACCGTTTTTGTGAAATAAGTGATTTTGGGAGGAATTGGTTTAAGTTTATTTGGGATCAACGATCGGAATTTTATGCACGAAATGGATAAAATGCAAAAATCGAATAACTTGCATTGTCTGTCGAGCACGATCGTGTGTGGGGGACGCGCGAACAGAGTGAACCATTCACACTTGGTCAGCACGACTGTGCGTGATGGCCGCACGACCGTGTGCAGCTTACAGGTGTCCGGAAACCCGATATTTTGTGTTTTTAAGGTTTTTTAAGTATCCATATGAGTTCCAAACACCTAACCATATCTAGTTGAAGTGTAATTGGACTTTTAAATGTGTTTAAACATGGTATTGCTTTGGATTTGTTTTGGTTTTGATTAATGAATTAAAAACAGACGAACTTTGAGATTTTGAGAAAATAATTGAAACTTGTGAAACCAAAATGCATTGACTGATTTCCTTATGAGTTAGATAGTATGTAGGGTTGTTTTTATGACTTGTAAGAACTTGAAATCATACTTTTTTTTAGTAAAATTGAAAATAGACGATTTTGTAAAAATAGACGAACTTGGTTAAAATAAGAGTTTATGATCGGAGAACTTGCAATTGGCTTTGTAAACTTAATAATAGGGCAAAATAAGATTGAAATAATGATATTTGGATGTTTAATTTGGTGGATGTAAATATGTGGTTAGTTGTTTGTTTCTTATGCAAAATGAAGTTGTGAAACGTAGTTGTTCCTTTGAAGTAATAGTCGTTGACGATGATGCTTTTGGTGAATGTAATTTGATGATATGTTGGTGACTCTTGATTGAATTATGACTTGATGATTGTGTGGATGTAAATACTTGATAATGCAATTGGTGGTGTTTGATGAAGATATTATATGACGATGTTGATAATATCATATATTGTGATGAATTATGTAACACCCCGATTTCCCAACATAATTAAATATATACGTAAAATCAGAGTTTTCATCGCAAAACGGAATGTTACACTACTTTTCAAAAATTCATAAATAGAAAATATACTATTTATTCAACAACATAAATTAATCTCGTAATATTTTGCAGCGGAAAAGTCTTTTTTAAATATAATCAACTTCAACAAAATCTTGGCACAAAGGCCCCATCATAAATAATCATTTCAATAATCCTCTTAATAATAAATAAATGTTCCAACAATATAGTTCCAAAATTGATACATAAAGGAATGAAAATTCAACAATTAACTCCCATCCTGTTACGTATCAGAGCCCTAAGACACTTGAGCCAACATCCTACTAGCCTTGGAAATCTGCACTTGCCCACAAGGCGACAATTCCAACAGAAGGGGTGAGAAACACATTCAATAATAATAATGTATAATTCATCAAATCGATGAAACAACAACAAATTATACCACAACTATCAACAAGTTCATATATGTATGTATATATATATATATAGCAACAACAACGTTATCAACATCAACGACATTTAGCAAGATACAACAACAATATCAACAACATCAACAAATCATCACATATAACGAAAACATCTCAAACATTCACAAGTACATCATAACATCACAAATACTTCAACACGTCATAAATACATCAACAAGTCACAATTACACCATCACGAATACATCATCACTTTGCAAATTACATCATCACTTCACAATTACATCATCACTTCACAAACGACACGACACGACTATGCAACACTTAGACCTCGTGCATGTGGTACCATCAGGGCATTAAGCCCCCATCGCTAAGGTCAAATAGGACCTGTCAGGCATTAAGCCCCCATCGCTAAGGTCATAGAGGACCTGTCAGGCATTAAGCCCCCATCGCTGACTATGCTATGCAACGACACAAGTAAAGACTCAACAATGCACATCTTTAGATGACTCGACAAATACACATCTTTAAATAGCATCATCGTCAAATATCACATATTTAAATATGACATCTTTATATAGCACATATTTAAGTCACACATCTACAAACAACACATCTTGATATAACACATATTTAAATCGCACATCTCCGGAAAGCACATATACATTAATCAACTACATCCATATCAAACCAAAACATTCTTCAAAAATAAAGCAAGTTGATCAATAAAACATAAGCCAAATACTCATAAAACACTCCGACTAAATCCCTAATACTTAAGTTTGAAGTTGGGAAACCAACCATAAGTTTTGGACTAACTTGGGATTAGTTAAGCTAAGTTTTCTTAAAATTTTCTGAAGACCTACTTGGACTATTTTTATCATAACTCGAGATTTACAAAACATTTTCGAGTCAAACCAGTGCCATTAGAAATCTAACTCAATTATCTACAACTTTCATGTTTACACCTAAGACCAATTATGTACCAATCAATACCAGTTTTCATTTCAAATTCGGACAAAGTTGTGCTGAAATTCATAAAAATTCACTGTGACCTACGTTCAGTAATTTGACCATAACTCAAGTTCTATAAATCATTTTGACGTCAGACCAACGGCATTAGAAAGATAACATTCATACCTACAACTTTCGTGTTTACACCGAAAGCTAGTTTGAAACAGAAACTGATGCAAAAGACGCAACAACATGAAACAGGGTATGCTGTCAAAGGTAGCTCTCGGGAAAACTCTATTTTTCACTCAAAAACCCAAATTTCATCTACCCAAATCCCAAATTTGATAGAGAACAATGTTTACAGGTTCTATATATAACATAACAATCAAAACAACACAGAAACATGCATCAAACAACACAATTCATCACATCATATCAATTATCATAAACTTTCTAAACCCTAAACTTAGAACACAATTTCATCAACAATCAAAATTATATATACATATTATTGAAGGAATCCCACCCTTACCTTAGATTATGATTCCTGAATTAAGCTGCGTTCTTCTCTCTTCTTCTAGCCTCTTCTCTTGGTTCTAGGTTTTCTCCTCTTCTTCTCTCAAAAACTCACTTTCTCTTTTTTTTTCAATTGTACGTAAAACTCTTTCTGACTCTCCTTTTCTTTTTATTGTAAACTATAACCCCCTCTTATTTCCTTAACTCCCACTTATTCCTCATAATTATACTTAATTCCCTTTAAACCAAATAATACTATTTTCTACCTTTTTATTAAATAAATAAAACAATCAAACAACATTTATTTAAATAAAACACAACACCATAAATCATATAATAAATTATCATCACACCAAATATCACACAATTCATACCAAGTCATATATTTCACATAAAATCATATCTAAATCATATATGTCAAATATAGTCATATAAAATCATATAAAAATACTCAAACATCAACTAAAAATAATTAAATAAAAATGAGGCATTACAAATTATGCATTGTCGAGTCTTTACTTGTAAATTCATGCATTCATAGTCATGTCGAGTCTTTTGGTGAAGAATGTAACTGGTGGTGTTTATTACATTGGTGAAGAACGTAATTGGTGGTGTTTTGTTACGTTAGTGGATTCATAACGGTAAAATTATCTCTGGAATCCTATTGGTACCACATGCATGTAGAATTATCTAAGAACATTGCATGCACTTGTAGTTGGTGATTCTGTCATACTTGGATAAGTGATTTGGTGAATATGTGCATTGGTGGACTTTTGATGAATGTTGTGATGATGTGAACTTGTTAATTTATCTGTGTTGATTAATATGCTATGATGGTGATATGATAATATTCTTATGGAGTTGATATTTTAATATTGTTTAATATGTACATGTATATTTATTTAATGCCTTAAAAGTTTTATTTAATATGTTTATTTATGGAATATTATCTAACCTCTGGTGGACGTTCGGTGATTTGCAGGCTTGAGGTGAATTGCTTATCTTCCATGTTTGAGGACTAGCATGGATGATTCGTCGTTTACTTTTCGATGTTTGAAGTGCAATATGGACCACACAAAAAAAAAATCATGTTTCAGATTATATAATCCGAAATGTCCCTCACCCCACAGAAGGTGTGCAGCTTCCTTCAATTTTGTCCAGTATTTTATAAATTCAGATTACATAATCTGGAAACAATGAGAGGTTTTCAGATTATATAATCTGAAATGAGTCAATTTCTTTTGGACGGTGGTCTGCACCACAAGAAACACGTTTTCAAAGGTTTTTACCAGCATTAATGGCTGGTAAAACCCCTTTGAACACATTTGTTGACCAACATAATGGGGAGTTACAATCTAGGCAAAACAAAATCCTATAAATGGCCTCCAAACCATCACATTTCTCAAACCATTTTCTCACACTCTCTCATCCTTCTAATCTTCTTTCTTCTATTCCATCATTGGCCTTTCATGAAAAGCGGCTACTTTAGAAACTGAGGGATTGTATGAACGGTCAACGAGGATGGCACCGTGCTGCAAAGAAGCACAGTTTGTCTGGGTGTCAGGTTGATCTATCTAGGTACAAGGTTGACCATCAAGGTCTCTTTCGCCCTGGAAACAAACCTTACCTCAGTACCCTCCCCCACCCAAGGGGAAAATTAATTTGGATTACATAATCCAAAGGGTAGTTTTGGAATTTTGCAGGGCGCGTGAAAATCCAATAGAGTGGAAAAAGTAATAGTCTAAAACCTATCGGAGGTTATGATCTGATGAACATTTTTTGGATCAGAGCGTAACTTCCAGTCGCTTTATTTCTCAGGTCGAGCAATGCACTAGATGCATACTATTGATATTTTCATCTCCAAAAAATGCATACTAATATGAGTATCATTTAAGTTAGGCTTGTGTGGAAATTCAGCGTATGCAGGGAACTCTATTTAGTTATTATTAACTCACTTTGCTTCGTTCCAACACACCAATTCATACACAAAGAAACAAAATGTTATCATATATATATATATATATATATATATATATATATATATATATATATATATATATATATATGAGTCAAGATCCATTGACACCAGGTGTAAGTCAAAAGACTTACACCAAATCTAAACTGTTAAATTAAATAGATCAAGTGGTTTAGAATATAGAATGATTTAGTGTTAAAACTTGTTACACTAGGCAATTTACTTCTTCCCTGTGAATCCTTCGTTGTTGCTACTGGTGAAAAAGAATAAGAAGAGTTTTAAAAATTCTTCCCTAAAAACCCTTTAAAATCTGACTACCATATTCGAGTATTCTTTCTCTTCAAAAAAACTATTTTTAATAGTTTGATCGCTATATGTAAGAACGAAACATACACTGTAAATTAAATTAAGCAAATTCTAAAGTATTGATTGAAGGCTTTAGAAATAAATTATAATAGATCAAAAGCACTGATCTCTCACGTGGGTCAAAATACAGTGGAAGGAGGAATTGAATCAAACATCCATTGAGAAAAATAATAACCATATGTATCATGTATGTATAGATTAGATAGATGCAAAATTGGAATAGAAAATCAAAATTGATGAATCCTTCAATCGAATATTGGTGTAGATATATAGCAGTAACATGACCTCATCGTTTCTACCAAAAATAAAAAATAAAAAATGACCTCATCGTCGTTGTTGAACAAGCTCTAGAGTTTTGATCCGCAACACCGTAAGGAAAGTTATTTTGACGTGATCACATGTGAAAGAGGGAGAAAGGGATTAGGAGAAATTACGTACGAAATATTGTAAGCCATTGGATTGAATAAATTTAACGGTTTAGATTTGGTGTAAGTCTTTTGACTTACACCTGGTATCAATGGATCCTGATATATATATATATCTCGATTGAAACTCAAATAACCATAGTTATTTTAGACTATGGTGACAATAATCAATTATTTCAAATTCAAAAATGAAAAATAGATTGTAGTTTATGAAAAGTATTTTTTTTTTTAAAAAACTTCTGATTTCTGGTGGTTTGTTAATATGGAATTTGGGTTAAAGATAACTAAAGTCTAACCATTGATTAGTCAATTATGATTTAAGATCGGGTTGTCTTAAATAATTCGTCAATAATTATAGCTCATTAATCACTTGAACATAACCACTTGATTTACGAAAGATTAATATTTGCAGATACATATTATGCACCCAAAGATAAAGGGACTTATATTGTGCCACAAAATAAAACATACTTATACATGAAGCAAACATAGTACAATTAGCTGATTTTACCTTAATAATAAGACTAGTTACCCTAAATATTATGAGCCACAAACAAACACAAACACAAACACACACATACACAAACTATAGATAAATGAAGCCTAGCAGTTAGATGGAGGAGTGAGATCACATTCTTTAGGAAGTGAAGCAGCAAGAGTTGGGTCAATTCCAAGTAAAGGTAACTCTGCTGAGTTCTTGTAAGAGCAAAGGCATTGAAGGTCAGCACCAGTAAGAGCCTCACAGCATTTAGGGGTTGGTTTTGCTGGGTTTGGCTGAGTCACTGATGGCTTGCAAGCATCAAGACCATCTTCATTCATGTTACATAGACTAATGCCATTGGAAAATTTCAACATAGATGCCATCATTACTACCACCATAAGTAGTGACACCAATTTCCTATGTTCTTTCATCACCATAATTCACCAATAATTTTGTTGTAACTAAATGAATATTGTGTTGCTAAGGTGTGAAACTATGTAATGGATTTGGTAACTTATTTATAGAAGAAAGTGATTCTAAAACTATATGTTATGAACCCGTGAACATGAAATGGCTGTACATGGAGTCACGGGTTGGAGATTGGTGTGCACTTTACATTATTGGATTGGATTATAAAAAATTAAAATAAATAAAAAACCTTTTAGAGAGAAAAACAAATCTCAATTTGAATTGTTGATTGACGAAGAAATGCTAACAACACATATTCTAACACACTTTTTTTATTGGTTAAAATTCACATGAGATCCACCAAATTTATATGGAATCCACATGATTTGGTGGGACTCGTGTAAATTTTAACCAATCAAAGAGTGTGTAGAAAAGTGTATGTTAGAATGTGTATTGCTAGCATTTCTCGTTGATAAATAAAGTTATAAGTTTGTTCGAAAAAGAATATAAATGTTAGTGAATTTTATAAATTCATAATTATATTATTTCATGTTAAAATTTTGGTTTTTTCAATGATAAAAGTTGGTTGCTAGTAACTTCTTTTATTTCAAAATAAAATTACATTTTAGTGAAGGGGACAAACCTTGAATTGTTAGATCATAGCATTTTGCTTTTTTCAGACAATTACATTATAGCTTTTTTTTATACATCTGACGTCTTCCTCATGGAATATTATGTGAGGTCACAAAATGTTCAATAATAGTACACAGATGCTCTTGATATTGTCATTATTTTGTCATGTTTAGATTGGTTAGAGAGACACACTTCATAAACAATGGAACGGGTTATAAACCAAAATGAAGGGGTCATAAGTTAAAAAAAATTAAAATGAAAAATTGTTAAATGGGATTTGGATCCTTTAAGTTCCAAAAAAAATAAAATTCTAAGGTTATGTGAATCATTTCACCATTAAAAATACATTAGACTCTACTTATTACTTTTTTTTTCTTTGAGGAATCTACTTATTACTTTTATAAGTTGTAGAATTCAATGCATTTTAACGTTGAAATCATTCACTCAATCCTCTCAAGTTTTTTTCATCACCAACATATCTTTTTTGCTTCGTCACCAAATCAAGAAATGTTTTTTTGAACACAAAAAGCAAAAATTGTTGAATCTCATACCAAGAAGGCTCGAGCATCGGAAAGATGGGGATATATGAAGTGTGTTTCAATTGAAGTTTATTTTGGAGTGTGTTCTCCTTGGTTTGTCGCATAGTGAATCATCAACTTCGTCGTCAATCAAATTCGTCCCCAATTTATCGAAATATTCAATTAGTCTCTGAATTTGTCAAATGTCAATCAATTTAGTCTCTCTGTCAAGTTGGGGTGTTAACGGTGCTGATGTGGGTCATTAACCTCTCACAAGACTTGTCATGTCTGATGTCACACAAGCAGGGACTAATTTGGTCGAAAATGCCGAAATTTCCATGGACAAAATTGATGGATTTGCAGAAAATCCTTGGCATGTTCATGGTCGTTATACAACGGTTCTTTCTTCCCAAAATCTATAAAATTAAAACCCTAATTTTATAATCTACAATCTAAAATCTCCAAAATTTCTTTCATTAATTAATGACAACGTTTTTCCCCCAGTTCTAAAAACTTCAGACCCTAATTTTTTTTATTGAATCCGAAATCCAAAATCGCCAAAATTTCATCAAGCAAAATTGTTCAGATTGAATCTGAAATGATGGGTGGTTGGTGTATGGGCAAAGACAATTATCTAAGTCGAGCTTCATCTTCAAGCTCTATGTTTTATGGTGATGTGAGAGTGCTTGAATATTTGTGTCCCAGAATTTGTGATGTAAGAAAAGCCAATACTGTCAAAAATCCAGGAAGGCTTTTCTATGCTTGCCCTTTGCCAAAGGTTTGTTTGTGATGTCAGAATGGTTTGTTTAATTGTGATTGATTTTGAATTTCTTTTTTCCGGATAATGATGATGATAATTATGAATTTTTTGTTTGGGTTGATGAAGCTGAAGAACTATGATACTTTAAAAACAATGGAATTGGTGCTGGTCATGGAAGAATGACAAGATTGATGGAGAAGGTTCAGTCCATGGTTAAGACTAAGGAAAATGGCAATGAAGAGGTTTTGAGGATAAGGTTGATGGACAAAGTTGAATGTGTAGGAAGTAAGCTTAGGTTGATTAAGTATTTGATAGTCATAATTTGCTTGTTTGAGTTTTTTAACATGCTACTGTATTGTACTAGGAGTGTGTAATGTTCTAATGAAAAGAGGTTGAAGATGAATTAATGTAACATTTCTGTCATAATATTACCATTAAATTAATCCCTGAATTATTTGACTAAGTATCAAATTGATCTCTACATTATATGAAAATATCGTCAAATAAGTCCTTGAATTGTATAAACAGCTGTCAATTTGATCTTTGATGCATATATGTTCATAACAAAGTAAAAAAGTAAAGAGACACAATTTGATTCTTGAAAATATCATCAAATAAGTCATAATTAAGTCATTGCACTACAAGTGCAGGAATATTACATAGGCAAAAAGCAACCCAACTATGGGGCATTAAAAAGTCATAAGTCATAGAAGGATGTTCTTAAATATTACATGCCAAAAAGAAACCCAATTAAGGGGCATAATCTAAACTAAGTCTAAATATTACATTTCCAAAAGCATAATTTAAACATGTATCAGACATCACTTCTTTGGAATCCTAGGGTTGAGATAAACTCCATGAATTGGGGTGGAGTCGAACCGGATGACCCATAACCAGGATATGGTACTCTAATAACTCCAGGAGTAGTTGGATGTGTTGGAGTATGACCCCTCACTTGTGTTTGCTTAGACCTCTCAGTTGAAATAACTAGTCATTTCATGCCACACCTCCTTGTACTTACTCCCTGCAATAAATTTTTCAATCAAATCAGTCCCTAAATTATTACACTTGCTAGCAAATCGATCCTTGTAAAAGAGGAAAAACAGAAAGAAAAAAATTTGAAAGTTTCATCAAAATGGTCTTTGTACACGTAGCTGACTAGATAACACGTGGACATCACAGGAACAACATGCAGATTGACGCACCAGCCTCACCAACGGAGAGATTGAACGGATGGATGAATTTGATGGACGTCTGTTAAATTCAAGGACTAATTTGATATTTCGATAAATTGTAAGACGAAGTTGAAGAATCCCTTGTTTGTCACAAGATGTTGAAGCTATTGATTTTTTTTTTTTAAGGAATGTTGAAGCTATTGATGGTTGATCTTTTATTGTATCGGTGGAGCCACTAGAAGATTATTAATTAGAACGTAATTCAGATTAGATTTCAAAATATTAGAATACATATTGTTATTATTCGTCTAATTTTGTGTGAAAAAAAAATATTCGTCTAATTTTTATTTTTTTTTATATATAGGCTCAATTTATTGAAAAGAACTTTTACTGTGAAGAAAAATACTATTCATAAAATACTCGTTTTTACTGTTCACAATTTTAAGAAATAAAATGAATTTTAAAGTTTATTTCTATGGATATAAAACAAGTTAACGTAAAAGTGTTGCTTTTAGTTCCCGTGGCTGACAGTTAAGAACATTGTGTGCATTAACGTGCATTGATCGAGGTTTAAATTCAAATTTCTCACATGATTATTTAAGGGGTGAGTTTTTGGTTATTAAATTACTTGGCAAAAATGAAACTATTTTTCAAATTTCTTTTATAGTAGCTTCATCTTTACAACGAAGAAAAAATATTTGGAAAAAAATTGTAAACATTTGAGAAATTTTTTTGACTAATAAACATTTGAGAAATGAATTTTGTTGATGATTACAAATTGTAGCGGTGCAATATCAAATTTTAAGGTATAGTTAACAATTTTCATATATGTAAGCTACTTATGTGCTATGGGATACTCTTCGTGTCTTTTTTGGGCTTAGTTTGGGCCAAAGCTCCGTATGATGAAAAGTGCTCTTCCTCCATACAAAATCGCTCATTCCTATACACACCGATCAAAATACTCCTTACGTGATACCCAACGTGAGTTAACTCACGCTCACATTGGATATCAGCGTCACGTTGGGTTGCATTCAATACATAACCCCACTTGCATTGCATGCTTTTTGTGTGAGTTAATCATACATCACCAATTTTCAATATTGCTGTCAGGTGAAGACTTCTTTTTCAATTTTCCTTCTATTCTTTCAAAGGAGATTATAATAACATGCTTTATCCCAAAAAAAAAATGCTTTTGATACATTACTATGTTGACTAATTCAAATGTACCACACACTGTATCTTCCCACATGACACTATTGATGCTCCCTCTATAGTATTTCTTTGTCTCTGACGATTACTTGCATGAAACTGGTAAAGCATATTCCACTTTCCTTTTCCACATGTCAAGCCATATATGCCTTTACTTCAAACACTAATGCTTGCTTCCTTCCTCTAGCTACACTCACTTGTGAATACTTTTCTGCTTCTTATCATTCATATTCATAAGAAACATAAATTATAATATAGTATTCACAGGTATGTTTTCTTCTTTATTTATTACTCCATCCGTCTCTATATGTAAACATTATTTGTCTCTAATAAAAGGGTGCTTATATATAGGGACGGTGGAAATACTTTTTAAAACTCTTTAGTCATTTTTCAATGCATAATTTGCTATGTGTTTGATGATTGAATGGTCAAATAATGTGAACATAGGAAGAAAAGATATAACTAGTGTGTAATAAGGCCTGTAAAAGCTGAAGCTATCTTGTTTAGAAGAAAAATATGAAAGGCAATGTTTCTGTGTTGTGGAAAGTAATGTATGCATTTATGTAATATGTATTGAATGCAACCCAACGTGAGTTAACTCACGTTGAGGTTCGGCGTTCTTTAACTCACGCTGATATCCAGCGTACCGAACGTGAGTTAGCTCACGTTGAGGGTATTTTAGTCAATTTGTATGCAAGTGAGCAATTCGGTATGAAAGAAGAGCAATTTTCCCGTATGATCTGGCTAATTTTTTTCATTTTCTACTCTGCTTCTACTCAAAAAAAATAAGTTAGACTAAACAACATTCTTAAAAAGATTAAAGTTAAAAAAGGAATTTATCTTTTATGTTCTTTGTTTTCTTTACTAATCTTCTTTTTTGTTTGTAAAAATTTTCTTTTGTATAGAACTTAGATATAAGGAAAAATAAATGGTGAACACCAATGGTACCATTGGATTTGGTTAGATACATACTATTAATTCAATCATTCAAAGTTATGTCATATTTTTATATTAATTTATATTCAAATAAATATATATGTTAACAAATTTTACCTGCAAGGTATCGGTACCAAACTGGTACCTAAAATTTACCAAAATAATATATAGTTGAGACGAGTTTTCTAATTCAAGTTGGAGACCACCCAGAATTTTTTCTTTGTTACTATTATTTAACTCAAATTCTATCATTCTATTAAAAAATATCTTTTAAGATAACAAATAACAATAGTTACCAAACGACATTTCAAAAAAGCCTTTTATATTTAGAGCTCATATTTTTAGACCTAATTCACTAATACTTAATTATTCATGTTACAATATCCTCCCTTTCAAATATTCTTCAGAATGAACAATCACAATTCAAACATTTCCCTTATATTGATCATCATTATGCAACACAGCCACATATTTTCTTCTTTTATGGGCTAGCACAAATCTTTGGGTGGTAACATATGTGAAAGAGTCGTCTTAAATATCAAAAAAGTGATTTATTGTTAAGAAGAGTTGGCTTGACACAAACTTCCCAATCTACATAGTGAATATACTTCTCCATCTTCCATAAAAACCTAATGATAGGCTTCTTGGTCAAGAACAATAGCAATAACACTTAAACCTAATGCACCACAATCTGGCCACCTTAGAGTTCAAAACGCCTTGAATGAGTAATTCACAACAGAACATTTTGCAGATTCAAAAGTAACCTACGGATGAGGAATCAAGGAAACAACCTACGGATGTACCAAGAAACTATGCAATGTAAATATGTCTTCAACATCATATGATATATTATCCGTGAAATCAAAATAAAAAACAATATCTAAAGGACAAACAAAGGCCAGCATTAACAATTCACGAGGACCTCTTTGTATGAGCATGATCAGTGTCTTGCTTACTGGGAGAATCAGATGAAATACGTAGTTGCTTCAGCTTATCATGATCCTGCTTGGTTCAAAGTGACAAAGTTAATTAAAAGGCTAAAAAATCCCATATAATGTAACTTATATAATTGTTGAAACCTTGATGAAAACTCTAATCAAAACTACCTAATACCTTAGTTAAAAGTGATTTTGCAATTCAAACATGTTCATTACCTGTACAATTTTTAAGCAGTTATTATACATAATATGACATGGTTAAACAGTTCATTACATGTGCTTTCATTTGCTACTGTGGGATCAAACATTGAGAACCTACACGTCTCTGCTTCTATACCAACAGATGTAGAATCAATATCATCACAGTCTATAATCAGGAAATGATTCAGCATTCTTTCTTTTTTTCAACGGGTTGGTGTTGCCTTTTCATTTGGCAATGACTACACTATTTCTTAAATCATACTATTCTGAGCTGCTTCAGAAAGAGTTTTTTTTTTAAATAACAAATGTTTGTTGTTATATTGAACTATTAATTGTGGCATAAGCTTAGAAAAATTGCATGTATACATGATGACAGCTTTAGAAGGAATAAACTAGAGAAATTTTCAGATGTAAGCAACATTTAGTGTTAATAAATGTTGCGCGCTTCAGCAAGCACCACTTAGCAACATTTTAGCACCTAAACTATTTGCACTCTACAACCTTGGCTTTCCTAATTAAATACTGCACATAAGAAATAGAGAGTGGAAATCAATCAGATTGCAACTTTATAGAGTAATTGTAAGTTGTATTCCTGCACTATAGTATGCACGCAAGCTTATAATTCAGTTTATGTAACTCTGTAGACAACGGCGCATAGTAAAGCGTAGAGGCTGAGCCTCAAAACGCTATAGTGGCATGGCCATTAGGTCGAAGTTTAGGGAAACAATACAAGAAATTTATACCAAAGCACCATACACATAAAAGCTCAAAAATAGAACACGACATAAAATTGATGACATTCATAGCTAATAATCAAAGTTCATTGTTACCAGTATTTAAACCTTATACAAAGCAAATAAATTTCAGGTCAACATGACTAAATAAAAAGAAACAGAGGAAACAACAATATATTCAGGGCTTGCGGGGGTTTTAACATAACACACACAAAGCTTCTAAAATATGCAACGCAGCTGAGTTTCAAGTATGCGCCTAGGGCCTACTAGGCGACGTCGGCTATTACTAACTCCAAAGATCTAATTATCAATAAAAAATGATGAATCCTTGCTAATTCCTATAAGTTAAACCATATTTTAAATTGAAAATAAAATAGATCATTCAACAATATAATCAAATCAAAACCATGATATGAAAAATAATGACACAATACATTGTACACGGACACGATTTAACTCAAATTCAAACAAGTAAATCATGGAACAGGAACTTACTTTCAACAAGTCTGTCGACATCAAGCTCTCAACATATGCCTTGGCTTTGCTCCACGTCATTCTATTGGTGCTTCTGATTCTCTTTACTCTATTATCTCTCCGATTGTAAAGAATTGCTTGGTCAGCTTGGTTGATTGAAAATACGAGTGTATCACCATCCTCAGACAGACACAATGGAATCAATTGAGGAAGATAATCTATTTGAAGATTCATATAACTAATTTTAAGGAATTGAGTCCAAGAGTTTTCAACTCCAAATTCGTCCATTTTCCATATAATGAAATAGGTTTTCTTGAAATCATAAGAAAAACACATGCAATCCATTAACACAGAAAGACAGTCCACTAACAGAGAAAGAAATGGACGAGTAAGTAGCTCTTTGTTACAAGATCGAGGGAGCAAGAACTGTGTATAAGTCTCTGTCTTCAAATCAAGCGAGACAATAACAAATTGTTCAACGGTAACATTCTTCTTCTTCTTGCGGTGACAGACCAACCAATTGATACTATTATTCAAATAAACAGTATCGCATTGAGCGAAACAAAAACGATGAGGGACAACTACAACAGGAAAACATTGAATAACTCTCCAAGCCTTAGCATTATTATTATCTCCCCCCAAAGTGAAAACTCTTGCAGCGGTTTTCCCTATAGCTACAAGGTTGTCACCAGTTATCAAAGTTAGCAACACCACCTTGAAAGTGTCAGTTGAATTATCATAACCAAGCGTGAACTTGCAAACTTCACGAAGGGGTTGCTTAAAATAAGAGTGGAAGGACACTAATGTATCAGATTTAGTCCTTGTGGCAGGGTTCCAGAAAGAGAGTGAATGCTCAACATAGTGACCGCCGGTGAAAGAACAACCGAGCAAGCAGACCAATCCATTGCATGAACCAACAATATCACCGCAGTCCTTGTAATTGAATCGGTAGTAGTAAGGAAGATCATCATGGGTAAGGTTCGACGAAGATTCATTCATCTCTTGTAGCAAACGAGAAATGGGTACCGCTCTACAATCTCCGGAATCTTCAGACTTGTCAGAGAGAAATGCAAGATGTGGTATCTTTTTTCGCTTCTTCTTCTTAAGATGCATTTTGGCGAAGATTGGATCAGAGATGATGGTGTTCCAGGACTTACACACGCACTTCATCCGCATCAGATCTTTCACTTCAAGAAACCTTAGGAATTCAATGATAACTTCATCAGGGAGGAAGATTACCGCTGCCGGTGGATCTGCAGCAGTGGGAGGAAGATGAGGAAGGATATTCATCACAACGAACGGCGCTGCAGTAGTTCAACTTCAAGAAAGTGAAACCCTAAAAGTTTTTCACAAGTTCCTGAAAAAATGCATAAAAATAGCTTGTTAATATGATACATCATTTGAAACACGAAGCAGATCAGAGAAACAACTTATGATCACTTTTAGCTTATTGCTTGTAGAACTGTTTAACAGATCTTTGGGAAATAGCTGATGATTTGCCCATAAGTTATTTTCAGCTTATTTTTATAACCTCTCTGAAGGTACTTTAAGGATATAGCTTATATGAAAGCAATTTGATTTTATGCTTTAAGCACTTACTTAAGTTGCTTATCCAAACAATACCTCATATAAGTCCATAAGCATTTTCTACAATATTTACATCAACTCTCTAGATACATATAGAAATAACTCATAGCTTATATGAACACAATTTGACTCTATTTTCATATACCACTTATACCCCTGCCTATGTGGCAAATTATTAAGTAAATGTAATGTCGGTGTAATATATACCGCAGAAAAATCATGTACTTGATAGGTTTGGATTATATAAATTGAATTGTCACTCATCCTACAAAATACAAGTTTTGACACAGTCGTGAACAAGTTCATAATATATAAACCGAACATTTTTTGGATGAATTTGAATTATATAATTCGAAATATTTTAGAGTTTGAACGGTTACTTGTTCAGCAAGCCACAACTGAATGGCTAACTAAGAAGTTTGTGCATACACTTAGGCATTCACTTGATATGAAACCAGTTAGGTTGATTGCAGAGACTATTGACAAATGGAGTGTCAAGTTAACACCAGATCAAGCTTATAGAGCTAAGAGAAGGGCACAAGAGTTGATAAAAGGTGCTGGTCGTGAACAATTTGCACACTTAAGAAGTTATGCAGATGAATTACTTAAATCGAATCCTAACAGCACGGTTGTTATTCAATGTGTTGACTCTAATGCGGGTCTTGTATTTGAAAGGATCTATATATGTTTAGAAGCTTGCAAGGCTGCATTTTCACATACTTGTAGGCCTCTAATTGGTTTAGATGCATGCTTTTTGAAAGGAGACTACAGAGGACAATTGATGGCGGCAGTTGGAAAAGATGGAAACAATCAGATGTTTCCAATTGTGTATGCGGTGGTTGAGGCAGAGACAAGAGAGTCATGGCAATGGTTTATAGATCTTTTATTGGAAGACTTGCAAAATATAAATCAGAGACCATATGCTTTTATCTCAAATCAGCAAAAGGTAATAGTCATTAAATATTCACAGTTCTTGACTTTATTTTGTTTATACTTGTGTTGATAATAAGATTTTGTTTCTATTTTTGTAGGGATTAATACCTGCAATCCAAAACATTAGTGCATATGTGGAGCAAAGGCTTTGTGTCAAACACTTGTACGGTAATTGGAAAAAAAAAAAATCACCCTGGGTTGGAATATAAGGAAGTTTTTTGGATGGCTGCAAGGGCAACAACAGTGCCGGCTTAGGAGAGGGCAATGCTAAGGTTAAAGGGCATGAAAGAGGCTGCATAGAAAAATCTTATGGACATACCAGCTGCATGTTGGAGTAGATTCCATTTCAAGCTTGATACACAGTGTGATCTTCAAGTTAACAACATGTGTGAATCTTTTAATAGGGCCATATTAGATATCCAAGACAACCACATCATTACCCTCTTAGAAGGTATTAAGCATTATCTAACCAAAAGAACTGATCATCAAAAGGATCTAATGCTAAGATATCGAGGCAAGATATGTCATATGGTCCAACAAACACTTGAAAGATCTAAAATAGTTGTTGGGGGATGGATAGTCACATGGCACTCTGATGATGATCTTGCTCTATTTGGAGTAACAAATGGGATAGAGACCTATATTGTTAATCTGTTAAGTAGAACTTGTGCTTGCAGGAAATGGCAGTTAACTGGTGTGCCTTGTTGTCATTCTATACCATGCATCTGGAATAATCGTAAGGATCCTGAGGATTATGTCTCATATTACTACAGGTAAAGTTTTTTTTTTCATCCTATAATCATCTATGTAGTTAAATAATGAATATTGTGTTCATAGATGTGTACTGTTCAAATATGCTCAGTTCTTGTTTCATCCTATAAGCATATAGTACAATGTTGTATATTTTGTTCTAAAATTCTTGGTATAAAAAAGAAGCTTAGTGACTATATAAAAGAGAACAATTTATAATGATTATGATAAACTATACTTTTGTGTATTCTATAACGCCCTATTTTTATTATTTATTTATTTTGTTGAGTTTAGTGCCTTTTTATACGTTTTATTTGAATAATTGCGGTGTGTGGGTTTTTGTGTTATGTGTTAGTAATATTAGTAGTTTATTAAAATATTGTTATTGAAGCTATAAAATGAAAATAGAATATTGAGGCAGTAAGGGTAGTTTTGGAATAAGGGAAAGTTATTAGGTTAAGAATATAATAGGTAGAGAATAGAAAAGTCAGTATACGTGAAAACCAGTTTTGGGGAGAAAAAGAGAAAAGTGAGAAGTCAGAGAAGAGGAGCTTGTGATTTGCGATTTCAACAAACCTAAGGTAAGGGTGGGACTAACTTTCTATAATTTTAAGCATATGATTCTGTAAAGGGTCTAATCATGTAGTTGTCGTTGTCGTTGTCGTTGTTGAGTTTTGGGATTTTGGGAATTAGGTCTAAATTCAATAAAACTTGTTGAAAGTGTAGGTAATTTCATGAATTAATGTAAGGAAGTGATGTCTAGGTTGTAGAATATCAGTAGGTAATGTTCCCTATCAATTTTAGGGTTTGGGGTTGTCAAAATTAGGGTTTTGAGTGAGAACAGAGGTCTGTTCGCAGACCTGTCTGTCATCGCTCGCCACGGCGAGTGCTCAACCTCGCCTAGCGAGTAGTAGTCATCACTCGCCTAGCGAGTGTAGTTGGTCGTCTGGCGAGTAGTTTCCAACTCTCCACAGCGAGTGTTTTTGGCCACCCGGCGAGTAGATCCCAACTCGCCACAGCGAATGTTTTCTCCGCCTAGCGAGTAGACGTCGCCTCTCGCCACAGCGAGTAGTAGTGTTCGCCTAGCAAACTGTTCAGTGGCAGAATGCCTGTTTCGCGTTCTTGTGTATTTTGCACTCATTTCTGTTTTGAGTTGGATTTTGTCTTAAACATGAAAATTTTTGATATCTGAATTATCTTTTCAGTGGTTTTGAGTTGATGTGCAAATCTGTTGTGGTTGATTTAATATGAATTTATTATGTTGATGTCGTTGCATTTAAGTTGTGTCATTGCATAGCATAGTCCAGTGAAGGGGGCTTGACGCCTGACAAGTCGATTGACTTTAACGAAGGGGGATTGATGCCTGACAAGTCCAATTATGACTTTAACGAAGGGAGCTTGATGCTCTGTTGGTACCAATGCATAATTATATTGAATTTTGTTGAGTAGTCGTTGTTGCATTGTCGAGTCGTTGTTGTTGCATTGTTGATGTTGCTGCTGCATTATTTGCATGAAGTTAAATGATGATTGTTGTTGGAAATATGTGAAGTATTATTGATGATGAAAAGTTGTTGTTTTAGTTGATTAATTCTTTATATGAATTGTTGCTTATTATTATTGAATGTGAAATCTCACCCCTTCTGTTTGAATGTTGCCTCTACGTGGGTAACGTGCAGATAACCAGGAGTAACCGCTGATATGAGTTGATTCCTCGTGTCGTCATAGGATTCATGCTCTGATACGTAACGGGATGGGGATATTTATATGTTTTGCTTTCCTTGTTACGTATTACTTTTTGAGTTGTTGTTGTTGAACCACTTTTGGATTTGAAACTTATTATGTTGCTGATGTTGAGGCCTTGTGCCGAGTTTTGATTAAAACATTGAATATTTTCCGCTGCGATATTATTTGAATTACTGAAAGCAGTTGTTTAAAATAAATACTGAATTTAACTCTATTTATATTTTTGAAAAACGAAATGTGACATCCTGTTTGTGATGAAACTCTGATTTATCTTATACTATTTATATGTTGGGAAAACGGGGTGTTACATATTCTCTTTGAATTTTGGCAAGTAACAAATGACTATAATATATGTAGGAAAACTACTTTCATGGCAATCTATTCTCATATCATTTTGCCAACAAATGGACCACACTTATGGCTGTTGTCTGATAATGTTCCAATTGCCCCACAAAGCTAATGATGAGCCAAGGAACCCTCACTTACTGCCAAGAAAGTTGTCAACTGTTACTGGTAAAAGATGTGGGGGCATGGGACACAATATGAGGTCATGTAAAGGTAAAAAGGCAGCTGATAGAGCTATGCCTAAGGGTGGAAACAAGGTAATGAAACCATAAAAAAAATTATTTTTGAAGTTATGTTATGTTCTGCATTTCAGGTTAATTTATATTCATTTTATTTGTAGAGTAAAAAACTAAAGAAGGGCACAGATGGTGAAGGGGACATCTGCTAAGAAAGTAACAAAAGAAAAAAAAGGTGTTGCTGGAGAAGGCACATCAAAGACGGGTGGACAAAACGAAAAGAGGTCATAAGCACCAAAGAACACCAAGGCTACAACTAAGGCACCAAAGAAAACTAAGACTAAAACTAAGGCAACAAACAGAGATTGCGCAGGGATCACAATCTAAGGCAGTGTCTTTGTAAACTGCTTATGATATTTTGATGATATTTTTGAAACTTGTGATCATCATCATATGTAATGACAATGTGCATCTTTCGCACCAGTTATAATTACACTGTGCATCTTGGCACTAGCTAATTTGAATCGAGTCTGGATGATAATTTTATATGCATCATATGTAATGATTTTTGGTACAGGTTAAATTTGATACAAGTTACATTTGGTTGAGCTTAAATTGGTGCATGTTAAATTCGAGACATTCTATTACTATATAGTTTGTTGGTATTAAGCATTACCTAGCCAAAATCACGGCAACATAATTTAGCTGCATTTCCTTAAAAGAGAGCATCTCTAATACAAGCTGGAATTTTGTTCGAGGGATTCAAAGTCACGTGACATTATTTTACCAAAACACTCACATGAGCATCTGTAATCCAACAATAGGCATATTTGTATCAGAATTGCATTTGAAGGATTCAAAATATAGTATTATCTAGCAAAATTAAAGTCACATGACATTAATTTGCTAAAATTCACCAAGCTTCATTTCCATTGCATCTAAGACACAAACATCAGAATATTCCCATTACACATAAAAGAGTCAATTGATTACAAATGGTTACACATAATTAAACCTAAACAACACAAACAAATTGCTACACATGATTCAACCTAAACATAACTACACTTCAACTAAACTTGATCATATTGATCAACAACTAAACAACACTTAAATTAGGCTTGATTTATTTCTTCTTCTCGATTACTTCTTTAGCCCAAGGTGACATTTCTTCATCAAACCAAACAAAATGGTTACATTCTTTTCTTCCCATCAATTGAAATCAAAATGCATATATTAGAAGAAAAAAAAAACAGAATCAAAGGGGGAAAGTTTGATATTTCACTCACTGCAATTTCAGTCCTCTCTGTTATATGCATCAGATTTGTCTTCGTTTTCTGGGAACTGAGATTGCGACGAATGCAAGGCAAAAGAAGGAACGATTGGAGAAGAAAGAAGAGGGTAGAACGCTGGTGACAGAAAACGAAGAAAGGTGGAACGATTAAGATAGAAAGCGAAGAAGGAAGAAGGACAAATGTATAGGAAAAAGGAAGAATGAAAATATGAAATTTGGGGATTTCAGAATTTGGAGATTTTAGGTTTTAGGGTTCTTCGATATCAATTTGGGGATTTCATGTTTTTTTCCCCCAATTTTTTTTATTTGAATATTAATTTGTTATTAAATTTTATGATAATTGTAATATATAATTATTAATTAAAAAAAATATGGAAATGAGGTGTTAAATGGTTTAACATGTAGATAATGTCATGTAGGCGCCACATCAATAATGAACATGCCACATCATCTAGAAGAAAGGGGGACCAAATAATTTAGTTGACTTTTTAAATAGGGATCAAAAAAGTGGGTTTAAAAAATGGGGTATTAAAAGTTAATAAATTTGAAAATAGGGGGATCAAAATTGCCATTTATTAAATGATGAATAATCCCAAAAACAAGAAAAAACGATGAATACTTGAATAGTCTTCTGTCACTTTTTTTGTGTGAACCATATAATATGTATGAAGTAAATTTCAATGGGTCTCCCTTCAAACTTGAGGGTTTTCACAAGGCCCCTAAGATTAGTTCTACTTGAACCAACTTTAGTTTTGTACTTAAGAATACAAAGTCGTGCAAACTATCAACGTCTTTAAAAAAAATTGAATTAGAATACAAGGTAAATTATCCAAATCAAACTATACCTATCAATTTAATAGTAAACAAGGAAACTGTTGGAACATTTCTTGAACACTTAAAATTGTTGCTGCTTTTGTCAAACACTTCAAATCATTTCTGCAAAAAAATCAAACTAGAAAGCACACAAAATAATTCCGTTAGATACAAAATTTGGGCTGAGTCGCGGACTAGGTCGCTCTCTTTAAGACGTTCCGCGGCTCTGCCTCAATGGTGCAACAGTTCTTTCTTCCCTCGTCGTCCCTAGGATAAAACAGCCCTCCACAATTGAGTTTGAGTACTCTTTGCACAAAGAGAACTCATCAAACCAAAACACCCACAAGACCATTACAACATTGCTCGGTATCTTTTCTCTGTAAGAAAACTTGTTTATTTTTCTTTTCTAGTTCTTTTATTTTCTATAATTGATCACATGAAATCTCAACTTAGTTTTTGTTATCTTCTCTAACTAACACAGCCACCACCACCTTAATATATACAAAGAAAAGTTCTCCGTTGACCTTTTCAGGGCAATAATGATATATAAATGGTGAGGCAATGCAATTGATATCCTATTAATTTGATAAGCACCATTAATAAAAAGAGGTTACGAAACAAAAATATTTTAATGCAATAAAAACTTTGTAACTGAACTTATGCCTCAAACGGTCACAAAAAAGTTTAGAAACAATAAGTTTAATTATTTTCTTATTTTTAATAAAATCACCAACAGAAACAACCTACGAATGTAGCAAGAAACATGTGAAATGTAAATATGTCTTCAACATCATATGATATCCTATCCATGCAATCAAAATAAAAAAACAATTATCTAAAGATCAAACAGCAAGGAACAGTCTGCTACAGTGCTAGATCAACACTAGCTAGCATTAACAGATGAAATACGTAGTTGCTTCAGCTTATCACGAGGACCTCTTTGTATGAGCATGATCAGTGCCTTGCTTACTGGGAGAATCAGATGAAATACGTAGTTGCTTCAGCTTATCATGATCCTGCTTTGGTCCAAAGTAACAAGGTTAATTTATCTTTTTTACCAACGTAACAAAGTTAATTAAAAGGCTAAAAAACCAATATAATATAACTTATATAATTGTTGAAACCTTGATAAAAACTCTAATCAAAACTACCTAATACCTTATTTAAAAGTGATTTTGCAATTCAAACATGTTCATTACTTGTACTATTTTTTTTAATGACAAATGTTAGTTGTTATTTTGTTATTACGGGGAGTTTAACCCGTGACCACTTCTAATTCCAAATGGAGTGTTATTAAGTGGAGGAAATTTTTACAACCGCCGTAGCCAATTTTTGAATGGATGCCCACCATGGTGACCCCATAAACTGCAATGGCGTGTTTATATAGCGGATTATTGGCCATCTTCATATTCCGCCATTGACAACACTGCTTCAAAGTGGACTTATAAAATGCTAAGTATCTATTCTGAAAACTTGATGGACTACACATGGCGATCATATGGATTTTTGGCATAGTAAACAAGGGATCCAACAATTTTCCTAGGTTTTATGTATTTTGAACTAATACCCTGCAAAAAGCTTTTATACAGTGCCAAATTAAAGGAAGATACAACTTCAAACCACCAGTCTTCATTAGCTTTCTTTGATATTAAGCTTATACCAATCCAAATTTCTATATCTCTTTATTTTCTATATGCTCTATATTTTATTCTCTGTAGATTTCTAAATGTTTGATTCTGCATTGTATATCACTAATTTATGTAAGCTAAGCATAAGAGCAGATAAATTACAAGCATTTATGTGCATGTGTACAGGAATAGAACTAGTGATTATGTTCATCCATCTGTGATCTGTGCAGTAAAGAGGGTGCAATCTATCAACACATGGTATTGAACTATTGAGTGTGGCATAAGCTTAGAAAATTTGCATGTGTACATGATGACAGCTTTAAAGTAACACATATGTTACCCTATTTTGATTTTAGATAATTGAGAACTTCTAATCAGCGGCAAATAAGACCTAGTTTTTTATATAGAAGGAATGAAAAGAGATGAAATTTCACCAACGTGAGACATGTTCCCATATGCGAGCGAAATAAAACTAGAGAAATTTTCTGATGTAAGCAACATGCTAATAAATGTTGCGCGCTTCAGCAAGCACCACTTAACAACATATTAGCACCTAAACTATTTGCACTCTACAACTTTGGCTTTCCTAATTAAATATTGCACATAAGAAATAGAGAACGGAAATCAATCAGATTGCAACTTTATAGAGTAATGGTTAGTTGTATTCCTGCACTAAAGAATGCACGCGAGCTTATATATCGGTTTATCTAACTCCTTAGTCAACGGCGCATAGTAAAGCGTATAGGCTGAGCCCCAAAACACTATAGTGGCATGGCCATTAGGTTGAAGTTTAGGGAAACAATACAAGAAATTTATACCAAATCACCATACACATAAAAGCTTAAAAATAGAACAGGACATGAAATTGAAGACATTCATAGCTAATAATCAAAAATCATTGTTACCAGCATTTAAACCTAATACAAGACAACTAAATTTCAGGGCAAAATGACTAAATAAAAAGAAACAGAGGAAACAGCTATATATTCAGGGCTTGTGTGGGTTTTAACAGAACGCACACATAGCTTCTAAAATATGCAACACAGCTGAGTTTCAAGTATGCGCCTAGGGCCTACTAGGCAGCATCGGCTATTACTGACTAAAGATCTAATTGTCAATAAAAAAACGATTGATCCTTGCTAATCACTATAAGTTAAACCATGAAAAGGATTAATCCTTGCTAATTACTATAAGTTAAACCATGATTTTAAATTGAAAATAAAATAAATCATTCAACAATATAATCAAATCAAAACCATGATATGAAAATAATGAAACAATACATTGTACACGGACACGATTTAACTCAAATTCAAACAAGGAAATCACATAATAGGGACTTACTTTCAACAAGTCTGTTGATATCAAGCTCTCAACATATGCATTGGCTGTGCTCCATGTAATCATATTGGTGCTTTTAATTCTCTTTACTCTGTTATCTCTCCAGTTGTAAAGAATTGCTTGCTTTGCTTGATTGATTGAAAATATGATTGTATCACCATCCTCCGACAGACACAGTGGAATCAATTGAGGAAGATAATCTATTTGAAGATTCATATAACTAATTTTAAGGAATTAAGTCCAAGAGTTTTCAACTCCAAATTCGTCCATTTTCCATATAATGAAATAGGTTTTCTTGAAATCATAAGAAAAACACATGCAGTCCATTAACACAGAAAGACATTCCACTGTCGGAGAAAGATATGGACGAGTAAGTCGCTCTTTATTACAAGATCGAGGGAGCAAGAACTGTGTATATGCCTCTGTCTTCAAATCAAGTGAGACAATAACATATTGTTCAATGGTAAGATTCTTCTTCTTCTTTTGGTGATAGATCAACCAATTGATACTATTATTCAAATAAACAGTATCGCATTGAGCGAAACAAAAACGATGAGGGACAACTGCGACAGGAAAATATTGAATAACTCTCCAAGCATTAGCATTATTCTTATTATTATCGCCCCCAAAAGTGAAAACTCTTGCAGCGGTTTTCCCTACAGCTAGAAGGTTGCCATCAATTATCAAAGTTAGCAACACCACCTTGAAAGTGTCAGTTGAATTATCATAACCAAGCGCGAACTTGCAAGTTTCATGATGGGGGTGCTTGCTATAAGAGCGGAAGGACACTAATGTATCGGATTTAGTCCTTGTGGCAGGGTTCCAGAAAGAGAGCGAGTTCTCAACATAGTGACCGCTGGTGAAAGAACAACCGAGCAAGCAGACCAATCCATTGCATGAACCAACAATATCACCGCAGTCCTTGTAATTGAATCGGTAGTGGTAAGGAAGATCATTGTGGGTAAGGTTCGACGAACACTTATTCATCTCTTGCAGCAAACGAGAAATGGGTACGGCTCTACAATCTCCGGAACCACCAGACTTGTCAGAGAGAAGAGTGAGATGTCGTATCTTTGTTCGCTTCTTCTTCTTAAGATGCGTTTTGGCAAAGATTGGATCAGAGATGATGGTGTTCCAGGACTTGCACACGCACTTCATTCGCATCAGATCTTTCACTTCAAGAAACGTTAGGAATTCGATGATAACGTCATCGGGGAGGAAGATTACCGCTGCCAGTGGATCTGCAGCACTGGGCGGAGGATGAGGAAGGATATTCATCACAACGAACGGCACCACAGTAGTTCAACTTCAAGAAAGTGTAACCCTAAGTTTTTAACAAGTTCCTGAAAAAATGCATAAAAATAACTTGTTAATTCGATACATCATTTGAAACACTTATGATCACTTTTAGCTTATTACTTGTAGAACTGTTTAACTGATCTTTGGCAAGTAGCTTATGATATGCCCATAAGTTATGTTCATCTTATTTTTATAACCTCTTGAAGGTAGCTTAAGAAAATAGCTTATATGAAAACAATTTATAATTTGCTTAATAGAAATTGGTGATACATAAGCAGTTAAACGATAAACACCTATGCTTTAAACACTTGCTTAAGTTGTTTATCCAAACAAAACCTCATATAAGTCCGTAAGCATTTTCTAGAATATTTTCATCAACTCTCTAGATAGCATATGGAAACAACTCATAGCTTATATATAACAACGCAGTCGCGAAGTAAATGAAGAATGAACAATAAACAAGAACGCAGTCGCGAAGATTATGATTGGAATGATGAAGAGATAAGTATACTTACAAAATGGAACATGATGGAGAAGTGAAGAATGGAATCGGAGAGAAAACGGTTATGAAATGTGTGAGTCATGAGTAATGGTGATGAAATGCTTTCTCTTTCTTCGAGTGTTTTGGTTTTATACTCGACTGAGTGATGAGAGAAACGAACAAGAAGAATGAAATAAAAGCGCCAATGTGACACCCCGGTTTTGCCATATACCAATTATACCCCTGCTTATGTGGCGAACTCCTTTCTCGATCTAAAATATATTTGTCTTAAATTATACGTAGTTTTACATTATTAATAAAATATTTTTAAAAAAAGGTTCACCAAATCATGCTCTTCAATTGGTGGTTCTATTTTATTCTTCAAAAGGTTCATTTTCGTCTGCATTTGATTTGGATTATTTGAAAGAAGGAAAACTCACGAATTTTCTGTCATAAGGAGTCTTCATTATTACAATTGTTAGATAAAGTAATTGTTACCGTTTTTTTGGCCTAAAAACTAAGCACTTGAATTCATCTTTAAAAATACACTCTTTGTAAGAATAACCTTCATCTTGTCTTGGATTTCTCACCTTATAATTTTGGTTTTTTTCACCGTGTTATTTCATATTAGAGAGTATATTTATCTTATTGATTAATTAGTCATATTTTACCATAGTTAGACATTAGTTTAGTGATAGAGTTAGTATACAGTTACTGATTCTGTTATAACCTTGTTTGGTTAAACTCATGTATATATACTTTGTTTCCAATCAATGAAAGTAAGCTCATTTTCGATCATACACAACTTTTATCAATCGTTTTATGGTATCAGAGCAGAGAAAATCTGTTATGCATGCCCAATCGCTCTTACACTACATTTTCCCCTTTCTAGAACCCTAATTTCTTGAGCTTCAACAATGGCGGATGAATCTGCCACAACGCAACATCAACAAATTGGAGTTGAATCTTCACACTCTTCAACGAATCCAGCTCTTAATGCTACGAGCCCCTACTATCTTCATCCGGCGGAGAATCCTGCCGCTGTTCTTGTTTCTCCTCCGATGAATGGAAATAATTACGACGCATGAAGCAAGAAAATGCGTCGCGCTCTTCTCACGAAAAACAAAATCAAGTTCATCAACGGAAAGATCGTAGCACCGTCTGAAGATGATTCTCTCTTTGAGGCTTGGGAGAGATATAATGGCACTGTGGTTTCTTGGATCGCATCTTCGTTGTCGCCGGAAATTGCGCAAAGCATTGAACATGTTGATAGTGCTCTCGATTTATGGAATGAATTGAAGAATCATTTCTCTAAGGGCGATCACTTCCGTATGTCTGATTTGCTTCAAGAAATTCATTCCATGAAACAAGGTGAGAAAAGTGTCAATTCTTTTTACACAGATTTGAAGGTTCTTTGGGAAGATCTTGAAGCTCTTCGGCCTCTGCCTAATTGTACCTGTGGAGCTACTGATTCTCTCAGGAAGCAACGTGAAACTAAATATGTAATTTGCTTTCTCAAAGGATTAGAGAATCAATTTCTGTTAGAACTCAAATTCTAATGATGGAGCCTCTACCTCCCATTAGTAAGGTTTTTTCATCAGTTTTACAACAAGAACGCCAAATTGGGGGAAGATTACTTGGTGCTCCTCCCAAGGTTCTGATGGCCAATACAAATGGATCTTCACATCCAAGTCAAGGCCGCGGAGGCTTCAATCATTCGCGTGGTCGTGGTCGATTTTCATCGCAGGGAAGAGGTTCTTACAACAATGGCAAAATTTGTAGTTTTTGTGGGAAACAGAATCATGTTGTTGACACCTGTTACTTTGAACATGGTTTCCCACCAGGATTCAAGTTTAAAGATAAAGATTCCAATGTCCATAATGTTGCTGTTGATTCTTCCATGTCTGAACCAGAAATTGACACTGCATCTCCTACGACTGAATCAAATTTCCAGATCACTCCTTCCATGTATAAACAATTGATTGCTTTAATGGACAAAGGTACAAATTCTAGTAATGGAACTAGTCAGGTGCATCACGTTAGATCATCATCATCCCCACATGTAACTCAAGAAGTCACAGGTAATCCCTTAACCTTTTCTTGGATTATCGACACTGGTGCAACCCATCATATATGTCATTCTTTAGACATATTTCACACCCATTTTCACATTAAACCTCGTGAAGTCAAGTTACCCGATGGTTCTTATGTTTCTACACAAACTTCTGGCACAATCATGTTTTCTGAGTCTTTTATTCTTCATGATGTCCTTTACATACCTCAGTTTAATGTCAATCTACTTTCTGCATTCAAATTAGCCAATTCTCTCACATGTAAATTGATTTTTGATCACAACTCCTGTGTGATTCAGGAACTCCCTTCATTGAAGATGATTGGGCATGCTAGAGTCAAGCAAAACCTCTATGTGTTGGATCAAGTTTCTACTCATATTGTTGCTTTCAATAAAAATTGTGATTCTTTTTCTTCTATTCTCTGTAATCACATTGTTTCCAATAATTTTGATTTGTGGCATCATAGGCTTGGCCACCCTTCCCATACTGTTGTTCAACATTTAATAAGTCAATTTCCTTTTGTACAAACTTTATCCAATAAAATTTGTGATTGTTGTCACTTTGCCAAGCAACATAAACTTCCTTTTCCTCTTAGTCATACTAAAAGTACTGCTGCATTTGAACTAATTCACATGGACATTTGGGGGCCTCTTGTTATACCATCTGTCCATGGTCATCACTATTTCTTGACAGTTGTAGATGATTTTACTCGCCACACCTGGCTGTTCTTAATGAAAAATAAAGCTGAAACCAGAAGTTTAGTCAAGAATTTTGTCAATTTAGTGCATACGCAGTTCAATTGCAAAATAAAGATGATTCGATCTGACAATGGCTAAGAGTTATTGATGGATCCTTTTTATAACGAGCATGGTATTGTTCATTAGAGGTCTTGTGTAGAGACCCCACAACAAAATGCAGTGGTTGAGAGGAAACACCGACATATCTTAAATGTCACTAGGGCCCTCATGTTTCAAGGCAGTTTACCTAAGAGTTTTTGGTGTTATGCAGCTGCACATGCTGTTTTCTTAATAAATAGGCTTCCTTCCAAAGTCATCAATAACAAATCACCTTTTGAAGCTTTACATTCACAATTGCCAGATCTTCAACAGTTGAAGGTTTTTGGATGTTTGGCATTTGCTTCTACTTTAAATCAGGGCAGACACAAACTTGATTCAAGAGCTAGGAAATGTGTTTTTCTTGGTTTCAAATGTGGGATTAAAGGTTTCATTCTTATGGACTTACATTCAAGGGAAATCTTCGTATCAAGGCATGTGCAATTTTATGAAGACACTTTTCCTTATCATTCATCTATCACTTCTTCCACAAATCCCATTTCTATTCCTCACTTAACAACTTCTACCTTTACCGACCTTGATCCTCCTATATATAATGATCATATTTTACCACATCAACCTATATCGCCTCATTCTCCTGCCTCACCTATAAACTTTCCCTCACATATTCATTCTGTTGGAACAAAGGGTGTTTCACAAGTATACCACTTAAGTTTTGATGATAACAAGGTATTAAAAATTATCAATTGGATATGCTAAATATTTATTCAAGTGTGCAGGACCATTATCAAAGTCTTATTTACAAGAGGTTCTAATTGAATAAATTAAAGAGCAAAGGAAATTTAGACTGAAGCTTGAAGAACATCTGGATGAAAGCGCTCCTGGAATTTTAGAGTCAGAATGCGTCTGAAGAAAGAGCTTCTGAAGATGACGTCATCAGAAGCAAGTTCTTCAGAGGCAGACTCATCAGAAGCAAATGGTATCCAGAGGCAGATTCATCAGAAGCAAAGATTCTTCAGACACTGAAAAGCGTTGACAAAGCAAGTGTACGAAAAGTACAACCACTATGCCTACGCCTGTTCCTGCAACCAACAACTCTGCACAGTGTCTTCTATACACGACAAGAATAACAGTAACTAAAGCAGAAACTTTTCCATATTTGCTGGAATGGATTTGAATTTGATTTCATTGTACAAGCCTCAAATCAAGCAAAGGATCAAAGGTGTCAAATCAGTTTCGGTAAAGAAAAAGTGATGAGCTGGCAGTTTCCAACGTCTCTCAAATTCTCTATAAATAGAGATGAAGACTTGAAGAAACAGCAATAATATACATACACGCGAATTGAGTTATTCTCTCATATTCCAAGTCGCAAACACTGCTCATCAACAACTTAGATAATTCTTACAAAAGCTCACATTTTAGAATTTCTAAGTATCTAAGAAAACAGAGTCTGTTCTGTTTCGTTTTGTATTGTGAATACCTCTGATAGTATATCAAGTATTCAAGACTCTTTTCAATTCTCTGTAATTGTTGTAAAGTCTCTTGCTTGTGTGCTTGAGCATTTGAAGTCTCTTGCTTGTGTGCTTGAGCATTTGAAGTCTCTTTCTTGTGTGATTGAGCAAAGGAAGTCTCATACTTGTGTGTTTGAGCAACTTGTAATTTGATATTACATTTTAGTGAAACTCTCCTTGGAAGTGCAAGGGGGACAGGACTACTTCCGGTTTGTGGAAGGAACCTGTATAAAATTGCTTGTGTCTTTCTTCTTTCTTGCATCTGTTCTTTATTCCGCTGCTAAGACTCTGAACTCTGATCAGAGTCTGAACTCCATCAGACTCTGTATCCTGAGAACAGTGTTATTTTTCGTAAGAAAGAAACGTTTTTGAAAACACAATTCAACCCTACCTTCACATTCCACACCTGACACTGCACTTTCTTCCTCACCTACAAATTCCGCACTTGATTCTACACCTCATCCTCCACCCCTTAGAAGGTCTACACGACCACACGTATTTCCAGCCCGTTTAGATGACTATGTTTGTCCCATCATAGCCAATACCACTCCTTATCCTTTACAATCTTTTATTACCTCCGACAATTTATCTCAATCTTACAAATCATATGTGTTTTCCATTTCTGCACATATTGAACCTTCCACATACACTCAAGCTTGTACCTCACCCTCATGGGTTCAAGCCATGAACACTGAACTTGCTGCCCTTGAACAAAGCCATACTTGGGACCTTACTAATTTACCTAATGGAAAATCCCCCATTGGATGTAAATGGGTTTACAAGATCAAGTACAAAGCTGATGGATCAATTGAGTGTTACAAGGCTCGTCTCGTAGCTAAAGGCTACACTCAAACTGAAGGCATTGACTTCATGGATACTTTTTCTCCTGTGGCAAAGATGACCACCATTCGTTTATTACTAGCTGAATTGCTTCAGCCCAAGCTTGGCACCTTCATCAACTAGACGTAAATAATGCCTTTTTACATGGTGACTTAGATGAAGAGGTCTACATGAAGGTTCCCCCTAGTTTATCCACTTCAAAACCAAATCAAGTTTGTCATTTGAAGAAATCTCTTTATGGTCTGCTACAAGCTAGCCGTCAATGGTTTGCTAAACTTTCTTCTTCCTTGATTTCCCTCAGCTATAAACAATCTCAATCAGATTACTCCTTGTTTACTAAAAGGGATAATGATTGTTTCACTGCTCTTCTTGTATATGTGGACGACCTTATTTTGGCTGGGAATGACCTTACAGAAATTCATTATGTCAAGGCTCACTTAGATGATTCCTTTAAAGTCAAAGACTTGGGAAATCTACGATATTTTCTTGGTTTGGAGGTGGCACGTTCCAACACTGGTATTTCTGTTTGTCAGCGTAAATACGCGCTGGATTTACTTCAAGATTCTGGTTTTTCAGGATGCAAACCTGTCCCCACTCCCATGGTTCGTGCTCCCAAACTGCAGCTCACTAATGCTTCTGCTGCTACTGACATTAGCAATTATCGTCGGTTAATAGGACGCTTACTTTACTTGACCACTACTCGTCCAGATTTGAGCTACGCAGTTCAACAGTTAAGCCAATTTATGGATGCTCCAACCACTACTCACTTGCAGGCAGCTCAAAGAGTTCTACGTTATCTCAAGAATTCTCCTGCACAAAGACTACTTTTCCCTTCTTCTTCCTTACAACTCAAAGCCTTTAGCAACTCTGATTGGGCAACATGTCCGGACACACGTCGTTCTGTTACTGGGTACTGTGTGTTCCTTGGTGATTCTTTGATTTCATGGAAATATAAGAAACAAACCACCATCTCTCGATCATCTACTGAGGCGGAATATCGAGCTCTTGCTTCTATTGTTTGTAAAATTCAATGGCTCACATATTTGTTGACAGATTTACAGATTTCTCCCGCTGCGCCTGTTGTTCTCTATTGTGACAGCCAGTCTGCTCGTCACATTGCTGCTAATGCAACCTTCCACGAACTTACGAAGCATATTGACATTGACTGTCATGTCGTCCATGAGAAGCTTCAATCAAAATTGTTTTAGCTGATGCCAATTCCTAGTTCTGCACAATTGGCAGACATCCTTACGAAGCCCCTTGATCCACAACCTTTTTTGCGTTTGTTATCCAAACTGGGAGTAAATTCCATATACTCACCAGTTTGAGGGGGTATATTAGAGAGTATATTTATCTTATTGATTAATTAGTCATATTTTACCATAGTTAGACATTAGTTTAGTGATAGAGTTAGTATACAGTTACTGATTCTGCTATAACCTTGTTTGGTTAAACTCATGTATATATACTTTGTTTCCAATCAATGAAAGTAAGCTCATTTTCTATCCTACACAACTTTTATCAATCGTTTTATTTCATTCAGATGTTCTTTGTATTTTGACATTACATTGAATTTGTTCTAAGCATACTTTGCTTTGGATTAGATATTATTATTATTATTATTATTATTATTATTATTATTATTATTATTATTATTATTATTATTATTATTATTATTATTATTATTATTATTATTATTATTATTATTATTATTATTATTATTATTATTATTATTATTATTATTATTATTATTATTATTATTATTATTATTATTATTATTATTATTATTATTATTATTATTATTATTATTATTATTATTATTATTATTATTATTATTATTATTATTATTATTATTATTATTATTATTATTATTATTATTATTATTATTATTATTATTATTATTATTATTATTATTATTATTATTATTATTATTATTATTATTATTATTATTATTATTATTATTATTATTATTATTATTATTATTATTATTATTATTATTATTATTATTATTATTATTATTATTATTATTATTATTATTATTATTATTATTATTATTATTATTATTATTATTATTATTATTATTATTATTATTATTATTATTATTATTATTATTATTATTATTATTATTATTATTATTATTATTATTATTATTATTATTATTATTATTAAATATTTTTGCTTCTTTAAAATAATTGATCTCAAAACATCATTTCTCTAAATTTAAAGTCTGCGGATTTAATTTTAACATATTTGCTTTAAAAATAAAAAAATTGGACTCATTATATCATCTTATAAAATATGTGCTCCCTCCGTTTCAAAATACATGTCGCATTTTTGCAATGTGCACTATTCACATACTTATTTTGACCATATTTATAAATACAAATGTTAGCATGAAATATGTTGTTCGATGTGTTCAGTGGCATAGCCAGGACCTTGGGACAGGGGGTTCGGACCTTTCAACTTTATTAGAGATGCCAAAGTTTTGTGCAGTTATTTTCTCATTTGATTATCATTTATTTATACTACTAAATTTATAAATATCGTCATTTTTTCCCAATCAAATATCTAGTTTTTGCATAAATGTTTAATTTTTTTTTATATTTTTCATATTTTTGTATAAATTATAAATTTAAAAATCTTTCAAATGAAAGTTATAATTTCTGTAAATTATAAATTCATAATTCTAAAGCATAATAATTTGGTGTATAACTTTTTGTGTTCTTGAAATATGTTTCATGGGAAGAAGTAAAAATAGCTTGCATAGGTTACTATCCACAAATTCATCCTCTCTATAAATAACACTAACTCAATACTTGTGTTCTTCAATTTGATCTTGACTTTTCTTTCCTCCCCTCTATTGTTTCTTCTACTTTATTTTGTTCTTCATGGTCACTAATTAACCCTTCAAGCCCTAATCAAAAGAGAAACACTTGTCATTATCATATGGTATTGGAATGCATGATTCTCTTTTGTGTTCAGCTGTCACATGAAGATGCACAAGTGGTGAACAAGGTGATGAACAAGGTGAGCTTTTATAATGTGTTCTCAACCAAAAAAGAGGAAAGAACGTAAATGATTTTGGTTGAGTTTCTGCGGTGTTTTCAATCTTTGCGGCTTTGTAGCTAGCCTGATGTTACTTCTAGATATTGCGTAGGTTATTGGTACGAAGAAAATAGAAGGATAGTAAATCGAGTACACTTTACATTTGAGTTCATGAAAATAAGTATTTTGTTTTTTATTGGAAAAGATGACTTTTGGGATAATTTGGGATAAAGAAAGGAAGCTTTTTCTATTAAAAAATTTAGGATGGTGGGAGGATTAAGTTATGAAAGAATATAAAATATTTAGTAATAAATATTAAGTTATGAAATATATCTAGTTGGGCCAAAACTGCTGTGCTAACATAAAAGTGAGACTCATGTCAAATAGGTTGAGGGAAACATGGTTATTGGTGTAAAATGTTTGGCTCAGGTGTAATATTAAAATATCAGGAGGTTCATCCTTAAAATACCAGGAGGTTCAAGTAGTATCAAAATAGTGCAATCATGTACAAATTTTAAAAGCCTAGGGGATGCAAGTGCATCCCCTCACTTGTATGTGGCACCGCCACTGGATGTGTTTAGATAAATATTTACAAAATATTTAATTTTTAAAATTTTGAATTTTAGATAATTAAATATATTAATAGTTAAAGTTATACATTGACATGTGTAAACTGGTTGTTTGCGATATCCTAAATTTTAGAAAGATCAAAATTTAGGAAGAAAAAGTAGTACATTTATAAGCTTCATAAATCCATCTTTTGTCCTTTCTTCGAAAAAAAAAATCCATCTTTTGTCCTCTCTTTAAGCAAACAGAATTCATTCACCATCACGAGGATTCCATTGTCCTTCTTGTTACCACAAAATAACACTGTACCCAACACAATAGAAAATTAACTGGAATAATAGAGGGGACCGCATATCAAACTGAAATATGATCCACTGTAAAATTTAAACAAACTCAAAATATTCGCGCACTTGGTATCATACTATGAAACGTGGGTTGCAGCAATTCAATTGGATTAACATACTCCATAATATCTCACACTTATTAGTTAATAAATAATTATTGAAGTTTATATCTTTGGTTTGGTTCGGTTTAAAACGGTTTGAAAAAAGAAATTCTTTTAAATTACATTTAAGCTCAATTCTCCGTCTCAAAATCCATAAAGTAAGCTTAAGCAAAAAACCGTGAAGCATTAGGTAAGACTTTAGAGTCCATATGAACTCTTCACGCCAGTGAACAATCATCCAACCTCTGTGTCATAAGGGTATTACTGTCAAGATGTATGTTTATGCAGCTTCTAGGGTCTATAAATAGAACACCACATGAAGAAACAAAATTTTCATTCTAAGATATTCCATAAAACATCTTGAGATCTCAATGACTAGAACATCGAAATGTCTTTGTAGATACATTATCCATTCTAGTGAGGAACGATCAACAATCAATGAAAGCAATTGTAGCATTCGCTCCGACCAATATCTCTTCTAATTGTGTTCACATGAGAAACCAAAATTTAATTCAATCAGTGTCACGATAGAAGATCTAATGACGTCAAAAAATAATATGCCCAAAACTAATATGTTTTCAATAGTTATATTTTTCAATTTCCAATCTCTCTCTCAAGTTATAGTCTATCTTCACTTTTCTCCTCTTCATATATTTTTTAGTGATAAATGTTAATATATTTTTTAATGATAAATGTTAATAGTTAGTTATTAGATTACTATCTACTCTTTTTTAAAATCAAGACCTCTAACTCTTTAGCGTTTAACTCAAACATGTTGAGCTATCCAACTTCACCCTCCTCCTCATATTGATATTTCCAATGTGGTACTCTCTTTGATCTCAATTATAAACGATTTTTTACATTTTAGGTTCATTGAATAAATGATATACATGATATAATATAGACTACATGCATCATTTATTTAATAAATTTTAAAAATAAAAAATTGTTTATAATTGATACAGAGGGAGTAGGATGGTGATATCTTTCATCTTGTCTTGTTCACCAAAGCAAATAGTGATTTCTTTCATATTTTACCGTTATAACCCTTCACATTTTGCCGCCATTATCCAACACAAAATTGCAAATTGCCCAATTTCTGAAGCTCAATATTCTTTGTCGCTTATTTTGTAAATTTTTGTGCAGAATTGTGGTAAATCTTATTTTACCATTTCAATTTTACAATTAACCTTTTAATTTTTATTTTATTTTTCATTTATATTGTTGAGTTAATATACTTGTTTTGAACACCTATAAGGTATAACTAACCTTTAATAAGTTAAATAGGTAATCGAACCCTTATTAACGAAACTCTGATTAATTGATAAGAAGGAATTGGATTATTGATAGTTCAATCTCTCATTTTAGTTGGTATTTTAAAATGATTTTGATAGTTTTTAGTTCTTCTCCTAAATGATTACTCCTATCAACACTTGTTTCTTAGTTGCTCTTTCTCTCAAAAGTGTTTGAAATTGTGTCATGAATTCCTTAGGTTTTTTCACTATATCCAATGATATGATCTTCACACACCAATCAGTTTTGTGGTCTTCACTTATTCTTAAAAGAATTTCGTAAATGCTTTTATATCATTGGATTCACATGTTTTTGGATTATTTAAAAAGTGCGCAACAATGTATATTTTTATCGTAAAGATTCACCTCCATCTCATAGTTTAGATATTGCGAAAATTCAAGTTTAGAGGTGGATTATATGACCAAGTGAAAAAATAATTTATTTGTCACCCGCATTTCTTATTTGTTTGGGCTAATAATGCAGCTCATGTTGAAAGTTTAGTTAGAAGGACAATTCAACGGCTCTGTTGAAGGGCAAAATTAGAGTGCTTGCAGTTATAATCGATCTCCAAAATGTTTAGTTAAAAACAATTTGGGTGATAAATAAATTATTTTATTTGTTTAAAAATAGTAGAAAAAACCCTTCAAAAAAAAAATAGTAGAAAAAAAGTAGTTATGCCAAAGAATTATGTTATGTGTCGCACGGCAAACAATTTTTAGTGATGGCCAACGAAAATACACAATTTAGTACCATGCATTGAGTGGTTCTTTTTCTCTCAAAAAAAATAAATTTGAGTGGTTCTTTTTTTAATGGAACATTGAAGTGGATCTTTTGTTTAGGCAACATTGAAGTGGACCTTAGAAGTAGGATCAGCAAAAAGATGTATAATATGCCTTTGGTCCCAAAAAAAATTGTATAATATGTCTAGCTGTAAATCTTGACAAGAAAAACAGTTTGTTGACGTTTTTATTTATTTTTTTAAAGTAAAACAATGTCTTAAAAAAAAGATAAAAACAAAATTGATTGGCTATAAAATTGATTGGGAGGCGTCAACCTTGATCTATCAAATTGAGAGAGCCTACATCATGATTTTTGTTGCAGGGCAGCAAGGGCAATAACATTTCAAAACAAAACAAAGCATTGAAAACAAAAATTAATGTAGTGGGAAGGAAGTCCAGATTACGAAAGTAATGTGATAACATTGTTCAAATAACAGCTCAGCTATATTCAAGGAATAAAAGTTTTAGCTAAGCAGTATTTTAAGAGATGAAATCTAGGTTAAATGGTTAAAAAGAAGAGTAATTTCAGGTAGATATTCAGAAGACTATTGAAAAATATAGCTGTTATTGGTGTTTTAATTTTATATGCAAGCACAGAAGCATATTTAAATACACAACGAACAAAATTCATATCATATTCTCTAATAATTTCTAAGCTAGAATTGGTATTTTGTCATAAAAAGAATTTGACGAAACATCATAATCCAAACAGAATAATCATATTTACTTAGCTTATTAAATATTGAACGTGCGCATAGTAAACAATTGCAATATAACAGCAAATATCTACCAAGAAAATTCATTCATTCATCGAACCATAAGATAATAGTTTTCCTCCATAATGCAGTAAAGTACCACCACCATATCAAAATATTAATTAACCTAGACAGAATACCTTAACTCATAGGGATAATAACAGTCATCAATATCATCCAAAAGAACCATGGCCTTTTCTGGACAACATAGTCATTTCAACTTTAATTCTAATTAAAACTAAAACGAAATTAAAATTCAACTTCTACGGTCAGATCATCTTCACAACATCGGACAGTCATCAAGCCTCCACGTCACCACCAGCCTTCTTTGCAGGAGTGCAGAATTGCCAAACGTAACCGTATGGATCAGTGACCTTTCCCACGCGCCCACCACCACACGCGCCTTCACACTCAGCTACTTCACCTTCAGCAACTGCTCCAGCACTCACTGCTTTTGCTATCGCAGCTTCAATGTTCTCAGATTCAAGACAGAAAACAACACCGTTTCCACCACTCTTTACACTGTTACAAACAAAAATTTTCAAAAAAAATTAAGGAAACTATTTAGTAGAAAACAAAAAATTAAGAGACAAAAAAGAGAAAATCTAACTACAATTAAATAAACAAATAAAAATCTAAATAATCAAATAAAAGACAAAATAAACAGTAAAATGAAAGTAAGAAAACAAAACAAAACTGAGTACGGAAACTAGCACAAAACAAAAACAAAAAAACTATAACATAATATAAGGACAAAAATGAATATCTCAAACTATAGTAAAATTACATTATCCAAAAACAGATCAAGCATATAATAAACAGAAAATTCCTAAATAATATAAAAAATAATAATACAAAATATTTTATAACTATAAACGTTTATATAATAAAATAAAAAAATAAATATCACAAAAAATGTAATAAAATAAGTACGGAAGCATATAGAGACAAAACGAAAATCATGACTATCGACAAAAATATTATCCAAAAAACAGATCAAAATGTAAAAACTATAAAAAAATGAAAAACAAATACAGAAAAAATTGTAAGAAAATAAAAAATGCTACAGCATTTACAGATCTAGAACAAAAAAGGAAAAAGAAAAACGAGAAAAGAAACTCACGGTTTAGCGGAATCATCAACAGCATCAGCAACAAGGAAAGAAGCACCAGCGATCTTGAGTTCAGCAGAGAGAACAAGAGGAAGCTCTTGATCAGCCTTACGCTTAGGGTTAAGAGAACGAGAAACCTCTTCAGCAGCAAAAGCGTTCTTGTAGAACACAACAGCATCGTTAGCTTTGGGAGCTTCAACGAAGAGCTGAGGCTTGAAAGCGACGAAGGAAACAACGGGAGAAGCGGTTTCAGAAGCGGCACCGTTTTGAGGAGTTTCGGAAGCCATTGTTGAAGGAAGAGAGAGAGAGAGAGAGAGAGAGATTGAAACCCTAGGAGAGAGAAAATGTGAAGTGAGTGAAAATGAAATGAGAAGAGTGTGAAGAGAAAGTGAATGGTGGGACAGTGTTTATATAGAAGTTGGAAGCGGGGGAAGGGAAACGTTGGGAGGGTAAAATGGGGATTTTATGGAAAAGATGGGGGTTAGTGGTTAGTGCATTACTTTACGGGTTTTAGTAAAAACTTTTGGAATGTTTAAGGAAAATGGAAGGATTCGAATCGTTTTTTATTAATTAATATTAATTATTACTTTTAAGCCAATTAATTAATATTATTTCTTGTATACTAGAAATAAATAATTTGTTAAGAACCATGAACAACATTAATAAATAATTTGTTTCAAAATTTTCATAGAAGAGGTATACATGGATATCCTTTTGTGTATCAGTAGTATTGATAGGAGTCTCGGTAGTATTGCTAGGATCCATCGACAACGTTTTCTTGATTTTCTTAAATCAAAAATACTAAATGAAAAAAAATACATAAAAAAAAAAAAATTCAAGAAACAGTTGAAAAGGAAATTTCTTTGGATCGTTTGTTACAAGCAATAGAGAAATCTAGGAATATTAGGAATATGAATTCACAGAATCGAAACGCAAGAGGCGAGCTTCAAGTCATTTTTGAAGGGAGAACACAGTCACTGCTTGGTCCTAGAAAAACTTCTGATAATGAGAATGAGGGTATTCCTAAAGAGGCCCTAAATCAGGAATATATTCTCCTAAAACCTGTACACGAAACAGATTATGACCGAGATATAATTAAGGGATCTATGCGCCCTCTAAGGCGTAAAACAGCGATTTTGAAACTTTTTCAAGCAAGGGGAAGTGTCCGTTCCTCCACTTTTATGGAGGTAATAGACAGATACCCATTCCAATTTCTTTTTGGTCCTTTGTTCGAATTTTTCGAGGATATATCCCCAATTTTGTTCAGGAACCCTGATACTGACAATGCACGATTTGTGGAGTTTCAGCAAAGGATGGAAGAAAAATACCAAAGGAAGGACGAAGACGACGCTGAAATAAGACTTAGAAAAGGGTAGTCAAGTTTGCATGAAAATTAGGGTATTCTGTTTGTAAACGTATTAAATAAGTGTACAACAACTTGTCAAAAGAAAATTTACAGAAACAATAGGTTAAGTTGCTGCAAACCTAATAAAATTAATAAATAATAAGGATAAGGATTAAGATATTTATTAAATTTTTGCTTTGAAAAATATTCATATGGTTATTAGAGAGAGAAATGAAACACATATATGATGCAAATTTAAAGCCAAAATTTGAGGATAAAGTTGTTGCAAACCTAATAAGGAATTAGTGGAGGGAAAAAATTAGGTTAAGACTTAACAAAATTAATAAATAAGGATGTTTAACTATAAAAGTAATAAATAAAATTGACTCGTGCAACAATATAATTTTGTATTCTTATTATCTTTTTTCTTTATAATTTTTTTATTATCATTTGATTGTAATATTTGTATCTCCAATAATCTAATTTACATTTATTGATCGACCCACGATCTTATGGGTTAAAGATTATTTATTGGTCTCTGTTATAGTCGAGAATATCCGTGCGTCGCACTGGTCAAAAGTCTAGTAGTAGAAATAAATTAGATTATTAAAAGGATAAATTAAAAATGGATTATTTCAGTTGTTGTAAAATAAATCAGTCTAAGTCAATTTATCCTTTTAAAAATAAATCAGTCTTAATTAAACTAATTTTTTCTTAACGGTTGGGTCGATAATCATTTTCGTAATTTAGATTTGTAACGAATAGGTAAAATAGTCTCTATCTAAATTACAAATTAAATTTTGATTATACATTGTTAAATCAAAATAATTTGAAGTAAGTAATTAAAGACTATTTTGACTAATAAAATGCACAATAAAAAATAATTATGAAGAGTCGATGACTATTTTAATAAATGAAGGGCACAATCAATACCATGTAATTTCGTTGTATTGAATGACTATTGTTGTTATTTTTAAATAAAAAAAACTATCGTTGTTATTTGTTAAACATTTAAAAACAAAAAATAATTATTTGCTCAAAAAATTGTCAATATACGTCAACAAGGTACAAAAAAATTACACAAACATCAAATAGTTTTTATTTAAGGGATAAAATAAACTTTTTAAAAATAGTATTTATTTCTTGTAGATTAAAAATAAATCAGTTTTTTATTTTTTAAAAATAATAGTCATTTTATTTAAGAATACAATCCGTAATCATTTTGTAAATGTTGGATAATGCAGTGACGAAAATTGCCCTTGCTTTCTGGTTGAATTTACGAAACAATGCCATTAAGAAGACTCCAACGGTTTTTTTTATGGATTACATTATGTATTATTTATTAGTAGTACTATTTACTATTAAAATATTATTTTATCTGTACCAACTCTTTTTTGAACCCTGTACCCTTCTCTTGTCTTATACGTTCACAAGGTATTTTGGTTTTTTTTCTAATATATTTTAATATAAGTATTGAAAAAAAAAGTATAATAGGAAGAAAAAAAGTCAAAAATTCACTTCCTTAAATTAGTGTTGTGGTTCTAAAACGACACTTAGAAAAAATGGATGGAGTGTATGTTTGTGAAAGATAAAGCGGTGAGACGAGATGGAAAGTAAAATTGTCTTGTAAAAAATGGGGTTTAAATTGTTACCATTTGAAAATTCTAGCTAATTAAACTCCAATTCTATTGATGGCTAAAGACAAATGATCCTAATTTTAGTTCTAATTATTATTTGTGGTGGTTTAATCCTCTTTTTTGTTTGGAAGTTCTACTTTAGTTTTAGTTTTTTTTTGTATTTTCTAATGTTGCCTTTTATGTGGCTTTTTGTGTTGATTTATCTTAGTTTCTTGTTGTAATAGAATTTTCTCTACCTTAGTTCTCTTACGGCACTATTTGTACTAGAAAGACTAAGATGCTTGGTTAATATATTTCATTTTAGTTTCTTAAAAAAAAAAAAAAGGCTAATTCTCAACTTGAATAAGAGATTTAGATTTTTGAACTTGAAGTATGCATTGAAATGAATTTGATAAAGGAAGATAAAAGATGTATGTGTATATTGATGGTCTATCAAAATAAAGAGATTAGATTTGAAGACAAAAAAACTTGGAAGAATTATGTCCCATATCTCACACTCGTATCAAATGTAAAAAAAAAACATGAAGAATGAAGAAAACAAGAGATTTTATCGCTAGTCCTGCACATAAACCCATGTCGCTCACTTGTCTTGAAGATTGTAGAGCAAGGAATGCTTCTTAGTCCATGCACCCGCGCATACTCATTGTGAATTTTGCTTATTTAAAGTTTGTTTCGACCCATAAATATTCATTAAGAAACTTGATGGTTCATAGGCAAAGAAGTGCAACTAGAGCATCAACAACGGGTGTTTTCCAACCCCCTTCCACTTGTTTTTGTGTATGTTTTCTTTTCATGAAAATATATATGCTTGTTCGAATCATTACATGTTGAGTCGGGGATCACAAGAGGATAAAAAGAGACATTAATGTAAGATATGTAATATATCTAGATGGAAATCAAATGAAAATGATGGTTCTTCAAATGGTGTGATAGACGATATAAAAAAGAAGCAGAATCCAACAAAAGTATTGTGATACTTCCCACTTATACCAAGTTGGCAAAGGTTGTACATGTCTTCTAAATATATAGAGTTATTGAAATGGCAATCTTTATAGGAAAATTCGGATGGATTGCTAAGACATCCTAGAGATACTAAAGCATGGAAGAAGTGTGATTCATTTTATCCAAAATTTGTTATAAATTCTCGTAATATCATACTTGCATTATCTATTTATGGTTTCAATCCATTTAGAACTTTAAGTTCTAACAACATCATTTGGCTTATGATGTTGTATCTTTACAACTTTCCTTTACAGTGTTGTATGAATCCAACTTCTTTTATCATGTCAATGATAATTCCTAGACCTAAGATGCCTGAAAATAATATTAATGTTTACTTGCAACCCATAGTTGATGAGTTAATGAAACTATGAATACTTATGATACCTCAACTAAAGAAATGTTTCAAATGTTAGTTGCTTTGTTTTGTACAATTAGTGATTTTCCTGGTTTAAATACTTGTTTGGTTGGAATACACGCACATTGATTTTTTGTCTATCATGTAAGTTTGATACAAACTCTAAAAAGGCTGAAATTTGATAAGAAAAATTGTTTCATGGGACACCGCCAAATTTTACCCCTTGATAACAAGTATATACACGATACACAATCCTTTTACAGTTATGTGAAGTTTAGAGAGGCCCCTACTCCAAAGTCAAGTTCACACACAGTAGTACAAATTGAGGATTATAAAAATAAAAAATAAAGAGGGTATGCGTATGGTTGGCCTGCACCAATGGAAGAAAAAAGTATCTTTTGGAATTTATCTTATTGCGAGCATAATCTTATCAACCATTGCCTTGATATGATGCACATAAAAAATAATGTTTGTGACAATGTATTGTTCAGGGTGTTAGATGAGAAAAATCAAACGAAGGACAATCTGCAATCTCGTAAAGACTTGCAATTTATGCGAATCCAACAAAGTCTTCATTCATTATTCCTCTAAGTTTCGTCAATCATGCTTTAAAATGAAAAGTAGGGAGAAAAATATGTTCCTAAAAATTCTTAAAGATGTGGTTTTTCCAGACAGTTACATATCAAATATTTCTAAATGTGTTAATATCGAAAAACGCAAAATCTCTAGTCTTTTTTTTTCTGGTCTAAAGAATCATGATTTACACATTTTGATGGAACATTTTATACCAGTTGCTTTTAGAAAATCTCTTCCAAAATAAGTTGTTTAAGTGTTGATTGAGATATGTAACTATTTTAGAGAAGAGTGGAAAGTGAGAAACCAAAACATTCATTCATAAACCCGGTGGTTCAGAGGCAAAGAAGTGCAACCAGAGCATCAACAAAAGGTTTTTTTTTTCAATCCTCTTCCCCTTGTTCTTCTGTATGTTTACTTTTTCTATTTGATGACATATTTAGTTACCATGAGTAGTTAAACACATTAGATTAGGATTCATAGATGAATTCTATTATTTGATGGGTATTCCCACAAGCTCGTGACAATTTATTTTATCAATGCTATTTGAAATATGTATATTTAATATATAATGTTCTTAATGCTTTTCGATTTCTCTGATCTTTAATTGAACCTATTTAAAATCTTTGATTAAATTTTCACTATTCTAACCAAAACCGATATATATTATTTGGTTGAGGCGTTCACCGCGAAATCGATAATTCCTCATGTATGACTAGGTTTAACGTTCTAAAATGCTCGTGAGAATATAAGTCCTTAGTAATCCTACAGGAGAAATATTGCACGAGTGGGCCTATGGAACTGTAGCTAGAATATGTCTTACTTTTTTGGACGTCTTGAGCATAAACCTCAAAGAGTACTTGAACTAAGAACATGTATAATCCAAAAAAGACATACAAGGAATTAGAAGAATGATGTGCGGATTAGGCAAGTGTACCATATCGTTTACCAAGTAATAAAGTGATAAGTAGAGTATCGTATCCACAGGGATTGTCGCTTCATGCAAGCAATTCACGTTACTTATTTTTAGTTGACAAATAAATAAAAGAGTTAAAGGGTTAGAGATTTTCAATTTTTATCTGTTTGCAACAAAGCAAGTTATCTGTTTTGGTTGCAGAAAAGTAACGAACGGTTAGGATTCTTCGAGTCCCCCTATTTATATTGTTGGATATTAAATAACAATAATGTCGCGTTCATTTATCTTAGGTAGACTATACAAGTGATGAGGCCATTAGGACGTTACTAACCTAGCCAGTCGTCAAGCTACATATGTTGATCACACGGTGATCCTTACGTGTAGGGTCTATACTATCTTAGTTGACTAAGTATATCCCTCCAATGTTTGGTTGCACCTGCTGGTCACACGGTGATCTTTACGTGTGGGGTCTTACCACCTCAAAGGTAATTGAAAGCATATACTTTATATTGGTTTTCCAAGATTTCAGAAGGCAATGAAGGCCAAGGTTCCTGTAGGTCTACCCATCTATGAATCTTAGGACACTCATAGCACACTCTCTCTCGCACTTAGTAGTTCTACAAACGGACAACCCTATCAGCGTCTACCTTACCAAGGGTTAAGAAAATGGTTCTACTAGGCTACAACTTACTTCCTTCAAGCAGACACTTGTTTCCTTATTTATAACTAACTACCTCCTAAGTTCAACATATTTTTCTCAATATTAGTAATGTCACCTCCCAAGTACTTACTACTAGGGTCAACTCGCTTTCGGTATCTTTCGCTAGCTATAACTAATTACTTCCTAGACAAATAGATATTAATAACAAGATATAAGCATCAAGAAAGTAATATTAATATTAGGCCATGTCACAACCTAAGTATCTAATCTAGGGTTGCGCTACCACATAAATAAACTAAATTCCTAATAAAACAAAATAGCGAACAAAAGATAAATAAAATATAAACGACATTAAATTAAATAAATATCCAAAAAAAATAAACTGAGGTTTATCTTAGAATTCTAAACTAAAAAGAATTAGTTACACATGGTAACTAAAATCAAATTGCTAAAGATCAAAACATAGCCTAGAAAATCAAGGAGAAGATAGAAACTCCTCTGAAGCTTTAGAAATGTCTTCCTTTTGAACTGCTCTAGTTCTGAACGAGAAATTTTGAATGAGGAATGCTGGTATTTATAGTGAGATTTTCTAACTGGGTTTGGGCTAAAAATGCGGCATTTACGCACAAAAAGCAGAAAAAGACGCCTATGCCCTGCACATTTTGGATGCTTGAGGCACATGCACCATGCTCTAGGCGCATAGGTGTGTTGTAAAACCCATGGTCTATGCGCATAGACATGCTCTACTCGCATGGTAGGTTTTTGCTATGCTCTAGGCGCATGGCATGTGCTCTAGGCACATGGTATTGCTTCATGGGCCTAGTTTCTCCGATTTTTCGTCGTTTTAGGTCTTCGTCTTCAAATAACTTGCCTCGAAACTTGGGAACAGAATTCCTCCCGTTGTAAAGTCTCTTTATGCCTCTTGAATCTTCATTCTTGGTCTTCCCAAAGTTTTCACAAATCTTCATATGTTCTTGATTTGCCGGTTTGCATGATTTCTTCGTGAATTACTTCAAAAACCCCCTAAAATTGCTATGTTTCGAGAAAACTAGAATTACAGACTCAAATATAAAAAACATTACAAAAGTCCCGAAATGATAGGCAATCATTCTAACACTCCTCCTTTTAGCTGCTAAAACCTACCGAAACTGAATGAGAAACATGCTAAAAATAACGTAAGATGACATGTCATCAAATAACCATAATCATTGTCATCACTCTGTTCTAACATTTACTTTTATTCAAAAACAACTATACTTGTCAATCCCCTAATTTACTGTTTTACTTATAAGTTTAGTCAATTGTTGACTCGAAAAGAAAAATACAAGTGGAGACAAGACGATAACTTACTCCTTTATTGCTTGAAACGATTTTGTGCACTTGCCAAATTTGCCATCATCCTATTGAAGAGCTTATTATTTGTAGAGTTGTATGTTGTAAGTTATGATGACTTAAGCTAAAGGAACTCTTTCGAAACACCATATTTACCTAAATGTATGACTTGTTTGTGTGTTGTGATATACTTATGTATGAATGCCACATGCTAAGTGAATATATATATATATATATATATATATATATATATATATATATATTCCTAATTGGCTATTATGTGTGGTGTACATGATTATGATTTGTTGATTTGATTTGCTTTCATATGATTTTATATATGTATGAGATGCATGCTATTATGTTTATATATGCTCGATTGATATGTAAGTTGTTGCATTAACATATATCGTGAATTGTATGCTCATACATCTTATAGTTATGTGGTTTACCATGATAAACCATCATAGAAACTCTATAAATAGAAGTGCTAGTCATTTATAAAACTCAATTAATTATAAACAAAATATAGAAAATTGAGAGAATGATGACAAAGAGGAGGTGAAGCCTCTGGAGGGCTAAGGAATATTGGGACTCCAAGATTCAACAACTATTTGATAAATGGGTAACTCTCTCTCTCTCTCTCTCTCTCTCTCTCTCTCTCTCTCTCTCTCTCTCTCTCTCTCTCTCTCTTTCTCTTGTTTGGGATTGGATGTAAATAGCTAGGAATTTATGTAATACTCTTAGTTACACCCTAGTAAGGCTAGCTATCTAAGCGACATGGTTTAAATTATGTATAGGTTCTATCGCTTGAGAGATGGGAGGTAGGTTTATATTCATATATAACTTTTCCTGCATAAGCTATATAGACAATGGACTATTTTTCCAAGAGATGCATCAAAAGTAAAATGTCTCTATGTTATTTCGCGTTGCTAACATCAGTTTGGAGACATGCGTTGAGGAAAGGGTGAAGTTGTATACGAGGCATAAAAAGTATACGATTGATTAAGATGAATCATACGATGGTGTTATTGAATTCCAATTCCGGCACAACTCTATCATTATATATTCAGTTTTTATTTTGTTACAAACAAAAAACCTTTTATAAATTTTGTTCAGAAATCAGTCAATATAAACTCGAGTAAACTAAAAGCGGTCTTTATGGATACAATATTTTATTTGTTTGATAAAAACCAACATGCTTACCACTGTGTTGAAAAAAATACAAGACCAGTATTTTTCCTTTTGTCACACATAAAGTCTGCATCGATTATGGTGCAAATATTTAATGGTGCTTTGTTTATAAATTAAAAAAATATTTAATAGAAACACTACATTAATCTACCACAGTTGCTCACAATATCCCAATACAATTTTTCATATTAAAGTAATCCAAAACAATTCAAGTAAATGATGCAAAAACTAACTGTTACGAGAAAAATAAAACAAGTGATAAAATAGCAATACACCTAAAATTTTAAAGTAATCCAAAACAATTCAAGTAAATGATGCAAAAAACAAACTGTTACGATAAAAATAAAACAAGTGATAAAATAACAATACACCCAAAGTTTTAGCTGAATTTTCAAACATAATATTTAAGTATATTGAAGATTTTGTAGAGAAATTTTTCTCCCACAACACATTAGTAGTCTAGGACTCTTTCAAGAGACTTTACTTGCTCAAGCACAACTGCTCAAGACTTCCTTGATCTATGACACTACCTGAAGACTTCCTTGCCAAATGAAAACTCCAAGAGATTTCCCATTGCTCAATCACAACTGATTGAAACTTCCTAAGATTTAAACTGAACAAATGAACATACTCTTTAGGATTTCTAAGATATAAACTTGAATACAAAGAACTTAAGTGTCTTGCGCTATTTGATTTTTATAGAGTAATGACACAGTAAAATAGTAGAGTCTTGTTGATCTTGTTCAAGTCTTCAGCTCCTTGTATAGATAGTCATTTGAGAGACGTTGGAGAAGAGTTCCGGTGCAAATAGAATTGTTGAGAAGCTTCAATGAAGAACATTGACCCTTTGCCTAATATGGATAATTCTATTGAACAGTCCTTTGAATTTCCTCTACTGAAAGTAGAATTATCTGTTGCGTTTATTTTATTCTTGATGTCATTTGTCTGTTTGCACACGTAGACAAAAGAAGACAAAATAAATTTTATATGAGATACTATGATAGGGATTATGGACAGTTCACAGAAGAAGACAAAAACATACGTTGATTTTGGGTCCTCTAGGATTTTCTCAAATATGAGGGTCATCCAAGTATGTCGTCAGCTTTTGAGTCTGATGACCTTTACAAAATCTGTTGAGGTAATTCTCTAGCTTCTATGAGGCATCCTTCTTCTACGGACATTGACTTCTGATGTTCTTCCTATGTTCATTCTTCAATGATAGATTCATTCTTTTATTCTGCACACTTGAACATAAGTTACTATTCCAATTGTTCTTCAATACTTTGTTATCATCAAAACATTAGAGGATTGTATGAACAATTCTTGTTCCAACAATTTTTTCACAAGAAACTCAAACTAAAGTAAATAAAAAACCCCACCAAGAAACACAATTTTCATTTTAAGATATTCCTTAAAACACCTTGAGACTTCACTGACTCGAATATCAAAATGTCTTTGTAGGTACATCACACGCGCTAGCGAAGAATGATCAACAACCAATGTCAACAATTGTAGCTTGTGCTTCGGTCGTCTCTTCTAATTAGGTTCACATGAGAAACCAAAATTCAATTAAATCAAACAATTTCACAATAGAAGATTGAAAGACTTCAGAAAATAATCCCTTATTCCTTAAAGTTATTAGGTTTTCAACAAGTTAACCCTAAAGTTTTTGAGCCAAATTAGCAGCAATTAATGATAATGAGTTAACCCTAAAAAAAATTGTCTCCTTAGTCTTTGGCAATTTGAATTTCAAATTATTTTATTGGAATAAACCTATTCATGTGGCATTTACCAATATATGTTATTAATAACAGTGATATTTTCCAAAGCAAAAATTTAACAGCAAAAATTTGACCGAGCCACTAAAACATATCACCACTCCCTCTTTTTCCTCTCTCTCTCTCTCTCTCTCTCTCTCTCTCTCATACACACACACACACACACGTAAACGTAACAACACATACCCTTTTCTTCTTCTTCTTCTTCTTCTTCAAAAACACACACAATCCCTTCTTCTTCTGCCCTCACTTTGATCGTTTTTTAGCCTTCTTCCACCAAAGTTAAAGCATCATCGTCTTCATCTCTTCGTCCTCTACAAAACCCATTTGCTTTCCACCACCGCGTCTAAATTCGCGCTTCACCGCACCGGAGATGCACCACCGTCGTTGATCACCGCGTCGGAATTCGCTCTTCACGCGCTGGGGTCTTTGTCAGAAGCTTCTTTTATTTTGCAAGGTTAATTGTTATTTTCAGCTTTTGTATTCCTCATTTCTAATACTGAATCATTCATTTATTTTGATCTTTGTTTGGTTTTTTTTAGAATGAAATTTTGTTTCTTATTATATACACAAACATGTTTTTGGTTTGTTTACTTGAAAATTGGAGAAAATATTTTAACCTGAAATTTTGGTATTTCTCTTATTGTGATTTTTCTTCAGATGTTTCTTTCCCTGTTGCTCATTTTGTTTCTTTCCTATTATATATGTTAAGACATATTACAAGACTTTATTTTTGTGTGGTTATTATTTTACAAAGATTATTATTATATCCTCGAAGCTCTAACTATTATTCTCAACACTATCTCTAGGTTACTATGAGTAAAGTAACTAGGGAGTTGTCATGAGAAGAAATCAAGTGTTGTTGAGTGTCATCGCGATTTTCGGGTGTCAAATCATTAATTGGATTTGACCCTTTCGATCATTGATGTTTCTATTTTTTTTGGGGAAGGTAAAATCGAGAAAACCTTAGAAATCCTAAGTTCGGGGCTGATTTCATCGCGGGAAGGTGTTAGGCACCCGCGATGACTATAGTATCCTATAGGAACCGTTTTACTACGCTTTACGTTTTGCTTTACTTTTATTGCTACTTGTAAAAAAAATTGGTTTTAAGAATGAGGGGGAGAAGATTGGATTTCATTTTATTGGACTTGGAGAGATGTGAATCCCTTGCCTACATACCCTTTTAAGGGATCAAAATTCCATGTAGTTCTCTTTCAGAAATGTTTTTGTGAGTTTTGTTCTTTTTAGTTTTAAAAATGGTTTTTGAAGAAAGAGATAAGGGGCCGTGTAGGCATTAGAATCGAAAACAAGTGAGGTTAGTCCAATTTATTTACAAAAAACGGTTTAAAGTTGGAAATTAGTGTTTATTTTGATTTTTGATTAAGAAAACAAAAGGAAAATCTCTTGGAGTTTTGACTCCAAGGTTTGCTTGAAAAAAGATTTGAAGTGATGGAAGTTGGTTGTTTTTCAAAAGGTTGATTTTCTCTAAGTACCGCGTATCCTAAACATACACCTAGCGATAAACATACAACGTGTGTGCGTGTGTCGGTGCATGTGTCGGTGTACATCACCATAGTCCATAGTTTTTACATCGGGTCCTATTTTACATGCTATAGTCTTGCAAGAATTTAAAGGAAGTAAAACTACCTAAATATTGAGAAATTGAATGGAACCTAAACTTAGAGAATGGGGATGAATTGGAGCTTTCAATAGGCATGAAACACAAAATGGTTAGTGACGCAATATGTAATAAAAAATGTTAGGCAAAAAAACAAAATATGGAAGGATGTGGAGAAAAAAATGCATGCTAACTAACATGATTTATGAAACAAGAAATTAAAAGCTAAACCTTGCAAAATTAGGAAACTAGCACCTAAACTTGCAAGATAAAGGCTAACCTATTAACAAGATTGAAAGTATCGCAAAAATTGTAAACAAAGATCGAACTTAACAACAATAGACATATTGCAAGAATTGTAAACAAAATCAATTAACACAACTAGACATATCGCAAAAATTGTAAGCGAAAACAATTAACTAACACAACTAAACATATTGCTAAAATTGTAAGCGAAATCAATTAACTAACACAATTGAATGGATTAGTACAAAATCAGGAGTAAACTTATCATAAAATTAAATGCCAAACATCAACATCACATGACAAGTTTCGGATCAAACATTGCACGAGAAAATTCACACAAGAACACACAAAATATACGAATCAAAAATGAAATTAACACGTACTATTTCCATCAATCTTGAATATGCGAAAACATCACAAAACAGTAAAACATGCCAAGAACGCATAGCAATTTTTTTGGAATTTTTGTAAAGAAATTGGAACGCGCAGGAGGTCCAAATAGCAGGTACAGGGGTGCACATAGCAAGGAAATTCAAGAAACTGAAAGAAAAGCCAGGGCCCGCGGGTAAAAAGCCCAAAATCCACACAAACTGGCGGATCCGGACCACCAGGACGCCCTAGAGGCGTTGGATTGGTCCAAGTACACTAAAACCCTAGATCAAACGGCTGGGGACGCAAGGAGAGACTGGTTCGGGTCTGAACCGACCCGGTCTAGCGCCTATGTAAAAGGACGCTGACCCGGTCTGGCTCATTCTTCCCTACCGTTTCTCTTTCTTCCTCCATCGTTCTCTCTTCTTTTCTTCTCCGCCGCTTCACTCTTTGCAAACCCTAATGCTCAATCTCGCCTAGAATCAAACTAAAGCATGCTTAATCTTCTCTCCCTATGATCCTAAACATTGAAATCAAACTAATGGCTTCACACAAACAAAAAATCAACGTAAATCCTGCGGTTTGTTGATTCACGATTCTGATTCAGTCATCTTTTAACTTCTTGTGTTGGAAACTATGTGAATCCTTACGGATTCATCATGATTTACACTCGTTGTGAATCTTTGGCGTTTCTTGCATATTTTCGTTTTTTTTTAGGGTTTCATAATCGTTTTTGTTGAATCAGAACCGTCCAAATATCCATGGATTTACGTTGATCTGTTTCTTCACTTGTGATTATGATATGGAGGTAGGGTTTGAGAAGTTTACCTGAGTTTTTGGAGATCTTGAGCCAGATCCTTCGGAAATCCTTGGGTTGGGGTTCGGTTTCACTGATTCTTGGCTTGAACTCGAACTTAACCGGTAGTTTCTCTCTTCTTTCCCTTCACTGACCCGGATTCGCCTGGAATTTCTTCTTCTCCTTCCTCTTACGCTCGTGATCGGCGTTGAAGCTCGCCGTTCATCAATGGCGGGTTCGCGCTTCGAATTGCGAGCAACACAGGTTCGATGATGATGATTCAATGCGAATCTCTGAGAACTTCAACGAATTCCATTGATTTTCGCACTGAATTTCGATTCTGTAGATTGCTAGGGTTTGTTGGTGTTCTTGAGTTTTTCTTATGAATTCTGAGTTTGATCTAACTGCATTGGAGAGAGAAATTGAGTTCTGTTTGTGGTGATGTGGATTGTGATGAGTGGATTCTGTTACGCGTGGATGAGATTCCGTTACTGACTTGTACAGTGGTGGCCTTTTATAGGCTGCCACATGTGCTTCTGAGCCTATGGCAGCATGACACCTGGATGTGAACAGTTTGCGTGGCATTTGGGACTGAATCTGAAAAAGGACTAAAATGCAAATTTAAAAGGGTTTGGGACTAAACTGCAAAATAATAAAAAGAAGAAAAATTGGACTGTTTTTGGAATTCAAAAGGAAATTGAACAGTTTTTGAGAATAAAAAAGGGATTGGGGCGTATTTGCAAAAAACAAGATATTTGGACTGAATTGCAATTTTTAAAAGTATTTGGACTAAAATGTAATTTTTAAAAGTATTTGGACTAAAATGTAAAAATAATAAAATTGGCTAAAAAACGTAATTTGAAAATAACGTAAAGCGAAACATTTAAAATTGACAAAATGGACTAAAACGAACAAACTACCACAAATGAGGTATTTTAAAATACCTCTCTGCCCAAAATTTATTTGATGTGAAAAGACTGAAATACCCCTGGGGCGAAAACGACTCAGACTGACCCAGATGCAAATTAAGATGATTTTTGTACAAAATTTGATTAATGATTCATGCAAACAAATTGAAAAGACTCAGGGACAAATTGTAGGGACTGAAGATGGGTTCCTTTGTAGGAAATGACCAAAATGCCCTTTTGTATGATTTTATGCAAAAATTTAATAAACTGAAGTAGTAACGTATGCAGTTGAAGTACAGTAGAAAATACAGTGAATTTGAAAGTATTGGAAAATAACAGAGGAATTTGAGTAAGTATTTTTAGGTCCAAAATGAGGGTATGACAGCTGCCCCTATTTAAGTTTCTTCGTTTGGAGAGTCAAGAGACGGAGTCTTTGGCTTGACGCGACGAAGATACTTAAATATCGACATTAGCACTGATTTTGGGCGTAAAAATACATTTGCAAATGTTATGTATGCCATGCAACATTTGTGTTATGAATGCAAGACAACTGAGAATTGAGTTTAACAAAATATGTCGTATCCATTGCGGGATTGGTAGACATTGACAGAATAGCGAACAGCGGAATATGTCTTATCCATTGCGGGACTGATTGACATTAACAGAGTAGCAAAGAGGAATATGTCGTATCCATTGCGGGACTGATTGACATTAACAGAATAGCAAAAAGGAATATGTCGCATCCATTGCGGGACTGATTGACATTAACAGAATAGCAGATAACAAGACTCACTGGGGAGACTCGAAAGTAAATTTGACAGGTACAAGCTGTTCTTTGATGCGAACTAGCCACTTGACCGGGAATATTGACAACAAAGGGCGCAAGCTGCTCTTGTATTTGAGCTGGTTACTTGGCTGAAAGAAAACATAGAAAGCACAAGCTGTTCTTGGACACGAACTGGTTACTTGGCTGAAAGAAAGCAAAATAGAAAGCACGAGCTGTTCTTGGATCTGAACTGGTCGCTCGGCGGATATCAAAAGGATAGGTACAAGCTGTTCTTGGATGCGAACTGGCCGCTTGACCGATAACAGGAACAAATTGATAGGCACAAGCTGTTCTTGGATACGAACTAGCCACTTGGCCGTTAACAGAAACAAAGTGTATTTGAAAAGGAATTGAATTTGATTGACATAACTGCAGGAGCTTGAATTAGACAAAGGTGTTGACAAGACTGTTGAATTTTGAAATTGACATGACAATAGACATTTGTTGTTAGCAGAAGAAATTTGAAGTTGACATGATTGATTTTGATTGAAGTTAACATAGGAATCGAGAATGCAGATGCGTATGAATAGCATAACAGTTTTATCAAATGCGTGAACATGTAAGATGCATGACTATGCATGTATGAATGTTTTGGAATGCATGATGATTGACAATTTGTAGACACAATTTCGCAGAGACAGACAAAATATTGGAATATTGGGCACGTAATGGCTCGTGCTCGGACATATATTTGCAAAAGTTCCTCTTCTGGGGATGCCGCCGTTTGAAGATACGTCGAGACCATCGTCGAAGGCAGGAAGCTGTAAAATTGTAGAGAGAAACAGTTTGAATGGTATTGCTGCTTGTTGGAACAGTCACGTAAGTGCTTTGGACGTCGCATCTGTGGTCAATGCTTTTGCATGTTTGTTGTTTTTTTTTCATTTTTCCCTTTCATCATCCCATTTTTGCCTGGATCGCCATTTCGGGTTTTCGACCCACCGGGGAATAGTTTTTTTTTCACATGCCCCTGCTTTTGCCTGAATTACCTTTAAAGGTTGTCAATCCATCGGGGTGCTCATTTTTGCCTAAGCCGCCCTTTCGGGTTTTCAACTTAGCGAGCATTTTTATTTTTTCATGCTTTTCATTCTGTTTTTTCATTCTTGCCATTGACCACAGACCGTAGCTGGGAGGAAGGCTTGCTAGCAACTTGAATTGGAATTGATATCAATGTAGATTTGTTCATGCATGTTCATTTGAATGTACCTAGCTGTTCAGGCTTGTTTTCAAAATACTCAAAAATTTTCAGTTTTCAGAATGTTTATTCCAGACACACCATTATTAACATAGAAAAAGAATCTTTTTGTATAAAGCTTTGAAAGTAGAACGGAAAATGAGTGCCAAACAAAAGCATAGGCTCAAATTGATGTATAAGGGTGGTAATCGGCCGAAGGCGTGACTCCACAGATTTACAAATCTTGGAAAATGGTAATTTTATTGGGTGGTGGTACATTGAACACGGTAACTGCTATGGTATCTGAAACTCTTGAATCCGCAGGCGTCGGAACCTCGGATGAGAACAGCCAATCATCAACTGCAAAAGATCCCAAGGGGAATGGTAATTTGCCAGATATAGTCAATTGTCTTTTATTTCAATCTCATTTTTGCATGAACCGCCCTTTCGGGTTTTCGGCTCATCGAGACGCTCATTTTTGCCTGAGTTACATGTAGTCTCAGCGAGCTTTTACATTTTTGTTTCTTGTCCCTTATTTTGCCTGGACCGCCCTTTCGGGTTTTCGATCCACCGGGAAGCGCATTTTTGCCTAGGTCGCCCTTTCGGGTTTTCGACCTACCACGCTGTTCTTTTCATATCTAGACAAAGTATTTTTTGACTATGTCGGCATTCACAGGATTCGGAAGTTCTACACCATCCATGTGTGTGAGAATCAAAGCACCGCCAGAGAAAGCCTTCTTGACAACATAAGGTCCCTCATAGTTAGGCGTCCATTTGCCCCTTGGATCGGGTAGCTGACTCATTCTTCTCTTCAACACGAGTTCACCCTCCCTGAATTCCCGAGGACGAACTTTCTTGTCAAAAGCATTTTTCATCCTTGTTTGGTACATCTGACCATGAGTTAAAGCATCCAGGCGTCTTTCCTCAATCAAATTCAACTGGTCGTACCGACTCTGGCACCATTCAGCCTCAGACAACTTTGCTTCCATAATCACACGGAGAGATGGAATCTCCATTTCCAATGGAAGGACTGCTTCCATGCCGTATACAAGAGAAAATGGCGTTGCCCCGGTTGAACTACGGACTGTAGTGCGGTAGCCATGTAGAGCATAGGGCAACATCTCATGCCAGTCTTTGTATGTTGTTACCATCTTCTGCACAATCTTCTTGATGTTCTTATTAGCAGCCTCAACTGCACCATTCATCTGAGGTCTGTAAGGAGAAGAATTGTGGTGTTCAATCTTGAATTTCTCGCATAAGGCCTGCACCATGTCATTGTTCAGGTTGGTACCGTTGTCAGTGATGATCTTGCTAGGGACACCATACCGACAGATGATATTGTTCTTGATGAATTTGACTACTACTTGCTTAGTCACGTTGGCGTACGATGCAGCTTCGACCCATTTGGTGAAATAATCGATTGCTACCAGAATAAAACGATGACCGTTTGAAGCTTTCGGTTCAATTCTTCCGATCATATCAATGCCCCACATAGAGAAAGGCCACGGAGAAGACATAACATTGAGAGCGTGCGGAGGCACATGGATCTTATCAGCATATACTTGACATTTGTGGCACTTTCTGGCGTATTGATAGCAATCGCGCTCCATGGTAATCCAGTAGTAACCAGCTCTCAACAGCTTTCTAGACATAACATGCCCCGATGCGTGGGTTCCAAAGGTGCCGTCGTGCACATCATGCATTAGCTGTTCTGCTTCACCTTCGTCAACACATCTTAACAACACCATATCGAAATTCCTTTTGTACAGGACATCACCATCCAGCAGGAACCTGCTAGCCAACCTGCGCAGCGTCTTCTTGTCTTTGTTGGAAGCACCTGGCGGATACTCACGGCTTTGCAGAAATTGTTTGATATCATAATACCAGGGTTTGACGTCGACTCCGCCTGAACCTGTCTGTACAATTGCATCACTGACAGTGAACACATGAGCGGGCCGATCCAAGCGTTGTACCTTGATCATCGGCACATGATTCCAATGGTTCACTTGAAGCATAGAAGATAAGGTAGCAAGAGCATCGGCCATCTGGTTCTCCTCTCGGGGAATGTGGTGCAACTCGACCTTTGTAAAATACGTTAACAGACGCCTTGCATAGTCACGGTAAGGGATCAAATTAGCATGATGGGTCTCCCATTCTCCCTTTATCTGGTTGATGACTAGTGCAGAGTCTCCATAGATGTCGAGGTGCTTGATTCTCATATCGATGGCTTCTTCAATTCCCAAGATGCACGCCTCGTACTCGGCCACGTTGTTGGTGCATTCAAACACAATCCGGGCTGTGAAAGGGATGTGATGCCCCTGCGGAGCCACAATTACTGCGCCAATTCCTCGGCCATAGGCATTAACAGCACCATCAAAGACCAATCCCCACTTGCTATCGGGGTCCGGACCTTCACCGATTAGCGGTTCTTCACAATCTCTTGATTTTAAAAACATGACCTCTTCGTCGGGGAAATCGAACTTCAATGGTTGATAATCATCAAGTGGTTGGCAAGCCAGATGGTCAGCCAGAATACTCCCTCTAATGGCTTTCTGAGCTTTAAACACAATATCATTCTCTGACAGTAACATTTGCCAACGTGCGATTTTTCCAGTAACAGCCGGTTTCTCAAAGATGTACTTGATTGGATCCATGCGGGATATCAACCAAGTCGTATGATTCATCAAGTAATGACGCAGGCGTTTGGCGGCCCAGGCCAAGGCACAACAGGTCTTCTCAAGCATTGTATACCGAGTCTCGCAATCGGTGAATTTCTTGCTCAAATAGTAGATTGCATGCTCTTTCTTTCCAGTCTCATCTTGCTGACCGAGCACACATCCCATAGACTCATCCAACACTGACAGATACATGATTAATGGCCTCCCTTCCACCGGCGGAACGAGGATAGGAGGTTCTAGCAGATAACTCTTGATGTTGTCGAAAGCTTCTTGGCATTCATCATTCCACACCACAGGTTGATTCTTCCTGAGCAACTTGAAAATCGGCCCGCAGGTCGCAGTCATGTGGGATATAAATCTGGAAATGTAGTTCAAACGCCCGAGGAACCCTCTGACCTGCTTCTCAGTTTGCGGGGCCGGCATCTCGCGGATGGCGCGGACTTTGTCTGGATCTACTTCAATGCCCTTTTGGCTGACAATGAAGCCTAGCAATTTCCCAGACCTAACACCGAACGTACACTTGTTTGGGTTCAGCCGAAGCTTGTACTTCCTCAACCTTTCAAACATCTTTGCCAAATACTCCACGTGTTGTTCTTCATCGCTTGATTTGACAATCATGTCATCTACATACACCTCAACCTCCTTGTGAATCATGTCATGGAACAAAGTGGTCATCCCCCTTTGGTAGGTAGCACCAGCATTTATTAGACCGAACGGCATTGCTTTACAGCAGAAAGTCCCCCACGGAGTGATGAACGACGTCTTCTCCCTGTCCTTGGGTGACATTTTGATTTGGTTGTAGCCAGAAAAACCGTCCATGAAGGAGAACACCTTGCACTGGGCAGTATTGTCAACAAGCACGTCGATGTGAGGCAGTGGGAAATTGTCCTTCAAGCTTGCTCTGTTCAAATCTCTGTAGTCAACACACATCCGAACCTTACCATCTTTCTTCGGCACTGGTACGATGTTAGCAACCCATTCAGGATATTCAACTGTCATGAGAAAGCCCGCATCGATCTGTTTCTGCACTTCCGCTTTGATCTTCAGAGCCATGTCCGGCCGAGTCCGTCTCAACTTTTGCCTGACAGGAGGACAGTCTGGCTTTGTCGGTATCCGATGTTCCACAATCTGAGGATCCAAACCTGGCATATCTTCATACGACCATGCAAAAATGTCCGAGTACTCGCGGAGGAGCTGGAAGATCTTTTTCTTGACCCCTTCCTCCAATGCAGCCCCGACTTTGATTTCTCTTTTGTTATCCTCAGTACCCAAGTTGATTAGCTCGATCTCCCCCTGATGGGGCCGAATGGTTTTCTCTTCCCGCTCAAGCAATCGGGCAATCTCATCTGGTATATCATCACTATCCTCATCTTCGGTCTCGAATACCGGGGATTCAACAGTTTGGAGAAGCATAGAGTTACCGTGTTCAACGGGTTTATTTTGGTTCGATCTGCGTGACATGATTGGATGATTTTAGAAAATAGTTTTCATGCAGATCTTTGAAATTAATAAGAAAATACAGATGTTTTGGTTTTTTCTGGCATTACCATTATTTCCAAGGGAAAAGCATTAAAGAAAGAAAAAGAGTCGTGAAAGAAACGACGTTTTTTATTGATAATGGTGATGTCGGAACAAACATGCCCTTTACAAAAAGGTCACTTCCGCCTCGGGCAAGACGGAAGGATCATTATTTTGAAAAGAAAGCCTAAACAGCAAGACATATTACTTAGAATCATGCACAGACACAGGGAGATTGATAACATTCCAGTTCTTTGCAATGCCTCCTGGTATCACAAATGTGGGCCTAGCCCCTCTTTCAGCAGCACCATCAAGAATTGCATTGGTAAATCCAGCACTACGGAACGTTCCAGTTGACATGCCTGACGTCGGAGAGAAACCGAGACCCTCTTTGTGTTTGTTGTCCTGTAGCTGTATCAATTGGCCCCAACCAGCGGCCTGACCCTTCTGAACGGCTCTCTGCGCATCTTTTAATGAAGCCATGGCAGCACTATCTCTCTTGGGCTCCGTACCCTCGATAGTCAAACCCTGGAACGCAGTTCCTTCGGCCGACTTAGCTTCGATACAAGAGAAGGATGATAACTGACTGACCAGATAAGCTTCTTCTCCATGCACTGTCACAAGTTTACCATTCCTTACGAACTTTAGCTTCTGATGGAGGGTAGAAGTGACTGCCCCAGCCTCATGTATCCAAGGTCTCCCGAGCAGGCAACTGTAAGAGGCATCTATGTCCATAACCTGGAAAGTAATCATGAATGTTTCAGGACCAATAGTCATGGGGAGATCTACTTCTCCGAGCACAGTTTTACGGGAACCATCGAAAGCCTTGACTAGAAAGGTACTCCTCCTCAAGGGAACTCCTCGGTAACTTAACTGATCCAAAGTTGATTTAGGCATCACATTCAACGACGACCCAGTATCTACCAACACGTTGGACAGCATATCTGTTTTGCAGTTCATGGAAATGTGCAGGGCCAAGTTGTGGTGCTTTCCTGTCTCTGGAAGTTCATCTTCGCCAAACCAAAGGTTACTGCAAGCAGTGATGTTAGCCACTATTCCGCCAAATTGATCCTCTGTGACTTCGTGGTCAACATAGGCTTGTTCCAACACTTTCAATAACACATTCCTGTGGGCCTCCGAACTGAGGAGTAGGGCCAAGATGGATATCTTCGAAGGAGTTTGTAACAGCTGATCAACGATCTTGTAATCGCTCTTCTTAATTATCCTCAAGATCTCATCCAGATTGGAGTCTTCAATGGATTGGCCTGGACGACTAGTACTTTCAACAACAGGAGGGATTGTCAATGGAGTAGTCTTGTCAGCAGGAATTGCAACTTGTGTATCATCTTTCTTCTGAAACAAGAGTGGTCGGACCTTGCCGCTCCTCAAAGCTGTCACTTCAGCGATACTGCCTACTGTGCTTGAGGACACCAAAGGTACTTCTTTCCCGTTTTCCAACATAGTCGCACTGTACTTGTACGGGATAGCTTTTGCAGAGGTGTATGGTACTGGTCCAGGCAACCGTATGATCAACGGTTCAACATCCTCCCTGACGGGCGCGCTCTTGACTGGAGTATCGTGGAAGACCGGCACTATCATGCAAACATCACTGGTAGTCAGGTAGTTGTCATTCATCAATCTTTGGATATCATTCTGAACTATGCCGCAACCCATAGGGTTCTGAAGACATTCACAACAGGCAGCATGGTCGTGGCTAAACAAGGAAGCTCGGCACAGCTTGATATGTAGCGGTACTAGGGGAGTAGCAACATTACGGACATTGAGGCGAGGGATTTCTTCACAGACTTCAATCATATTTACAGCGGCATGGTTGGGGAGTGGATTGTCGAGTACGTGCGGGACATTGTTTTCAAAGGACAGCTTTCCCTGGTCAATCAACTTCTTCACAATGTATTTCAGAGCGTAGCAACCTTCTACGTCATGACCTAGGGCGCCTTGGTGGAAATCACATCTGAGATCGGAGCGGAATCCGGGAGGTAATGGGTTTGGCGGAGGCTTGCCAGGCCTAGTGGTGCAATACCCCTTATGTAACAGAGTTGGGAGTAGTTCAGCATACGCCATTGGGATTGGCGGGAAAGATGGCCTGGATTGAGGACCTTGTTGTTGTTGTTGCGGTTGTTGTTGAGCTAGTGGTTGTTGCTGCATTTGTTGGGCGATGGCATTAACGGGGACCTGAGGCTGGCCCGGTAGAGGAGGATATTGATGGTAGAACGGTGGATAGAACGGGTGCTGGGCATACTGTAGGTACTGATACGGCTGAGGTAGTTGTGTAGCATTGACGGGAGCGACAGCGGCAGACTGATTAGTTCCGGCGGACACCATCCCAACCTCTGATTCCTTTTTCTTATGGTGACCATTGCCGTACTTCTTCGGTGCATTCGAGGACTCCCCTTTCTCAAACACGATGATCCCTTCTCGGACAGCTTCTTCCAAGCGGGTACCCATAGTGACCATCTCAGAGAAATTGCTTGGGGCGGCAATAATCATTCTCTCAACATAATCTTTCTTCAGGGTCTTCAAGAATGTTTGAGTCATTTCTTCCTCGTCTAAGGCGGGAGTGATACGGGCAGCTGCCCCTCTCCACCTCTGTGCGTATTCGCGAAAGCTTTCGTCCTTCTTCTGAGAAAGAGACCGGAGGAATTCTCTATTCGGCTTAAGCCTGGTGTTAAACCCATAGTGGTTCTTGAAAGCGGTAGCTAGATCATCAAAAGTGCGGATATCATCCTTGCTTAAACCGGTGTACCACTCTGCGGCATCTTCCTTTAGACTGTCCTGGAAGCAGTGGATCATGAGTGAATCATTGTCTGCATGGTTAGCCATCTTCCGGACATATTTGATGATATGGTTATGGGGGCAAGTCAGCCCGTTGTAGCGGTCAAACTCTGGGACCTTGAATTTGCTGGGAACATCTACTCTCGGTACCAAACAAAGATCGTGGGTTCTGACGAGGTCACTGCTCCCACGGTTGGCCTTGATCTCACGGCGGAGTTCTCTGGCAAGCTCTTCCATTTTCTCTTCCATAGTTCCCAATACAGGAGTTTTTCCACGGTAATCATTAGCATTGGTGCCTTGAGGCGTAGGGTGCACAATCGGCACTGTGAAGACTGTTGACTGAGGCAAGGTAGTGTGAAGAGATGTGAAATCTGGTGGGGGTACTTGACCAACATTAGCAGCACCTGAAGTTGTGGTCCCTGAAACGCCAGCTGCGGTATCGGGAGCGAAATAAGGTGGGAGTCCATACGGGAATCCTCTCGGCATGATGAACCGGCTATCGAGAGTTGATATTGGAATTGCCTCGGTGGTCTCTGGAGCAGACGAGGTTGGCTGCTCTTGAGCGGCTAGCAGGGCGGTCATAGCGTCGAGAGTTTTGGCCAACTCTTCCCTCACGGAGGCTAGTTCAGTACGGAGCTGTGCATTCTCTTCTTCCATAGCTACTTGATTTCTCCTTCTGTACTGTCTGGTCTGATGTACTCTGGTAGGTTGATCAGTCCTTCGAGCACGAGCCACTTTTCACTCTGCGGCAGAAGAACCAGGAGGCAATGAGCATTTGGAAGTTTTTTGTGACCGATGAATGATGCATATGATGCATGATATGCAGATGCAAAAAAATGACTCTTTTATTACCAAAGGGTTTTTTTTTAGACAAATTAGAATTCTTTGCAAACATTTTTGGACTAACAAATCATTCAAAGCAAATTGTTTTGATACACTGAGCCAAGGGAGTAGGCTTCTGGAACATAAACTGAGCAAACAACATAACAAATAGCAATCCTATCATCCAGAGCTAAGGAGTGACTGGGTAGTATTCGGAATCCGAGTCTGAAGCTGAACCACAATGACTGGCGAAGAAATCTCGGCGACCTCTGACTCTCCTGGAGTCTCTCCTCAATAAATCATCCTTCTCCTCAAGCTCTTTCCTAACCCTGGCTAGCTCCTTCTTCAGCATTCGGTTCTCATGATCCTTCTGCTCGTCTCTGCCATCCAAAGTCATGATCAAGTTCTCAGCCTCACTGTAACGGGCTTTCCACGCTCGCTTTTCCTCACTCTCCATAGCTAGATGCTCCTGATATAGCTCCTGAGTCGCGGGAAGCAATGGTAAGGGTCTAGATGGAGTAGATGCAGATACATGCCTCATGGCAGGGTAAGGCATGCCAATCTCTTCAGCTCGATCTATCACCCACTGAGTATAAGCCTCATGAGCAATGCCGGATCTCACACCCAAATGCTTCACATCTTTCCTTCGAACCCTAGACCAAGCATCTGTAAAAGCTTTCCTTTGCCCGGTGGGGGCATTGGAATAATAGAAGAACTCCTGTGATGTAGCAAGGTTGATGGGCTTCGCTCTCATAGGAAAACCAAACTGTCTCATGGCTAATTCGGGATTATAGTTGATTCCCCCCCGGGTACCGAGAAGAGGTACATTGAGGAAATCCCCACAACCAGTAATAATCTCCTTGACGCGAGCTGCTGGAGTGATCCAAACCACCTCATCGGGAGTAAGAGCCATAATCCGCTGCGAATAAGACCAATTCTCCGTGTTGGCATGGAAAGAACTCGGGAGGTGAGAAATAAACCACCTATATAGAAGAGGTATGCAGCAAAGAATAAATCCACGACCCTTGAGAGTCCGATCATGGATGGCATGGTATGTGTCAGCTAACAAAGTAGGGACCGGATTCCTGGAATGGAAGATCTCAATAGCATTCATGTCCACGAAGTTGTCGAGATTCGGAAAGAGAATGAGCCCATAGATGAGTAGTGCAAGAATAGCCTCAAAAGTGTCCTGACAAGTAGTTTCAAGGTTAGCCCGCTCAAGTAAGTACTTTGAAGTAAAACCCTGGAGACTAGACTTAGTGATAAGATTCTTAGACACCTCGGAAGTCTTGAGATAAAGATCCTTAGCAATAACCAGAGGAGTAAGAGAAGATCTTGGGCCCGTAAAGGGTGTCTTCTCGGCTATAGGTAAACCCAATAAACAAGCATAAGCCTCAAGTGTAGGAACCAACTGAAAATCCGGGAAAGTGAAACAACGGAAAACCGGGTCGTAGAATTGCACTAGAGTGTGCACCAGCTTCTCTTCTATGTTAGTCCGGAGAATACCAAGCAAACCACCGTATCGGAGACGAAACCCAGTAGGATTCTTAACCTTGAGTGCCAACTCCCTTAGGCTAGCCAAATCAACTTCTTTGAACTTGTAAGACTTAGTCCTCTTCATGCCTGATTATATTTGCAAAGAATTTTAGTTTGTCTATACCCCTTGATAAATGCATGTAAAAAATTTATGCATGAATGCATGTATGCATGGTTTTAAATAATGGGAGAGCACGGTGGGCTAAGGTAACAAGTGGACACGGTGTCCGGTGAAACTAAGGCTTTGGATAATAGTGACCAAGGTTCTACAAAGTTCCCAAACCACAACCTCTCTTGCGTATATCATGGTAGTACGAAGCAACGCTCGTCCATGATTATCCGTAAGAAGGTTTAGTTTGGGTGTAGTATCGCGTGACGACTAAATTTCGAGGCAACGCTCGGTTTAGCCACCGCACTACGTCCTAAGAAAGGCCAAGGATGGGCTTGGTAACTACGGTTCATAGCCTTCATCGGTCAATTGGAAGTAAAATGCCTAAGCATGACAACACACGCCGACAATATCACCTCCAAAATGCCTCGGCTATGTGAGATTGATCGCGTAATCCAATGCACGAGGCAACCCCCGGAATGGATTGTCGATTATATCTCTTCCTAATCTTAAGTTCACTCAGCCCGGGTATAGGGCTTTTGATATTCTCACCCCACACGTACACAAGAAAATTTTACATATAACAATAAAGCAAATCATAAAATATAAAGCGTGTAAAACTAGGCGTAGCCCTAAAAGTCCCCAGTGAAGTCGCCATTTCTGTCATCGCGATTTTCGGGTGTCAAATCATTAATTGGATTTGACCCTTTCGATCATTGATGTTTCTATTTTTTTTGGGGAAGGTAAAATCGAGAAAACCTTAGAAATCCTAAGTTCGGGGCTGATTTCATCGCGGGAAGGTGTTAGGCACCCGCGATGACTATAGTATCCTATAGGAACCGTTTTACTACGCTTTACGTTTTGCTTTACTTTTATTGCTACTTGTAAAAAAAATTGGTTTTAAGAATGAGGGGGAGAAGATTGGATTTCATTTTATTGGACTTGGAGAGATGTGAATCCCTTGCCTACATACCCTTTTAAGGGATCAAAATTCCATGTAGTTCTCTTTCAGAAATGTTTTTGTGAGTTTTGTTCTTTTTAGTTTTAAAAATGGTTTTTGAAGAAAGAGATAAGGGGCCGTGTAGGCATTAGAATCGAAAACAAGTGAGGTTAGTCCAATTTATTTACAAAAAACGGTTTAAAGTTGGAAATTAGTGTTTATTTTGATTTTTGATTAAGAAAACAAAAGGAAAATCTCTTGGAGTTTTGACTCCAAGGTTTGCTTGAAAAAAGATTTGAAGTGATGGAAGTTGGTTGTTTTTCAAAAGGTTGATTTTCTCTAAGTACCGCGTATCCTAAACATACACCTAGCGATAAACATACAACGTGTGTGCGTGTGTCGGTGCATGTGTCGGTGTACATCACCATAGTCCATAGTTTTTACATCGGGTCCTATTTTACATGCTATAGTCTTGCAAGAATTTAAAGGAAGTAAAACTACCTAAATATTGAGAAATTGAATGGAACCTAAACTTAGAGAATGGGGATGAATTGGAGCTTTCAATAGGCATGAAACACAAAATGGTTAGTGACGCAATATGTAATAAAAAATGTTAGGCAAAAAAACAAAATATGGAAGGATGTGGAGAAAAAAATGCATGCTAACTAACATGATTTATGAAACAAGAAATTAAAAGCTAAACCTTGCAAAATTAGGAAACTAGCACCTAAACTTGCAAGATAAAGGCTAACCTATTAACAAGATTGAAAGTATCGCAAAAATTGTAAACAAAGATCGAACTTAACAACAATAGACATATTGCAAGAATTGTAAACAAAATCAATTAACACAACTAGACATATCGCAAAAATTGTAAGCGAAAACAATTAACTAACACAACTAAACATATTGCTAAAATTGTAAGCGAAATCAATTAACTAACACAATTGAATGGATTAGTACAAAATCAGGAGTAAACTTATCATAAAATTAAATGCCAAACATCAACATCACATGACAAGTTTCGGATCAAACATTGCACGAGAAAATTCACACAAGAACACACAAAATATACGAATCAAAAATGAAATTAACACGTACTATTTCCATCAATCTTGAATATGCGAAAACATCACAAAACAGTAAAACATGCCAAGAACGCATAGCAATTTTTTTGGAATTTTTGTAAAGAAATTGGAACGCGCAGGAGGTCCAAATAGCAGGTACAGGGGTGCACATAGCAAGGAAATTCAAGAAACTGAAAGAAAAGCCAGGGCCCGCGGGTAAAAAGCCCAAAATCCACACAAACTGGCGGATCCGGACCACCAGGACGCCCTAGAGGCGTTGGATTGGTCCAAGTACACTAAAACCCTAGATCAAACGGCTGGGGACGCAAGGAGAGACTGGTTCGGGTCTGAACCGACCCGGTCTAGCGCCTATGTAAAAGGACGCTGACCCGGTCTGGCTCATTCTTCCCTACCGTTTCTCTTTCTTCCTCCATCGTTCTCTCTTCTTTTCTTCTCCGCCGCTTCACTCTTTGCAAACCCTAATGCTCAATCTCGCCTAGAATCAAACTAAAGCATGCTTAATCTTCTCTCCCTATGATCCTAAACATTGAAATCAAACTAATGGCTTCACACAAACAAAAAATCAACGTAAATCCTGCGGTTTGTTGATTCACGATTCTGATTCAGTCATCTTTTAACTTCTTGTGTTGGAAACTATGTGAATCCTTACGGATTCATCATGATTTACACTCGTTGTGAATCTTTGGCGTTTCTTGCATATTTTCGTTTTTTTTTAGGGTTTCATAACCGTTTTTGTTGAATCAGAACCGTCCAAATATCCATGGATTTACGTTGATCTGTTTCTTCACTTGTGATTATGATATGGAGGTAGGGTTTGAGAAGTTTACCTGAGTTTTTGGAGATCTTGAGCCAGATCCTTCGGAAATCCTTGGGTTGGGGTTCGGTTTCACTGATTCTTGGCTTGAACTCGAACTTAACCGGTAGTTTCTCTCTTCTTTCCCTTCACTGACCCGGATTCGCCTGGAATTTCTTCTTCTCCTTCCTCTTACGCTCGTGATCGGCGTTGAAGCTCGCCGTTCATCAATGGCGGGTTCGCGCTTCGAATTGCGAGCAACACAGGTTCGATGATGATGATTCAATGCGAATCTCTGAGAACTTCAACGAATTCCATTGATTTTCGCACTGAATTTCGATTCTGTAGATTGCTAGGGTTTGTTGGTGTTCTTGAGTTTTTCTTATGAATTCTGAGTTTGATCTAACTGCATTGGAGAGAGAAATTGAGTTCTGTTTGTGGTGATGTGGATTGTGATGAGTGGATTCTGTTACGCGTGGATGAGATTCCGTTACTGACTTGTACAGTGGTGGCCTTTTATAGGCTGCCACATGTGCTTCTGAGCCTATGGCAGCATGACACCTGGATGTGAACAGTTTGCGTGGCATTTGGGACTGAATCTGAAAAAGGACTAAAATGCAAATTTAAAAGGGTTTGGGACTAAACTGCAAAATAATAAAAAGAAGAAAAATTGGACTGTTTTTGGAATTCAAAAGGAAATTGAACAGTTTTTGAGAATAAAAAAGGGATTGGGGCGTATTTGCAAAAAACAAGATATTTGGACTGAATTGCAATTTTTAAAAGTATTTGGACTAAAATGTAATTTTTAAAAGTATTTGGACTAAAATGTAAAAATAATAAAATTGGCTAAAAAACGTAATTTGAAAATAACGTAAAGCGAAACATTTAAAATTGACAAAATGGACTAAAACGAACAAACTACCACAAATGAGGTATTTTAAAATACCTCTCTGCCCAAAATTTATTTGATGTGAAAAGACTGAAATACCCCTGGGGCGAAAACGACTCAGACTGACCCAGATGCAAATTAAGATGATTTTTGTACAAAATTTGATTAATGATTCATGCAAACAAATTGAAAAGACTCAGGGACAAATTGTAGGGACTGAAGATGGGTTCCTTTGTAGGAAATGACCAAAATGCCCTTTTGTATGATTTTATGCAAAAATTTAATAGACTGAAGTAGTAACGTATGCAGTTGAAGTACAGTAGAAAATACAGTGAATTTGAAAGTATTGGAAAATAACAGAGGAATTTGAGTAAGTATTTTTAGGTCCAAAATGAGGGTATGACATTGAGTACACCTTTAGGTGGCAGTATCTTGATCTGAATATTGTTGAGCACGCAAGCTGGCCATCCCAATTGGCTGTTGATTTCCTTATTTCTTTTTGCTTCAGGAAGGATGGTTAGTGGTCATTGATTTCTTTTTCCTTTCATGTTCTTCTTATTCCCCTTATGTTTTTATTCACATCACTTCACTTATGTTCTATTTTTTTATTGAAATTTTAGGTCGTCGGTTCCGAAAATATAAAGCAAAAACAGGGTTGAAAAGGTTGTGTATGTGTAGGTGAGCATGGTTGAGATTGTAGGTTGATTCTGAAAATTGTGTGTTGTGTTATATTTCAAGTTTGTAGGCCGTCTATTTCCTTTACTTTGCACTTTGATGGTATTGAATAGAACCTTTCATGCTGGATTTTTTTTCTTTCAGTGGCTTACACTCTGAAATTTTGTTAAGCTACTACATCTAGAAATTTTTTGTGATTGATAAGTTTATTTGTATGATTCAGTGTATAGTTGTATTTGTATAATTGATATTTTGGTTTTTAATTGCAAGTTTACTCGAATTGCATGCAAAATGGTCCTTGGTGAGCTTCTTTGTTCGAGCAATTCTAAAATCTTCCTTATCAAATACAAGTTTCTTATTATGATTTTGTATAATTGTTCCTTTGTATCTATTATGATTGCATTGAAAATAATTGTTCATTTGTATCTAGCACAATAAGAATTGTGTATACACTGTCTATAAGTTTAGCCCTTCTTTTTATAGTTTCTATTTTATTATGTGTTCCAATGCTACTTTGTTGGCTCCAAATGCATACTTTGATTTATATTTAGGAGGATAGTGGTTTAAATTTTGGTTTAATTGTATTTTTCATTACAAGGTTTATAGTTATGATTATGACTTCTTATCTGCAAGGATTGGCTTCCGCGAGTGTTGATGAGAATCTAACTACAACTCCTTCAGATAAATAGCACCTGTGAGGCTGTACAACATTGGTTAAGAGTTTGAGAATCTATTTTCTGAAATTAATGGTGTAAGAATTTGGTAACTCGTGGGTCATGCAATCACGTGATACAATAGTTGCTATATTTAATTCACTATTCAATAATCAGGGGCTTATCCATGAAGTGTTTACCATAATATTGCGTGGTTTATCTGGGGGAAAAGTTACCAAGCCTGGAAAATTTAGGAGTTGTCAAGATGGTTATGCAATGAAGTCATCTTTGAAAGCTGAAAATGGAATGTTGTATCCCCTATAGAAGAGCTTCTTCTTTCTGCCTAAACCTCCCACTCTTATTCTTCATGAAGACGTAAAATCTAGTTGCATTTACTAATAACCAAACATTAGTTTCTGGTTAATATGCATATTATACTTACATATTAGAGTTTTTTCTTTTATGGTTTCACCATTTCCTACTAGATTGATTATGTGGAATTTGAGCGACATGCTGCTGGTGGTTCAAACATGCATTACTTTGACCTTCTTATTAGACTCAAATCTGAGCAAGAGCATCTCTTCCGTAATATTCAGGGAAATGAATACCATAATTTGTATGGTTTTATCAGGTAAATATTAACTTGCCAAATTTTACTACACATATTTGTTTGTTACACAAGCAATTCACTTTTGGCCTGCACATGCAGTTCTAAGGGCTTGAAAATTATGAATTTAGCTGATGCCCAATCAACTGTTGGTGTGGCCAAAGGTGCTTGAGAATGATGATGATGATGTTGTCGATCCACATCCCTAGCACATCAGAAATGAAGCTGGTGGAGATGAAAGTGACGAGGAGGTGCTTAATTTGTATTTGACTACTTGATATTGTTTTTATCCTCTTCGTTATATGATGAGTAGCTTTTGGTATATTTGTGTTCTAATTTAAGTGATTGAGGTAACGATAGTTATTTATTTCCAAACCTTATTTGAATATATCTGAGCATGAACATGAAAACACACAAGTGTGCTTTGAAGTGTACTCATATTTCAGTTTTGCCAGTCTTAAGGGTTTAAGAATCAATTTTCTGAAATTAACGGTGTAAGTGCACACAACAGGTGCAACTTTTTGGATTTTATTTTCCGATTTTTATTATGTGAATGCACATAGTAGATGCTACCTTTGAGATTTTATTTCCAGCTACTCACAATGTAAATGCACATAGTAAGCGCAAACTTTTTTGATTCAAAATGGTTGTCCGATGAATCAATACAATCTTGATATGGTAGATTCTATTGGAATTTCAATTACTGTATATTGAAATTGCTGTTATTTGAATCATATCGAAGGTTCCATTTGAATACATATTACTGCAGCAAGATTATTTTTATAGCCATGTGTTGTAATTTCGTCTTCAGCAGCAACATTATGTTCAAGTGTATGTTGTTAAATGCTCAAACCAAGTGCGACACAATGCTCAATTACTCCCGTTAAAGGGATTTCACTTTTAAAATATATATTTACGACACTAATCTTTTCGTGACACTAATCTTTAATTAATTACACCTTATTAGCAAACCTTTAAAACCGCCCCCCACTTCTTATCCCAACTTTTCCACTTCCCATAAACTTTAATTTTCTCTTACACTTATCATTTTTTATTCTTAAATATTAGTTCAAACAATTATTTCTATGAATTGATTATATAATTAAATAGTTATTCCGGCTCATAAGACCCGTGCGGCGCACGGGTCATCAATCTAGTTTTGTATGTTCTCATATCAATGACCATAGTACTACCTCTTTATCTCTTTATTTCATTTGATTTAATGCAAGTACAATAATATTCATTGCAATTGAAGGCTGCAAGCCGATACAAACAACGACATGCGAGGCGTAATGATAATTATAGTGTCTTCCACCTGTAACCCAAAAAAAAAACTCAACCACCTTGAGATGGTTCAGTTCTCTTTTCAAACCCTTCTCTCTCTCTCTCTCTCTTTCTCTCT